>CM063099.1:21051999-21061999 GCA_031876335.1 Hipposideros larvatus | reverse complement strand
CTAAACCTAAACTTAAGCATCAGACAAAACCTAAAGTTAATATTACCCTAACAGTAAACCTAACCATGTCCCAAACCTTAATCCTGTCCCTAACACTAACCGTAACCCTAACCCTAAACCTAACACTAACCCTAACCCTAAACCTAAACACTAAACCCAAAACCTAACCCTAACGCTAACCCTAACCATAAACACTAAACCCTAACCCTAACCCTAATCCTAACCCTAACCCTAAACCCTAAACCCTAACACTAACCGTAACCCTAAAGCCTAAACCCTAACCCTAACCCTAACCCTAACCCTAAACCCTAAACCCTAACACTAACCCTAACCCTAAAGCCTAAACCCTAACTCTAACACTAACCCTAACCCTAAACCCTAAACCCTAACCTTAACCCTAACCCTAAACCTAAACCGTAACCCTAACCCTAACCCTATCCCTAAAACCTAACCCTTACCCTAACCCTAACTCTAAACCTAACCCTAACCCTATCCCTATCCCTAAAACCTAACCCTAACCCTAACCCTAACTCTAACCCTAACCCTAACACTAACCCTATCCCTAAACCCTAACCCTAAAATGTAAACACTAACCCTCCCCTATTCCTAACCCTAACCCTAACCCTAACCCTAAACCCTAACCTAACCTGATCCCTAACCCTAACACTGTCGCTAAACCTAACTCTGACCCTTACCGTCTCTCCAACCTTAACTCTAACCCTCACCCTGTCACTAACCCTGTCCCTAAACCTAAACTTAAGCATCAGACAAAACCTAAACTTAATATAACCCTAACAGTAAACCTAACCATGTCCCAAACCCTAATCCTGTCCCTAACCCTAAAACTAATGCTAACCTTAACCCTATCCCTAACCCTAAACCCTAAACCCTAACCTTAACCCTAACCCTAAACCTAAACCGTAACCCTAACCCTAACCCTATCCCTAAAACCTAACCCTAACCCTAACCCTAACCCTAACCTAACCTGATCCCTAACCCTAACACTGTCGCTAAACCTAACTCTGACACTTACCGTCTCTCTATCTTTAACTCTAACCCTCACCATGTAACTAACCCTGTCCCTAAACATAACCTTAACCATCAGCCAAAACCTAAACTTAACTATAACCCTAACACTAAACCTAACCATGTCTCAAACCCGAGTCGTGTACCTAACCCTAACCATAACCTTAACCCTAACACTAAACCCGAAACCCTAACACTAACCCTAACCCTATACCTAAACCCTAAAACCAAACCCTAACCCTAACGCTAACCCTAACCTGAAACACTAAACCCTAACCCTAACCCTAACCCTAACCCTAACCCTAACCCTAAACCCTAAACCCTAACACTATCCCTAACCCTAAAGCCTAAACCCTAACTCTAACCCTAACCCTAACCCTAAACCCTAAACCCTAACCTTAACCCTAACCCTAAACCTAAACCGTAACCCTAACCCTAACCCTATCCCTAAAACCTAACCCTAACCCTAACCCTAACCCTTACCCTAACCTAACCCTAACCCTAACCCTAACACTGTCGCTAAACCTAACTCTGACCCTTACCGTCTCTCTATCTTTAACTCTAACCCTCACCCTGTAACTAAACCTGTCCCTAAACCTAACCTTAACCATCAGCCAAAACCTAAACTTAACTATAACCCTAACTCTAAACCTAAACATGTCTCAAACCCGAAAGGTGTACCTAACCCTAACCCTAACCTTAACCCTAACACTAAACCCGAAACCCTAACACTAACCCTAACCCTAAACCTAAACCCTAAACCCAAAGCCTAACCCTAACGCTAACCCTAACCATAAACACTAAACCCTAAACCTAACCCTAACCCTAATCCTAACCCTAAACCCTAAACCCTAACACTAACCCTAACCCTAAACCCTAAACCCTAACCCTAACCTAACACTAACCCTAACCCTAACCCTAAACCTAAAACGTAACCCTAACCCTAACCCTATCCCTAAAACCTAACCCTAACCCTAACCCTAACCCTAACCCTAACCCTAACTCTAACCCTAACCGTAACCCTAACCCTATCCCTAAACCCTAACCCTAAAATATAAACACTAACCCTCCCCTATTCCTAACCCTAACCCTAACCCTAACCCTAAACCCTAACGTAACCTTATCCCTAACCCTAACACTGTCGCTAAACCTAACTCTGACCCTTACCGTCTCTCCAACCTTAACTCTAACCCTCACCCAGTCTCTAACCCTGTCCCTAAACCTAAACTTAAGCATCAGACAAAACCTAAACTTAATATTACCCTAACAGTAAACCTAACCATGTCCCAAACCCTAATTCTGTCCCTAACCCTAACCCTAACCCTAACCCTAAACCTAACACTAACCCTAACCCTAAACCTAAACACTAAACCCAAAACCTAACCCTAACGCTAACCCTAACCATAAACACTAAACCCTAACCCTAACCCTAATCCTAACCCTAACACTAAACCCTAAACCCTAACACTAACCCTAACCCTAAAGCCTAAACCCTAACTCTAACCCTAACCCTAACCCTAAACCCTAAACCCTAACCTTAACCCTAACCCTAAACCTAAACCGTAACCCTAACCCTAACCCTATCCCTAAAACCTAACCCTAACCCTAACCCTAACTCTAACCCTAACCCTAACCCTAACCTTATCCCTAAAACCTAACCCTAAAATGTAAACACTAACCCTCCCCTATTCCTAAACCTAAACCGTAACCCTAACCCTAACCCTATCCCTAAAACCTAACCCTAACCCTAACCCTAACCCTAACCCTAACTCTAACCCTAACCCTAATCCTAACCCTATCCCTAAACCCTAACCCTAAAATGTAAACACTAACCCTCCCCTATTCCTAACCCTAACCCTAACCCTAACCCTAAACCCTAACCTAACCTGATCCCTAACCCTAACACTGTCGCTACACCTAACTCTGACCCTTACCGTCTCTCCAACCTTAACACTAACCCTCACCCTGTCACTAACCCTGTCCCTAAACCTAAACTTAAGCATCAGACAAAACCTAAACTTAATATTACCCTAACAGTAAACCTAACCATGTCCCAAACCCTAATCCTCTCCCTAACCCTAACCCTAACCCTAACCCTAACCCTAACACTAACCCTAACCCTAAACCTAAACACTAAACCCAAAACCTAACCCTAACGCTAACCCTAACCATAAACACTAAACCCTAACGCTAACCCTAACCCTAACCCTAAACCCTAAACCCTAACACTAACCCTAACCCTAAAGCCTAAACCTTAACTCTAACACTAACCCTAACCCTAAACCCTAAACCCTAACCTTAACCCTAACCCTAAACCTAAACCGTAACCCTAACCCTAACCCTATCCCTAAAACCTAACCCTAACCCTAACCCTAACTCTAAACCTAACCCTAACCCTAACCCTATCCCTAAAACCTAACCCTAACCCTAACCCTAACTCTAACCCTAACCCTAACACTAACCCTATCCCTAAACCCTAACCCTAAAATGTAAACACTAACCCTCCCCTATTCCTAACACTAACCCTAACCCTAACCCTAAACCCTAACCTAACCTGATCCCTAACCCTAACACTGTCGCTAAACCTAACTCTGACCCTTACCGTCTCTCCAACCTTAACTCTAACCCTCACCCTGTCACTAACCCTGTCCCTAAACCTAAACTTAAGCATCAGACAAAACCTAAACTTAATATAACCCTAACAGTAAACCTAACCATGTCCCAAACCCTAATCCTGTCCCTAACCCTAAAACTAATGCTAACCCTAACCCTATCCCTAACCCTAAACCCTAAACCCTAATCTTAACCCTAACCCTAAACCTAAACCGTAACCCTAACCCTAACCCTATCCCTAAAACCTAACCCTAACCCTAACCCTAACCCTAACCTAACCCTAACCCTAACCCTAACACTGTCGCTAAACCTAACTCTGTACCTTACCGTCTCTCTAACTTTAACTCTAACCCTCACCCTGTAACTAACCCTGTCCCTAAACATAACCTTAACCATCAGCCAAACCTAAACTTAACCATAACCCTAACACTAAACCTAAACATGTCTCAAACCCGAATCGTGTACCTAACCCTAACCCTAAACTTAACCCTAACCCGAAACCCGAAACCCTAACTCGAACCCTAACCCTAACCCTAAAGCCTAAATCCTAACTCTAACCCTAAACCTAACCCTAACCCTAACCCTATCCCTAAACCCTAACCCTAAAATGTAAACACTAACCTTCCTCTATTCCTAACTCTAACCCTAACCCTAACCCTAAACCCTAACCTAACCTGATCCCTAACACTAACACTGTCGCTAAACCTAACTCTGACCCTTAACGTCTCTCCAACCTTAACTCTAACCCTCACCCTGTCACTAACCCTGTCCCTAAACCTAACCTTAAGCATCAGACAAAACCTAAACTTAATATAACCCTAACAGTAAACCTAACCATGTCCCAAACCCTAATCCTGTCCCTAACCCTAAACCTAATGCTAACCCTAACCCTAACCCTAACCCTAAACCGTAAACCCTAACCTTAACCCTAACCCTAAGCATAAACCGTAACCCTAACCCTAACCCTATCCCTAAAACCTAACCCTAACCCTAACCCTAACCCTAAACCTAACCCTAACCCTAACCCTAACACTGTCGCTAAACCTAACTCTGTACCTTACCGTCTCTCTAACTTTAACTCTAACCCTCACCCTGTAACTAACCCTGTCCCTAAACATAACCTTAACCATCAGCCAAAACCTAAACTTAACCATAACCCTAACACTAAACCTAAACATGTCTCAAACCCGAATCGTGTACCTAACCCTAACCCTAAACTTAACCCTAACCCGAAACCCCAAACCCTAACTCGAAACCTAACCCTAACCCTAAAGCCTAAATCCTAACTCTAACCCTAAACCTAACCCTAACCCTAACCCTATCCCTAAACCCTAACCCTAAAATGTAAACACTAACCCTCCCCTATTCCTAACTCTAACCCTAACCCTAACCCTAACCCTAACCCTAACCCTAACCCGTAACCCTAAACCCTAAACTTTAACACTAACCCTAACCCTAAAGCCTAAACCCTAACTCTAACCCTAACCCTAACCCTAAACCCTAAACCCTAACAATAACCCTAACCCTAAACCTAAACCGTAACCCTAACCCTAACCCTATCCCTAAAACCTAACCCTAACCCTAATCCTAACTCTAACCCTAACCCTAACACTAACCCTATCCCTAAACCCTAACCCTAAAATGTAAACACTAACCCTCCCCTATTCCTAACCCTAACCCTAACCTTAAGTCTAAACCCTAACCTAACCTGATCCCTAACCCTAACACTGTCGCTAAACCTAACTCTGACCCTTACCGTCTCTCCAACCTTAACTCTAACCCTCACCCTGTCACTAACCCTGTCCCTAAACCTAAACTTAAGCATCAGACAAAAACTGAACTTAATATAACCCTAACAGTAAACCTAACCATGTCCCAAACCCTAATCCTGTCCCTAACCCTAAAGCTAATGCTAACCCTAACCCTAACCCTAACTCTAAACCCTAAACCCTAACCTTAACCCTAACCCTAAACCTAAACCGTAACCCTAACCCTAACCCTATCCCTAAAACCTTACCCTAACCCTAACCCTAACCTAACCCTAATCCTAACCCTAACACTGTCGCTAAACCTAACTCTGACACTTCCCGTCTCTCTATCTTTAACTCTAACCCTCACACTGTAACTAAACCTGTCCCTAAACCTAACCTTAACCATCAGCCAAAACCTAAACTTAACTATAACCCTAACATTAAACCTAACCATGTCTCAAACCCGAATCGTGTACCTAACCCTAACCCTAAACTTAACCCTAACCCGAAACCCGAAACCCTAACTCGAACCCTAACCCTAACCCTAAAGCCTAAATCCTAACTCTAACCCTAAACCTAACCCTAACCCTAACCCTATCCCTAAACCCTAACCCTAAAATGTAAACACTAACCCTCCCCTATTCCTAACCCTAACCCTAACCCTAACCCTAAACCCTAACCTAACCTGATCCCTAACACTAACACTGTCGCTAAACCTAACTCTGAACCTTACCGTCTCTCTAAACTTAACTCTAACCCTCACCCTGTCACTAAACCTGTCCCTGAAACTAACTTTAACCATCAGCCAAAACCAAAATTTAACTATAACCCTACACTAAACCTAACCATTTCCCAAACCCTAATCCTGCCCCTAAACCTAACCCTAACCGTAACCATAACCCTAACCCTAAATCCTAAATCCTGACCCTAACCCTAACCCTAAACCCTAACTCTAACCCTAACCCTAACCCTAACACTGTCGCTAAACCTAATTCTGACCCTTACCGTCTCTCTATCTTTACCTCTAACCCTCACCCTGTAACTAACCCTGTCCCTAAACCTAACCTTAACCATCAGCCAAAACCTAAACTTAACTATAAACCTAACACTAAACCTAACCATGTCTCAAACCCGAAACGTGTACCTAACCCTAAACCTAACCTTAACCCTAACACTAAACCCGAAACCCTAACACTAACCCTAACCCTAAACCTAAACCCTAAACCCAAACCCTAACCCTAACGCTAACCCTAACCTGAAACACTAAACCCTAACCCTAACCCTAACCCTAACCCTAACCCTAAACCCTAAACCCTAACACTATCCCTAACCCTAAAGCCTAAACCCTAACTCTAACCCTAACCCTAACCCTAAACCCTAAACCCTAAACTTAACCCTAACCCTAAACCTAAACCGTAACCCTAACCCTAACCCTATCCCTAAAACCTAACCCTAACCCTAACCCTAAACCTAACTCTAACCCTAACCCTAACCCTAACCCTATCCCTAAACCCTAACCCTAAAATGTAAACACTAACCCTCCCCTATTCCTAACCCTAACCCTAACGCTAACCTTAAACCCTAACCTAACCTGATCCCTAACTCTAACACTGTCGCTAAACCTAACTCTGACCCTTACCGTCTCTCCAACATTAACCCTAACCCTCACCCTGTCACTAACCCTGTCCCTAAACCTAAACTTAAGCATCAGACAAAACCTAAACTTAATATAACCCTAACAGTAAATCTAACCATGTCCCAAACCCTAATCCTGCCCCAAACCCTAACCCTAACCCTAACCATAACCCTAACCCTAAATCCTAAACCCTAACCCTAACCCTAACCCTAAACCCTAACTCTAACCCTAACCCTAACCTAACCCTAACCCTAACCCTAACACTGTCGCTAAACCTAACTCTGACCCTTAACGTCTCTCTATCTTTAACTCTAACCCTCACCCTGTAACTAACCCTGTCCCTAAACCTTACCTTAACCATCAGCCAAAACCTAACCCTAACCCTAACCCTAACCCTAACACTCACCCTGTAACTAACCCTGTCCCTAAACCTAACCTTAACCATCAGCCAAAACCTAAACTTAAACATAACCCTAACACTAAACCTAAATATGTCTCAAACCCGAATCGTGTACCTAACCCTAACCCTAAACTTAACCTTAACCATGAACCCGAAACCCTAACCCTAACCCTAACCCTAACCCTAACCCTAACCCTAACCATAACCATAACCGTAACACTAAACCTCAACATGTCTCAAACCGGAATCGTATACCTAAGCCTAACCCTAAACTTAACCCTAACCCTAAACCCGAAACCCTAACCCTAACCCTAAACCGTAAGCCCTAACTCTAAATCTAACCCTAACCCTAAAGCCTAAATCCTAACTCTAACCCTAACCCTAACCCTAACCCTAACCCTATCCCTAAACCCTAACCCTAAAATGTAAACACTAACCCTCCCCTATTCCTAACCCTAACCCTAACCCTAACCCTAAACCCTAACCTAACCTGATCCCTAACACTAACACTGTCGCTAAACCTAACTCTGACCCTTACCGTATCTCTAAACTTAACTCTAACCCTCACCCTGTCACTAAACCTGTCCCTAAAACTAACCTTAACAATCAGCCAAAACCAAAACTTAACTATAACCCTACACTAAACCTAACCATATCCCAAACCCTATTCCTGCCCCTAACCCTAACCCTAACCCTAACCATAACCCTAACCCTAAATCCTAAACCCTAACCCTAACCCTAACCCTAAACCCTAACTCTAACCCTAACCCTAACCTAACCCTAACCCTAACCCTAACACTGTCTCTAAACCTAACTCTGACCCTTACAGTCTCTCTATCTTTAACTGTAACCCTCACCCTGTAACTAACCGTGTCCCTAAACCTAACCTTAACCATCACCCAAAACCTAAACTTAACTATAACCCTAACACTAAACCTAACCATGTCTCAAACCCGAAACGTGTACCTAACCCTAACCCTAACCTTAACCCTAACACTAAACCCGAAACCCTAACACTAACCCTAACCCTAAACCTAAACCCTAAACCCAAACCCTAACCCTAACCCTAACCCTAACCATAACCCTAACCCTAACCCTAAACCCTAAACCCTAACACTAACCCTAACCCTAAAGCCTAAACCCTAACTCTAAACCTAAACCCTAACACTAACCCTAACACTAAAGCCTAAACCCTAACTCTAACCCTAACCCTAACCCTAAACCCTAAACCCTAACCTTAACCCTAAACCTAAACCTAAACGGTAACCCTAACCCTAACCCTATCCCTAAAACCTAACCCTAACCCTAACCCTAACTCTAACCCTAACCCTAAACCTAAACACTAAACCCAAAACCTAACCCTAACGCTAACCCTAACCATAAACACTAAACCCTAACCCTAACACTAACCCTAACCCTAACCCTAAACCCTAAAATTTAACACTAACCCTAACCCTAAAGCCTAAACCCTAACTCTAACCCTAACTCTAACCCTAAACCCTAAACCCTAACCTTAACCCTAACCCTAAACCTAAACCGTAACCCTAACCCTAACCCTATCCCTAAAACCTAACCCTAACCCTAACCCTAACTCTAACCCTAACCCTAACCCTAACCCTATCCCTAAACCCTAACCCTAAAATGTAAACACTAACCCTCCACTATTCCTAACCCTAACCCTAACCCTAACCCTAAACCCTAACCTAACCTGATCCCTAACCCTAACACTGTCGCTAAACCTAACTCTGACTCTTACCATCTCTCCAACCTTAACTCTAACCCTCACCCTGTCAATAACCCTGTCCCTAAACCTAAACTTAAGCATCAGACAAAACCTAAACTTAATATGACACTAACAGTAAACCTAACCATGTCCCAAACCCTAATCCTGTCCCTAACCCTAAAACTCATGCTAACCCTAACCCTAACCCTAACCCTAAACCCTAAACCCTAACCTTAACCCTAACCCTAAACCTAAACCGTAACCCTAACCCTAACCCTATCCCTAAAACCTAACCCTAACCCTAACCCTAACCCTAACCCTAACCTAACCCTAACCCTAACCCTAACACTGTCGCTAAACCTAACTCTGACCCTTACCGTCTCTCTATCTTTAACTCTAACCCTCACCCTGTAACTAAACCTGTCCCTAAACCTAACCTTAACCATCAGCCAAAACCTAAACTTAACTATAACCCTAACACTAAACCTAAACATGTCTCAAACCCGAAACTTGTACCTAACCCTAACCCTAACCTTAACCCTAACACTAAACCCGAAACCCTAACACTAACCCTAACCCTAAACCTAAACCCTAAACCCAAAGCCTAACCCTAACGCTAACCCTAACCATAAACACTAAACCCTAAACCTAACCCTAACCCTAATCCTAACCCTAAACCCTAAACCCTAACACTAACCCTAACCCTAAACCCTAAACCCTAACCCTAACCCTAACACTAACCCTAACCCTAACCCTAAACCTAAAACGTAACCCTAACCCTAACCCTATCCCTAAAACCTAACCCTAACCCTAACCCTAACCCTAACCCTAACCCTAACTCTAACCCTAAC
>CM063099.1:21029499-21049499 GCA_031876335.1 Hipposideros larvatus | reverse complement strand
CTAACCCTAAAATGTAAACACTAACCCTCCCCTATTCCTAACCCTAACCCTAACCCTAACCCTAAACCCTAACCTAACCTGATCCCTAACCCTAACACTGTCGCTAAACCTAACTCTGACCCTTACCGTCTCTCCAACCTTAACTCTAACCCTCACCCTGTCACTAACCCTGTCCCTAAACCTAAACTTAAGCATCAGACAAAAACTGAACTTAATATAACCCTAATAGTAAACCTAACCATGTCCCAAACCCTAATCCTGTCCCTAACCCTAAAGCTAATGCTAACCCTAACCCTAACCCTAACTCTAAACCCTAAACCCTAACCTTAACCCTAACCCTAAACCTAAACCGTAACCCTAACCCTAACCCTATCCCTAAAACCTTACCCTAACCCTAACCCTAACCTAACCCTAATCCTAACCCTAACACTGTCGCTAAACCTAACTCTGACACTTCCCGTCTCTCTATCTTTAACTCTAACCCTCACCCTGTAACTAAACCTGTCCCTAAACCTAACCTTAACCATCAGCCAAAACCTAAGCTTAACTATAACCCTAACACTAAACCTAACCATGTCTCAAACCCGAATCGTGTACCTAACCCTAACCCTAAACTTAACCCTAACCCGAAACCCGAAACCCTAACTCGAACCCTAACCCTAACCCTAAAGCCTAAATCCTAACTCTAACCCTAAACCTAACCCTAACCCTAACCCTATCCCTAAACCCTAACCCTAAAATGTAAACACTAACCCTCCCCTATTCCTAACTCTAACCCTAACCCTAACCCTAAACCCTAACCTAACCTGATCCCTAACACTAACACTGTCGCTAAACCTAACTCTGACCCTTACCGTCTCTCTAAACTTAACTCTAACCCTCACCCTGTCACTAAACCTGTCCCTGAAACTAACCTTAACCATCAGCCAAAACCAAAATTTAACTATAACCCTACACTAAACCTAACCATTTCCCAAACCCTAATCCTGCCCCTAACCCTAACCCTAACCCTAACCATAACCCTAACCCTAAATCCTAAATCCTGACCCTAACCCTAACCCTAAACCCTAACTCTAACCCTAACCCTAACCCTAACACTGTCGCTAAACCTAATTCTGACCCTTACCGTCTCTCTATCTTTACCTCTAACCCTCACCCTGTAACTAACCCTGTCCCTAAACCTAACCTTAACCATCAGCCAAAACCTAAACTTAACTATAACCCTAACACTAAACCTAACCATGTCTCAAACCCGAAACGTGTACCTAACCCTAACCCTAACCTTAACCCTAACACTAAACTCGAAACCCTAACACTAACCCTAACCCTAAACCTAAATACTAAACCCAAACCCTAACCCTAACGCTAACCCTAACCATACACACTAAACCCTAACCCTAACCCTAACCCTAACCCTAACCCTAAACCCTAAACCCTAACACTAACCCTAACCCTAAAGCCTAAACCCTAACTCTAACCCTAACCCTAACCCTAAACCCTAAACCCTAACACTAACCCTTTCCCTAAAACCTAAACCTAACCCTAACCCTAACCGTAACACTAACTCTAACCCTAACCCTAACCCTAACCCTATCCCTAAACCCTAACCCTAAAATGTAAACACTAACCCTCCCCTATTCCTAACCCTAACCCTAACCCTAAACCCTAACCTAACCGGATCCCTAACCCTAACACTGTCGCTAAACCTAACTCTGACGCTTTCCGTCTCTCCAATCTTAACTCTAACCCTCACCCTGTCACTAACCCTGTCCGTAAACCTAAACTTAAGCATCAGACAAAACCTGAACTTAATATAACCCTAACAGTAAACCTAACCATGTCCCAAACCCTAATCCTGTCCCTAACCCTAAACCAAATGCTAACCCTAACCCTTACCCTAACCCTAAACCCTAAACCCTAACCTTAACCCTAACCCTAAACCTAAACCGTAACCCTAACACTAACCCTATCCCTAAAACCTAACCCTAAACCTAACCCTAACTCTAACCCTAACCCTAACCCTAACCTTAACCCTAACACTAAACCCGGAACCCTAACACTAACCCTAACCCTAAACCTAAACCCTAAACCCAAACCCTAACCCTAACGCTAACCGTAACCATAAACACTAAACCCTAACCCTAACCCTAACCCTAAACCCTAAACCCTAACACTAACCCTAACCCTAAAGCCTAAACCCTAACTCTAACACTAACCCTAACCCTAACCCTAACCCTAACCCTAACCTAACCCTAACCCTAACCCTAACACTGTCGCTAAACCTAACTCTGACACTTACCGTCTCTCTATATTTAACTCTAACCCTCACCATGTAACTAACCCTGTCCCTAAACATAACCTTAACCATCAGCCAAAACTTAACTTAACTATAACCCTAACACTAAACCTAACCATGTCTCAAACCCGAGTCGTGTACCTAACCCTAACCATAACCTTAACCCTAACACTAAACCCGAAACCCTAACACTAACCCTAACCCTAAACCTAAACCCTAAACCCAAACCCTAACCCTAACGCTAACCCTAACCTGAAACACTAAACCCTAACCCTAACCCTAACCCTAACCCTAACCCTAAACCCTAAACCCTAACACTATCCCTAACCCTAAAGCCTAAACCCTAACTCTAACCCTAACCCTAACCCTAAACCCTAAACCCTAACCTTAACCCTAACCCTAAACCTAAACCGTAACCCTAACCCTAACCCTATCCCTAAAACCTAACCCTAACCCTAACCCTAAACCTAACTCTAACCCTAACCCTAACCCTAACCCTATCCCTAAACCCTAACCCTAAAATGTAAACACTAACCCTCCCCTATTCCTAACCCTAACCCTAACGCTAACCTTAAACCCTAACCTAACCTGATCCCTAACTCTAACACTGTCGCTAAACCTAACTCTGACCCTTACCGTCTCTCCATCCTTAACTCTAACCCTCACCCTGTCACTAACCCTGTCCCTAAACCTAAACTTAAGCATCAGACAAAACCTAAACTTAATATAACCCTAACAGTAAATCTAACCATGTCCCAAACCCTAATCCTGCCCCAAACCCTAACCCTAACCCTAACCATAACCCTAACCCTAAATCCTAAACCCTAACCCTAACCCTAACCCTAAACCCTAACTCTAACCCTAACCCTAACCTAACCCTAACCCTAACACTAACACTGTCGCTAAACCTAACTCTGACCCTTAACGTCTCTCTATCTTTAACTCTAACCCTCACCCTGTAACTAACCCTGTCCCTAAACCTTACCTTAACCATCAGCCAAAACCTAACCCTAACCCTAACCCTAACCCTAACACTCACCCTGTAACTAACCCTGTCCCTAAACCTAACCTTAACCATCAGCCAAAACCTAAACTTAAACATAACCCTAACACTAAACCTAAACATGTCTCAAACCCGAATCGTGTACCTAACCCTAACCCTAAACTTAACCTTAACCCTGAACCCGAAACCCTAACCCTAACCCTAACCCTAACTCTAACTCTAACCCTAACCCTAAAGCCTAAATCCTAACTCTAACCCTAACCCTAACCCTAACACTAACCCTATCCCTAAACCCTAACCCTAAAATGTAAACACTAACCCTCCCCTATTCCTAACCCTAACCCTAACCCTAACCCTAAACCCTAACCTAACCTGATCCCTAACACTAACACTGTCGCTAAACCTAACTCTGACCCTTACCGTATGTCTAAACTTAACTCTAACCCTCACCCTGTCACTAAACCTGTCCCTAAAACTAACCTTAACCATCAGCCAAAACAAAAACTTAACTATAACCCTACACTAAACCTAACCATATCCCAAACCCTATTCCAGCCCCTAACCCTAACCCTAACCCTAACCATAACCCTAACCCTAAATCCTAAACCCTAAACCTAACCCTAACCCTAAACCCTAACTCTAACCCTAACCCTAACCTAACCCTAACCCTAACCCTAACACTGTCTCTAAACCTAACTCTGACCCTTACCGTCTCTCTATCTTTAACTGTAACCCTCACCCTGTAACTAACCGTGTCCCTAAACCTAACCTTAACCATCACCCAAAACCTAAACTTAACTATAACCCTAACACTAAACCTAACCATGTCTCAAACCCGAAACGTGTACCTAACCCTAACCCTAACCTTAACCCTAACACTAAACCCGAAACCCTAACACTAACCCTAACCCTAAACCTAAACCCTAAACCCAAACCCTAACCCTAACCCTAACCCTAACCCTAACCCTATACCCTAAACCCTAACACTAACCCTAACCCTAAAGCCTAAACCCTAACTCTAAACCTAAACCCTAACACTAACCCTAACACTAAAGCCTAAACCCTAACTCTAACCCTAACCCTAACCCTAAACCCTAAACCCTAACCTTAACCCTAAACCTAAACCTAAACGGTAACCCTAACCCTAACCCTATCCCTAAAACCTAACCCTAACCCTAACCCTAACTCTAACCCTAACCCTAAACCTAAACACTAAACCCAAAACCTAACCCTAACGCTAACCCTAACCATAAACACTAAACCCTAACCCTAACACTAACCCTAACCCTAACCCTAAACCCTAAACTTTAACACTAACCCTAACCCTAAAGCCTAAACCCTAACTCTAACCCTAACTCTAACCCTAAACCCTAAACCCTAACATTAACCCTAACCCTAAAACTAAACCGTAACTCTAACCCTAACCCTATCCCTAAAACCTAACCCTAACCCTAACCCTAACTCTAACCCTAACCCTAACCCTAACCCTATCCCTAAACCCTAACCCTAAAATGTAAACACTAACCCTCCCCTATTCCTAACCCTAACCCTAACCCTAACCCTAAACCCTAACCTAACCTGATCCCTAACCCTAACACTGTCGCTAAACCTAACTCTGACCCTTACCGTCTCTCCAACCTTAACTCTAACCCTCACCCTGTCAATAACCCTGTCCCTAAACCTAAACTTAAGCATCAGACAAAACCTAAACTTAATATGACACTAACAGTAAACCTAACCATGTCCCAAACCCTAATCCTGTCCCTAACCCTAAAACTCATGCTAACCCTAACCCTAACCCTAACCCTAAACCCTAAACCCTAACCTTAACCCTAACCCTAAACCTAAACCGTAACCCTAACCCTAACCCTATCCCTAAACCCTAACCCTAACCCTAACCCTAACCCTAACCCTAACCTAACCCTAACCCTAACCCTAACACTGTCGCTAAACCTAACTCTGACCCTTACCGTCTCTCTATCTTTAACTCTAACCCTCACCCTGTAACTAAACCTGTCCCTAAACCTAACCTTAACCATCAGCCAAAACCTAAACTTAACTATAACCCTAACACTAAACCTAAACATATCTCAAACCCGAAACGTGTACCTAACCCTAACCCTAACCTTAACCCTAACACTAAACCCGAAACCCTAACACTAACCCTAACCCTAAACCTAAACCCTAAACCCAAAGCCTAACCCTAACGCTAACCCTAACCATAAACACTAAACCCTAAACCTAACCCTAACCCTAATCCTAACCCTAAACCCTAAACCCTAACACTAACCCTAACCCTAAACCCTAAACCCTAACCCTAACCCTAACACTAACCCTAACCCTAACCCTAAACCTAAAACGTAACCCTAACCCTAACCCTATCCCTAAAACCTAACCCTAACCCTAACCCTAACCCTAACCCTAACCCTAACTCTAACCCTAACCCTAACCCTAACCCTATCCCTAAACCCTAACCCTAAAATATAAACACTAACCCTCCCCTATTCCTAACCTTAACCCTAACCCTAACCCTAAACCCTAACCTAACCTTATCCCTAACCCTAACACTGTCGCTAAACCTAACTCTGACCCTTACCGTCTCTCCAACCTTAACTCTAACCCTCACCCAGTCTCTAACCCTGTCCCTAAACCTAAACTTAAGCATCAGACAAAACCTAAACTTAATATTACCCTACCAGTAAACCTAACCATGTCCCAAACCCTAATCCTGTCCCTAACCCTAACCCTAACCCTAACCCTAAACCTAACACTAACCCTAACCCTAAACCTAAACACTAAACCCAAAACCTAACCCTAACGCTAACCCTAACCATAAACACTAAACCCTAACCCTAACCCTAATCCTAACCCTAACACTAAACCCTAAACCCTAACACTAACCCTAACCCTAAAGCCTAAACCCTAACTCTAACCCTAACCCTAACCCTAAACCCTAAACCCTAACCCTAAACCTAAACCGTAACCCTAACCCTAACCCTATCCCTAAAACCTAACCCTAACCCTAACCCTAACTCTAACCCTAACCCTAACCCTAACCCTATCCCTAAAACCTAACCCTAAAATGTAAACACTAACCCTCCCCTATTCCTAAACCTAAACCGTAACCCTAACCCTAACCCTATCCCTAAAACCTAACCCTAACCCTAACCCTAACCCTAACCCTAACTCTAACTCTAACCCTAAACCTAACCCTATCCCTAAACCCTAACCCTAAAATGTATACACTAACCCTCCCCTATTCCTAACCCTAACCCTAACCCTAACCCTAAACCCTAACCTAACCTGATCCCTAACCCTAACACTGTCGCTAAACCTAACTCTGACCCTTACCGTCTCTCCAACCTTAACACTAACCCTCACCCTGTCACTAACCCTGTCCCTAAACCTAAACTTAAGCATCAGACAAAACCTAAACTTAATATTACCCTAACAGTAAACCTAACCATGTCCCAAACCCTAATCCTGTCCCTAACCCTAACCCTAACCCTAACCCTAACCCTAACACTAACCCTAACCCTAAACCTAAACACTAAACCCAAAACCTAACCCTAACGCTAACCCTAACCATAAAAACTAAACCCTAACCCTAACCCTAACCCTAACCCTAACCCTAAACCCTAAACCCTAACACTAACCCTAACCCTAAAGCCTAAACCCTAACTCTAACACTAACCCGAACACTAAACCCTAAACCCTAACCTTAACCCTAACCCTAAACCTAAACCGTAACCCTAACCCTAACCCTATCCCTAAAACCTAACCCTAACCCTAACCCTAACTCTAAACCTAACCCTAACCCTAACCCTATCCCTAATACCTAACCCTAACCCTAACCCTAACTCTAACCCTAACCCTAACACTAACCCTATCCCTAAACCCTAACCCTAAAATGTAAACACTAACCCTCCCCTATTCCTAACACTAACCCTAACCCTAACCCTAAACCCTAACCTAACCTGATCCCTAACCCTAACACTGTCGCTAAACCTAACTCTGACCCTTACCGTGTCTCCAACCTTAACTCTAACCCTCACCCTGTCACTAACCCTGTCCCTAAACCTAAACTTAAGCATCAGACAAAACCTAAACTTAATATAACCCTAACAGTAAACCTAACCATGTCCCAAACCCTAATCCTGTCCCTAACCCTAAAACTAATGCTAACCCTAACCCTATCCCTAACCCTAAACCCTAAACCCTAACCTTAACCCTAACCCTAAACCTAAACCGTAACCCTAACCCTAACCCTATCCCTAAAACCTAACCCTAACCCTAACCCTAACACTGTCGCTAAACCTAACTCTGACACTTACCGTCTCTCTATCTTTAACTCTAACCCTCACCCTTTAACTAACCCTGTCCCTAAACATAACCTTAACCATCAGCCAAAACCTAAACTTAACTATAACCCTAACAGTAAACCTAACCATGTCCCAAACCCTAATCCTGTCCCTAACCCTAAACCTAATGCTAACCCTAACCCTAACCCTAACCCTAAACCCTAAACCCTAACCTTAACCCTAACCCTAAACATAAACCGTAACCCTAACCCTAACCCTATCCCTAAAACCTAAACCTAACCCTAACCCTAACCCTAACCTAACCCTAACCCTAACCCTAACACTGTCGCTAAACCTAACTCTGTACCTTACCGTCTCTCTAACTTTAACTCTAACCCTCACCCTGTAACTAACCCTGTCCCTAAACATAACCTTAACCATCAGCCAAAACCTAAACTTAACCATAACCCTAACACTAAACCTAAACATGTCTCAAACCCGAATCGTGTACCTAACCCTAACCTTAAACTTAACCCTAACCCGAAACCCGAAACCCTAACTCGAACCCTAACCCTAACCCTAAAGCCTAAATCCTAACTCTAACCCTAAACCTAACCCTAACCCTAACCCTATCCCTAAACCCTAACCCTAAAATGTAAACACTAACCCTCCCCTATTCCTAACCCTAACCCTAACCCTAACCCTAAACCCTAACCTAACCTGATCCCTAACACTAACACTGTCGCTAAACCTAACTCTGACCCTTACCGTATGTCTAAACTTAACTCTAACCCTCACCCTGTCACTAAACCTGTCCCTAAAACTAACCTTAACCATCAGCCAAAACAAAAACTTAACTATAACCCTACACTAAACCTAACCATATCCCAAACCCTATTCCAGCCCCTAAATCTAACCCTAACCCTAACCATAACCCTAACCCTAAATCCTAAACCCTAACCCTAACCCTAACCCTAAACCCTAACTCTAACCCTAACCCTAACCTAACCCTAACCCTAACCCTAACACTGTCTCTAAACCTAACTCTGACCCTTACCGTCTCTCTATCTTTAACTGTAACCCTCACCCTGTAACTAACCGTGTCCCTAAACCTAACCTTAACCATCACCCAAAACCTAAACTTAACTATAACCCTAACACTAAACCTAACCATGTCTCAAACCCGAAACGTGTACCTAACCCTAACCCTAACCTTAACCCTAACACTAAACCCGAAACCCTAACACTAACCCTAACCCTAAACCTAAACCCTAAACCCAAACCCTAACCCTAACCCTAACCCTAACCCTAACCCTATACCCTAAACCCTAACACTAACCCTAACCCTAAAGCCTAAACCCTAACTCTAAACCTAAACCCTAACACTAACCCTAACACTAAAGCCTAAACCCTAACTCTAACCCTAACCCTAACCCTAAACCCTAAACCCTAACCTTAACCCTAAACCTAAACCTAAACGGTAACCCTAACCCTAACCCTATCCCTAAAACCTAACCCTAACCCTAACCCTAACTCTAACCCTAACCCTAAACCTAAACACTAAACCCAAAACCTAACCCTAACGCTAACCCTAACCATAAACACTAAACCCTAACCCTAACACTAACCCTAACCCTAACCCTAAACCCTAAACTTTAACACTAACCCTAACCCTAAAGCCTAAACCCTAACTCTAACCCTAACTCTAACCCTAAACCCTAAACCCTAACATTAACCCTAACCCTAAAACTAAACCGTAACTCTAACCCTAACCCTATCCCTAAAACCTAACCCTAACCCTAACCCTAACCCTAACCCTAACCCTATCCCTAAACCCTAACCCTAAAATGTAAACACTAACCCTCCCCTATTCCTAACCCTAACCCTAACCCTAACCCTAAACCCTAACCTAACCTGATCCCTAACCCTAACACTGTCGCTAAACCTAACTCTGACCCTTACCGTCTCTCCAACCTTAACTCTAACCCTCACCCTGTCAATAACCCTGTCCCTAAACCTAAACTTAAGCATCAGACAAAACCTAAACTTAATATGACACTAACAGTAAACCTAACCATGTCCCAAACCCTAATCCTGTCCCTAACCCTAAAACTCATGCTAACCCTAACCCTAACCCTAACCCTAAACCCTAAACCCTAACCTTAACCCTAACCCTAAACCTAAACCGTAACCCTAACCCTAACCCTATCCCTAAACCCTAACCCTAACCCTAACCCTAACCCTAACCCTAACCTAACCCTAACCCTAACCCTAACACTGTCGCTAAACCTAACTCTGACCCTTACCGTCTCTCTATCTTTAACTCTAACCCTCACCCTGTAACTAAACCTGTCCCTAAACCTAACCTTAACCATCAGCCAAAACCTAAACTTAACTATAACCCTAACACTAAACCTAAACATGTCTCAAACCCGAAACGTGTACCTAACCCTAACCCTAACCTTAACCCTAACACTAAACCCGAAACCCTAACACTAACCCTAACCCTAAACCTAAACCCTAAACCCAAAGCCTAACCCTAACGCTAACCCTAACCATAAACACTAAACCCTAAACCTAACCCTAACCCTAATCCTAACCCTAAACCCTAAACCCTAACACTAACCCTAACCCTAAACCCTAAACCCTAACCCTAACCCTAACACTAACCCTAACCCTAACCCTAAACCTAAAACGTAACCCTAACCCTAACCCTATCCCTAAAACCTAACCCTAACCCTAACCCTAACCCTAACCCTAACCCTAACTCTAACCCTAACCCTAACCCTAACCCTATCCCTAAACCCTAACCCTAAAATATAAACACTAACCCTCCCCTATTCCTAACCTTAACCCTAACCCTAACCCTAAACCCTAACCTAACCTTATCCCTAACCCTAACACTGTCGCTAAACCTAACTCTGACCCTTACCGTCTCTCCAACCTTAACTCTAACCCTCACCCAGTCTCTAACCCTGTCCCTAAACCTAAACTTAAGCATCAGACAAAACCTAAACTTAATATTACCCTACCAGTAAACCTAACCATGTCCCAAACCCTAATCCTGTCCCTAACCCTAACCCTAACCCTAACCCTAAACCTAACACTAACCCTAACCCTAAACCTAAACACTAAACCCAAAACCTAACCCTAACGCTAACCCTAACCATAAACACTAAACCCTAACCCTAACCCTAATCCTAACCCTAACACTAAACCCTAAACCCTAACACTAACCCTAACCCTAAAGCCTAAACCCTAACTCTAACCCTAACCCTAACCCTAAACCCTAAACCCTAACCCTAAACCTAAACCGTAACCCTAACCCTAACCCTATCCCTAAAACCTAACCCTAACCCTAACCCTAACTCTAACCCTAACCCTAACCCTAACCCTATCCCTAAAACCTAACCCTAAAATGTAAACACTAACCCTCCCCTATTCCTAAACCTAAACCGTAACCCTAACCCTAACCCTATCCCTAAAACCTAACCCTAACCCTAACCCTAACCCTAACCCTAACTCTAACTCTAACCCTAAACCTAACCCTATCCCTAAACCCTAACCCTAAAATGTATACACTAACCCTCCCCTATTCCTAACCCTAACCCTAACCCTAACCCTAAACCCTAACCTAACCTGATCCCTAACCCTAACACTGTCGCTAAACCTAACTCTGACCCTTACCGTCTCTCCAACCTTAACACTAACCCTCACCCTGTCACTAACCCTGTCCCTAAACCTAAACTTAAGCATCAGACAAAACCTAAACTTAATATTACCCTAACAGTAAACCTAACCATGTCCCAAACCCTAATCCTGTCCCTAACCCTAACCCTAACCCTAACCCTAACCCTAACACTAACCCTAACCCTAAACCTAAACACTAAACCCAAAACCTAACCCTAACGCTAACCCTAACCATAAAAACTAAACCCTAACCCTAACCCTAACCCTAACCCTAACCCTAAACCCTAAACCCTAACACTAACCCTAACCCTAAAGCCTAAACCCTAACTCTAACACTAACCCTAACCCTAAACCCTAAACCCTAACCTTAACCCTAACCCTAAACCTAAACCGTAACCCTAACCCTAACCCTATCCCTAAAACCTAACCCTTACCCTAACCCTAACTCTAAACCTAACCCTAACCCTATCCCTATCCCTAAAACCTAACCCTAACCCTAACCCTAACTCTAACCCTAACCCTAACACTAACCCTATCCCTAAACCCTAACCCTAAAATGTAAACACTAACCCTCCCCTATTCCTAACCCTAACCCTAACCCTAACCCTAAACCCTAACCTAACCTGATCCCTAACCCTAACACTGTCGCTAAACCTAACTCTGACCCTTACCGTCTCTCCAACCTTAACTCTAACCCTCACCCTGTCACTAACCCTGTCCCTAAACCTAAACTTAAGCATCAGACAAAACCTAAACTTAATATAACCCTAACAGTAAACCTAACCATGTCCCAAACCCTAATCCTGTCCCTAACCCTAAAACTAATGCTAACCTTAACCCTATCCCTAACCCTAAACCCTAAACCCTAACCTTAACCCTAACCCTAAACCTAAACCGTAACCCTAACCCTAACCCTATCCCTAAAACCTAACCCTAACCCTAACCCTAACCCTAACCTAACCTGATCCCTAACCCTAACACTGTCGCTAAACCTAACTCTGACACTTACCGTCTCTCTATCTTTAACTCTAACCCTCACCATGTAACTAACCCTGTCCCTAAACATAACCTTAACCATCAGCCAAAACCTAAACTTAACTATAACCCTAACACTAAACCTAACCATGTCTCAAACCCGAGTCGTGTACCTAACCCTAACCATAACCTTAACCCTAACACTAAACCCGAAACCCTAACACTAACCCTAACCCTATACCTAAACCCTAAAACCAAACCCTAACCCTAACGCTAACCCTAACCTGAAACACTAAACCCTAACCCTAACCCTAACCCTAACCCTAACCCTAACCCTAAACCCTAAACCCTAACACTATCCCTAACCCTAAAGCCTAAACCCTAACTCTAACCCTAACCCTAACCCTAAACCCTAAACCCTAACCTTAACCCTAACCCTAAACCTAAACCGTAACCCTAACCCTAACCCTATCCCTAAAACCTAACCCTAACCCTAACCCTAACCCTTACCCTAACCTAACCCTAACCCTAACCCTAACACTGTCGCTAAACCTAACTCTGACCCTTACCGTCTCTCTATCTTTAACTCTAACCCTCACCCTGTAACTAAACCTGTCCCTAAACCTAACCTTAACCATCAGCCAAAACCTAAACTTAACTATAACCCTAACTCTAAACCTAAACATGTCTCAAACCCGAAACGTGTACCTAACCCTAACCCTAACCTTAACCCTAACACTAAACCCGAAACCCTAACACTAACCCTAACCCTAAACCTAAACCCTAAACCCAAAGCCTAACCCTAACGCTAACCCTAACCATAAACACTAAACCCTAAACCTAACCCTAACCCTAATCCTAACCCTAAACCCTAAACCCTAACACTAACCCTAACCCTAAACCCTAAACCCTAACCCTAACCTAACACTAACCCTAACCCTAACCCTAAACCTAAAACGTAACCCTAACCCTAACCCTATCCCTAAAACCTAACCCTAACCCTAACCCTAACCCTAACCCTAACCCTAACTCTAACCCTAACCGTAACCCTAACCCTATCCCTAAACCCTAACCCTAAAATATAAACACTAACCCTCCCCTATTCCTAACCCTAACCCTAACCCTAACCCTAAACCCTAACGTAACCTTATCCCTAACCCTAACACTGTCGCTAAACCTAACTCTGACCCTTACCGTCTCTCCAACCTTAACTCTAACCCTCACCCAGTCTCTAACCCTGTCCCTAAACCTAAACTTAAGCATCAGACAAAACCTAAACTTAATATTACCCTAACAGTAAACCTAACCATGTCCCAAACCCTAATTCTGTCCCTAACCCTAACCCTAACCCTAACCCTAAACCTAACACTAACCCTAACCCTAAACCTAAACACTAAACCCAAAACCTAACCCTAACGCTAACCCTAACCATAAACACTAAACCCTAACCCTAACCCTAATCCTAACCCTAACACTAAACCCTAAACCCTAACACTAACCCTAACCCTAAAGCCTAAACCCTAACTCTAACCCTAACCCTAACCCTAAACCCTAAACCCTAACCTTAACCCTAACCCTAAACCTAAACCGTAACCCTAACCCTAACCCTATCCCTAAAACCTAACCCTAACCCTAACCCTAACTCTAACCCTAACCCTAACCCTAACCTTATCCCTAAAACCTAACCCTAAAATGTAAACACTAACCCTCCCCTATTCCTAAACCTAAACCGTAACCCTAACCCTAACCCTATCCCTAAAACCTAACCCTAACCCTAACCCTAACCCTAACCCTAACTCTAACCCTAACCCTAATCCTAACCCTATCCCTAAACCCTAACCCTAAAATGTAAACACTAACCCTCCCCTATTCCTAACCCTAACCCTAACCCTAACCCTAAACCCTAACCTAACCTGATCCCTAACCCTAACACTGTCGCTACACCTAACTCTGACCCTTACCGTCTCTCCAACCTTAACACTAACCCTCACCCTGTCACTAACCCTGTCCCTAAACCTAAACTTAAGCATCAGACAAAACCTAAACTTAATATTACCCTAACAGTAAACCTAACCATGTCCCAAACCCTAATCCTGTCCCTAACCCTAACCCTAACCCTAACCCTAACCCTAACACTAACCCTAACCCTAAACCTAAACACTAAACCCAAAACCTAACCCTAACGCTAACCCTAACCATAAACACTAAACCCTAACGCTAACCCTAACCCTAACCCTAAACCCTAAACCCTAACACTAACCCTAACCCTAAAGCCTAAACCTTAACTCTAACACTAACCCTAACCCTAAACCCTAAACCCTAACCTTAACCCTAACCCTAAACCTAAACCGTAACCCTAACCCTAACCCTATCCCTAAAACCTAACCCTAACCCTAACCCTAACTCTAAACCTAACCCTAACCCTAACCCTATCCCTAAAACCTAACCCTAACCCTAACCCTAACTCTAACCCTAACCCTAACACTAACCCTATCCCTAAACCCTAACCCTAAAATGTAAACACTAACCCTCCCCTATTCCTAACACTAACCCTAACCCTAACCCTAAACCCTAACCTAACCTGATCCCTAACCCTAACACTGTCGCTAAACCTAACTCTGACCCTTACCGTCTCTCCAACCTTAACTCTAACCCTCACCCTGTCACTAACCCTGTCCCTAAACCTAAACTTAAGCATCAGACAAAACCTAAACTTAATATAACCCTAACAGTAAACCTAACCATGTCCCAAACCCTAATCCTGTCCCTAACCCTAAAACTAATGCTAACCCTAACCCTATCCCTAACCCTAAACCCTAAACCCTAATCTTAACCCTAACCCTAAACCTAAACCGTAACCCTAACCCTAACCCTATCCCTAAAACCTAACCCTAACCCTAACCCTAACCCTAACCTAACCCTAACCCTAACCCTAACACTGTCGCTAAACCTAACTCTGTACCTTACCGTCTCTCTAACTTTAACTCTAACCCTCACCCTGTAACTAACCCTGTCCCTAAACATAACCTTAACCATCAGCCAAACCTAAACTTAACCATAACCCTAACACTAAACCTAAACATGTCTCAAACCCGAATCGTGTACCTAACCCTAACCCTAAACTTAACCCTAACCCGAAACCCGAAACCCTAACTCGAACCCTAACCCTAACCCTAAAGCCTAAATCCTAACTCTAACCCTAAACCTAACCCTAACCCTAACCCTATCCCTAAACCCTAACCCTAAAATGTAAACACTAACCTTCCTCTATTCCTAACTCTAACCCTAACCCTAACCCTAAACCCTAACCTAACCTGATCCCTAACACTAACACTGTCGCTAAACCTAACTCTGACCCTTAACGTCTCTCCAACCTTAACTCTAACCCTCACCCTGTCACTAACCCTGTCCCTAAACCTAACCTTAAGCATCAGACAAAACCTAAACTTAATATAACCCTAACAGTAAACCTAACCATGTCCCAAACCCTAATCCTGTCCCTAACCCTAAACCTAATGCTAACCCTAACCCTAACCCTAACCCTAAACCGTAAACCCTAACCTTAACCCTAACCCTAAGCATAAACCGTAACCCTAACCCTAACCCTATCCCTAAAACCTAACCCTAACCCTAACCCTAACCCTAAACCTAACCCTAACCCTAACCCTAACACTGTCGCTAAACCTAACTCTGTACCTTACCGTCTCTCTAACTTTAACTCTAACCCTCACCCTGTAACTAACCCTGTCCCTAAACATAACCTTAACCATCAGCCAAAACCTAAACTTAACCATAACCCTAACACTAAACCTAAACATGTCTCAAACCCGAATCGTGTACCTAACCCTAACCCTAAACTTAACCCTAACCCGAAACCCCAAACCCTAACTCGAAACCTAACCCTAACCCTAAAGCCTAAATCCTAACTCTAACCCTAAACCTAACCCTAACCCTAACCCTATCCCTAAACCCTAACCCTAAAATGTAAACACTAACCCTCCCCTATTCCTAACTCTAACCCTAACCCTAACCCTAACCCTAACCCTAACCCTAACCCGTAACCCTAAACCCTAAACTTTAACACTAACCCTAACCCTAAAGCCTAAACCCTAACTCTAACCCTAACCCTAACCCTAAACCCTAAACCCTAACAATAACCCTAACCCTAAACCTAAACCGTAACCCTAACCCTAACCCTATCCCTAAAACCTAACCCTAACCCTAATCCTAACTCTAACCCTAACCCTAACACTAACCCTATCCCTAAACCCTAACCCTAAAATGTAAACACTAACCCTCCCCTATTCCTAACCCTAACCCTAACCTTAAGTCTAAACCCTAACCTAACCTGATCCCTAACCCTAACACTGTCGCTAAACCTAACTCTGACCCTTACCGTCTCTCCAACCTTAACTCTAACCCTCACCCTGTCACTAACCCTGTCCCTAAACCTAAACTTAAGCATCAGACAAAAACTGAACTTAATATAACCCTAACAGTAAACCTAACCATGTCCCAAACCCTAATCCTGTCCCTAACCCTAAAGCTAATGCTAACCCTAACCCTAACCCTAACTCTAAACCCTAAACCCTAACCTTAACCCTAACCCTAAACCTAAACCGTAACCCTAACCCTAACCCTATCCCTAAAACCTTACCCTAACCCTAACCCTAACCTAACCCTAATCCTAACCCTAACACTGTCGCTAAACCTAACTCTGACACTTCCCGTCTCTCTATCTTTAACTCTAACCCTCACACTGTAACTAAACCTGTCCCTAAACCTAACCTTAACCATCAGCCAAAACCTAAACTTAACTATAACCCTAACATTAAACCTAACCATGTCTCAAACCCGAATCGTGTACCTAACCCTAACCCTAAACTTAACCCTAACCCGAAACCCGAAACCCTAACTCGAACCCTAACCCTAACCCTAAAGCCTAAATCCTAACTCTAACCCTAAACCTAACCCTAACCCTAACCCTATCCCTAAACCCTAACCCTAAAATGTAAACACTAACCCTCCCCTATTCCTAACCCTAACCCTAACCCTAACCCTAAACCCTAACCTAACCTGATCCCTAACACTAACACTGTCGCTAAACCTAACTCTGAACCTTACCGTCTCTCTAAACTTAACTCTAACCCTCACCCTGTCACTAAACCTGTCCCTGAAACTAACTTTAACCATCAGCCAAAACCAAAATTTAACTATAACCCTACACTAAACCTAACCATTTCCCAAACCCTAATCCTGCCCCTAAACCTAACCCTAACCGTAACCATAACCCTAACCCTAAATCCTAAATCCTGACCCTAACCCTAACCCTAAACCCTAACTCTAACCCTAACCCTAACCCTAACACTGTCGCTAAACCTAATTCTGACCCTTACCGTCTCTCTATCTTTACCTCTAACCCTCACCCTGTAACTAACCCTGTCCCTAAACCTAACCTTAACCATCAGCCAAAACCTAAACTTAACTATAAACCTAACACTAAACCTAACCATGTCTCAAACCCGAAACGTGTACCTAACCCTAAACCTAACCTTAACCCTAACACTAAACCCGAAACCCTAACACTAACCCTAACCCTAAACCTAAACCCTAAACCCAAACCCTAACCCTAACGCTAACCCTAACCTGAAACACTAAACCCTAACCCTAACCCTAACCCTAACCCTAACCCTAAACCCTAAACCCTAACACTATCCCTAACCCTAAAGCCTAAACCCTAACTCTAACCCTAACCCTAACCCTAAACCCTAAACCCTAAACTTAACCCTAACCCTAAACCTAAACCGTAACCCTAACCCTAACCCTATCCCTAAAACCTAACCCTAACCCTAACCCTAAACCTAACTCTAACCCTAACCCTAACCCTAACCCTATCCCTAAACCCTAACCCTAAAATGTAAACACTAACCCTCCCCTATTCCTAACCCTAACCCTAACGCTAACCTTAAACCCTAACCTAACCTGATCCCTAACTCTAACACTGTCGCTAAACCTAACTCTGACCCTTACCGTCTCTCCAACATTAACCCTAACCCTCACCCTGTCACTAACCCTGTCCCTAAACCTAAACTTAAGCATCAGACAAAACCTAAACTTAATATAACCCTAACAGTAAATCTAACCATGTCCCAAACCCTAATCCTGCCCCAAACCCTAACCCTAACCCTAACCATAACCCTAACCCTAAATCCTAAACCCTAACCCTAACCCTAACCCTAAACCCTAACTCTAACCCTAACCCTAACCTAACCCTAACCCTAACCCTAACACTGTCGCTAAACCTAACTCTGACCCTTAACGTCTCTCTATCTTTAACTCTAACCCTCACCCTGTAACTAACCCTGTCCCTAAACCTTACCTTAACCATCAGCCAAAACCTAACCCTAACCCTAACCCTAACCCTAACACTCACCCTGTAACTAACCCTGTCCCTAAACCTAACCTTAACCATCAGCCAAAACCTAAACTTAAACATAACCCTAACACTAAACCTAAATATGTCTCAAACCCGAATCGTGTACCTAACCCTAACCCTAAACTTAACCTTAACCATGAACCCGAAACCCTAACCCTAACCCTAACCCTAACCCTAACCCTAACCCTAACCATAACCATAACCGTAACACTAAACCTCAACATGTCTCAAACCGGAATCGTATACCTAAGCCTAACCCTAAACTTAACCCTAACCCTAAACCCGAAACCCTAACCCTAACCCTAAACCGTAAGCCCTAACTCTAAATCTAACCCTAACCCTAAAGCCTAAATCCTAACTCTAACCCTAACCCTAACCCTAACCCTAACCCTATCCCTAAACCCTAACCCTAAAATGTAAACACTAACCCTCCCCTATTCCTAACCCTAACCCTAACCCTAACCCTAAACCCTAACCTAACCTGATCCCTAACACTAACACTGTCGCTAAACCTAACTCTGACCCTTACCGTATCTCTAAACTTAACTCTAACCCTCACCCTGTCACTAAACCTGTCCCTAAAACTAACCTTAACAATCAGCCAAAACCAAAACTTAACTATAACCCTACACTAAACCTAACCATATCCCAAACCCTATTCCTGCCCCTAACCCTAACCCTAACCCTAACCATAACCCTAACCCTAAATCCTAAACCCTAACCCTAACCCTAACCCTAAACCCTAACTCTAACCCTAACCCTAACCTAACCCTAACCCTAACCCTAACACTGTCTCTAAACCTAACTCTGACCCTTACAGTCTCTCTATCTTTAACTGTAACCCTCACCCTGTAACTAACCGTGTCCCTAAACCTAACCTTAACCATCACCCAAAACCTAAACTTAACTATAACCCTAACACTAAACCTAACCATGTCTCAAACCCGAAACGTGTACCTAACCCTAACCCTAACCTTAACCCTAACACTAAACCCGAAACCCTAACACTAACCCTAACCCTAAACCTAAACCCTAAACCCAAACCCTAACCCTAACCCTAACCCTAACCATAACCCTAACCCTAACCCTAAACCCTAAACCCTAACACTAACCCTAACCCTAAAGCCTAAACCCTAACTCTAAACCTAAACCCTAACACTAACCCTAACACTAAAGCCTAAACCCTAACTCTAACCCTAACCCTAACCCTAAACCCTAAACCCTAACCTTAACCCTAAACCTAAACCTAAACGGTAACCCTAACCCTAACCCTATCCCTAAAACCTAACCCTAACCCTA
>CM063099.1:20921999-21019499 GCA_031876335.1 Hipposideros larvatus | reverse complement strand
TAACCCTAACCCTAAACCTAAACCGTAACCCTAACCCTAACCCTATCCCTAAAACCTAACCCTAACCCTAACCCTAACTCTAAACCTAACCCTAACCCTAACCCTATCCCTAATACCTAACCCTAACCCTAACCCTAACTCTAACCCTAACCCTAACACTAACCCTATCCCTAAACCCTAACCCTAAAATGTAAACACTAACCCTCCCCTATTCCTAACACTAACCCTAACCCTAACCCTAAACCCTAACCTAACCTGATCCCTAACCCTAACACTGTCGCTAAACCTAACTCTGACCCTTACCGTGTCTCCAACCTTAACTCTAACCCTCACCCTGTCACTAACCCTGTCCCTAAACCTAAACTTAAGCATCAGACAAAACCTAAACTTAATATAACCCTAACAGTAAACCTAACCATGTCCCAAACCCTAATCCTGTCCCTAACCCTAAAACTAATGCTAACCCTAACCCTATCCCTAACCCTAAACCCTAAACCCTAACCTTAACCCTAACCCTAAACCTAAACCGTAACCCTAACCCTAACCCTATCCCTAAAACCTAACCCTAACCCTAACCCTAACACTGTCGCTAAACCTAACTCTGACACTTACCGTCTCTCTATCTTTAACTCTAACCCTCACCCTTTAACTAACCCTGTCCCTAAACATAACCTTAACCATCAGCCAAAACCTAAACTTAACTATAACCCTAACAGTAAACCTAACCATGTCCCAAACCCTAATCCTGTCCCTAACCCTAAACCTAATGCTAACCCTAACCCTAACCCTAACCCTAAACCCTAAACCCTAACCTTAACCCTAACCCTAAACATAAACCGTAACCCTAACCCTAACCCTATCCCTAAAACCTAAACCTAACCCTAACCCTAACCCTAACCTAACCCTAACCCTAACCCTAACACTGTCGCTAAACCTAACTCTGTACCTTACCGTCTCTCTAACTTTAACTCTAACCCTCACCCTGTAACTAACCCTGTCCCTAAACATAACCTTAACCATCAGCCAAAACCTAAACTTAACCATAACCCTAACACTAAACCTAAACATGTCTCAAACCCGAATCGTGTACCTAACCCTAACCTTAAACTTAACCCTAACCCGAAACCCGAAACCCTAACTCGAACCCTAACCCTAACCCTAAAGCCTAAATCCTAACTCTAACCCTAAACCTAACCCTAACCCTAACCCTATCCCTAAACCCTAACCCTAAAATGTAAACACTAACCCTCCCCTATTCCTAACCCTAACCCTAACCCTAACCCTAAACCCTAACCTAACCTGATCCCTAACACTAACACTGTCGCTAAACCTAACTCTGACCCTTACCGTATGTCTAAACTTAACTCTAACCCTCACCCTGTCACTAAACCTGTCCCTAAAACTAACCTTAACCATCAGCCAAAACAAAAACTTAACTATAACCCTACACTAAACCTAACCATATCCCAAACCCTATTCCAGCCCCTAAATCTAACCCTAACCCTAACCATAACCCTAACCCTAAATCCTAAACCCTAACCCTAACCCTAACCCTAAACCCTAACTCTAACCCTAACCCTAACCTAACCCTAACCCTAACCCTAACACTGTCTCTAAACCTAACTCTGACCCTTACCGTCTCTCTATCTTTAACTGTAACCCTCACCCTGTAACTAACCGTGTCCCTAAACCTAACCTTAACCATCACCCAAAACCTAAACTTAACTATAACCCTAACACTAAACCTAACCATGTCTCAAACCCGAAACGTGTACCTAACCCTAACCCTAACCTTAACCCTAACACTAAACCCGAAACCCTAACACTAACCCTAACCCTAAACCTAAACCCTAAACCCAAACCCTAACCCTAACCCTAACCCTAACCCTAACCCTATACCCTAAACCCTAACACTAACCCTAACCCTAAAGCCTAAACCCTAACTCTAAACCTAAACCCTAACACTAACCCTAACACTAAAGCCTAAACCCTAACTCTAACCCTAACCCTAACCCTAAACCCTAAACCCTAACCTTAACCCTAAACCTAAACCTAAACGGTAACCCTAACCCTAACCCTATCCCTAAAACCTAACCCTAACCCTAACCCTAACTCTAACCCTAACCCTAAACCTAAACACTAAACCCAAAACCTAACCCTAACGCTAACCCTAACCATAAACACTAAACCCTAACCCTAACACTAACCCTAACCCTAACCCTAAACCCTAAACTTTAACACTAACCCTAACCCTAAAGCCTAAACCCTAACTCTAACCCTAACTCTAACCCTAAACCCTAAACCCTAACATTAACCCTAACCCTAAAACTAAACCGTAACTCTAACCCTAACCCTATCCCTAAAACCTAACCCTAACCCTAACCCTAACCCTAACCCTAACCCTATCCCTAAACCCTAACCCTAAAATGTAAACACTAACCCTCCCCTATTCCTAACCCTAACCCTAACCCTAACCCTAAACCCTAACCTAACCTGATCCCTAACCCTAACACTGTCGCTAAACCTAACTCTGACCCTTACCGTCTCTCCAACCTTAACTCTAACCCTCACCCTGTCAATAACCCTGTCCCTAAACCTAAACTTAAGCATCAGACAAAACCTAAACTTAATATGACACTAACAGTAAACCTAACCATGTCCCAAACCCTAATCCTGTCCCTAACCCTAAAACTCATGCTAACCCTAACCCTAACCCTAACCCTAAACCCTAAACCCTAACCTTAACCCTAACCCTAAACCTAAACCGTAACCCTAACCCTAACCCTATCCCTAAACCCTAACCCTAACCCTAACCCTAACCCTAACCCTAACCTAACCCTAACCCTAACCCTAACACTGTCGCTAAACCTAACTCTGACCCTTACCGTCTCTCTATCTTTAACTCTAACCCTCACCCTGTAACTAAACCTGTCCCTAAACCTAACCTTAACCATCAGCCAAAACCTAAACTTAACTATAACCCTAACACTAAACCTAAACATGTCTCAAACCCGAAACGTGTACCTAACCCTAACCCTAACCTTAACCCTAACACTAAACCCGAAACCCTAACACTAACCCTAACCCTAAACCTAAACCCTAAACCCAAAGCCTAACCCTAACGCTAACCCTAACCATAAACACTAAACCCTAAACCTAACCCTAACCCTAATCCTAACCCTAAACCCTAAACCCTAACACTAACCCTAACCCTAAACCCTAAACCCTAACCCTAACCCTAACACTAACCCTAACCCTAACCCTAAACCTAAAACGTAACCCTAACCCTAACCCTATCCCTAAAACCTAACCCTAACCCTAACCCTAACCCTAACCCTAACCCTAACTCTAACCCTAACCCTAACCCTAACCCTATCCCTAAACCCTAACCCTAAAATATAAACACTAACCCTCCCCTATTCCTAACCTTAACCCTAACCCTAACCCTAAACCCTAACCTAACCTTATCCCTAACCCTAACACTGTCGCTAAACCTAACTCTGACCCTTACCGTCTCTCCAACCTTAACTCTAACCCTCACCCAGTCTCTAACCCTGTCCCTAAACCTAAACTTAAGCATCAGACAAAACCTAAACTTAATATTACCCTACCAGTAAACCTAACCATGTCCCAAACCCTAATCCTGTCCCTAACCCTAACCCTAACCCTAACCCTAAACCTAACACTAACCCTAACCCTAAACCTAAACACTAAACCCAAAACCTAACCCTAACGCTAACCCTAACCATAAACACTAAACCCTAACCCTAACCCTAATCCTAACCCTAACACTAAACCCTAAACCCTAACACTAACCCTAACCCTAAAGCCTAAACCCTAACTCTAACCCTAACCCTAACCCTAAACCCTAAACCCTAACCCTAAACCTAAACCGTAACCCTAACCCTAACCCTATCCCTAAAACCTAACCCTAACCCTAACCCTAACTCTAACCCTAACCCTAACCCTAACCCTATCCCTAAAACCTAACCCTAAAATGTAAACACTAACCCTCCCCTATTCCTAAACCTAAACCGTAACCCTAACCCTAACCCTATCCCTAAAACCTAACCCTAACCCTAACCCTAACCCTAACCCTAACTCTAACTCTAACCCTAAACCTAACCCTATCCCTAAACCCTAACCCTAAAATGTATACACTAACCCTCCCCTATTCCTAACCCTAACCCTAACCCTAACCCTAAACCCTAACCTAACCTGATCCCTAACCCTAACACTGTCGCTAAACCTAACTCTGACCCTTACCGTCTCTCCAACCTTAACACTAACCCTCACCCTGTCACTAACCCTGTCCCTAAACCTAAACTTAAGCATCAGACAAAACCTAAACTTAATATTACCCTAACAGTAAACCTAACCATGTCCCAAACCCTAATCCTGTCCCTAACCCTAACCCTAACCCTAACCCTAACCCTAACACTAACCCTAACCCTAAACCTAAACACTAAACCCAAAACCTAACCCTAACGCTAACCCTAACCATAAAAACTAAACCCTAACCCTAACCCTAACCCTAACCCTAACCCTAAACCCTAAACCCTAACACTAACCCTAACCCTAAAGCCTAAACCCTAACTCTAACACTAACCCGAACACTAAACCCTAAACCCTAACCTTAACCCTAACCCTAAACCTAAACCGTAACCCTAACCCTAACCCTATCCCTAAAACCTAACCCTAACCCTAACCCTAACTCTAAACCTAACCCTAACCCTAACCCTATCCCTAATACCTAACCCTAACCCTAACCCTAACTCTAACCCTAACCCTAACACTAACCCTATCCCTAAACCCTAACCCTAAAATGTAAACACTAACCCTCCCCTATTCCTAACACTAACCCTAACCCTAACCCTAAACCCTAACCTAACCTGATCCCTAACCCTAACACTGTCGCTAAACCTAACTCTGACCCTTACCGTGTCTCCAACCTTAACTCTAACCCTCACCCTGTCACTAACCCTGTCCCTAAACCTAAACTTAAGCATCAGACAAAACCTAAACTTAATATAACCCTAACAGTAAACCTAACCATGTCCCAAACCCTAATCCTGTCCCTAACCCTAAAACTAATGCTAACCCTAACCCTATCCCTAACCCTAAACCCTAAACCCTAACCTTAACCCTAACCCTAAACCTAAACCGTAACCCTAACCCTAACCCTATCCCTAAAACCTAACCCTAACCCTAACCCTAACACTGTCGCTAAACCTAACTCTGACACTTACCGTCTCTCTATCTTTAACTCTAACCCTCACCCTTTAACTAACCCTGTCCCTAAACATAACCTTAACCATCAGCCAAAACCTAAACTTAACTATAACCCTAACAGTAAACCTAACCATGTCCCAAACCCTAATCCTGTCCCTAACCCTAAACCTAATGCTAACCCTAACCCTAACCCTAACCCTAAACCCTAAACCCTAACCTTAACCCTAACCCTAAACATAAACCGTAACCCTAACCCTAACCCTATCCCTAAAACCTAAACCTAACCCTAACCCTAACCCTAACCTAACCCTAACCCTAACCCTAACACTGTCGCTAAACCTAACTCTGTACCTTACCGTCTCTCTAACTTTAACTCTAACCCTCACCCTGTAACTAACCCTGTCCCTAAACATAACCTTAACCATCAGCCAAAACCTAAACTTAACCATAACCCTAACACTAAACCTAAACATGTCTCAAACCCGAATCGTGTACCTAACCCTAACCTTAAACTTAACCCTAACCCGAAACCCGAAACCCTAACTCGAACCCTAACCCTAACCCTAAAGCCTAAATCCTAACTCTAACCCTAAACCTAACCCTAACCCTAACCCTATCCCTAAACCCTAACCCTAAAATGTAAACACTAACCTTCCTCTATTCCTAACTCTAACCCTAACCCTAACCCTAAACCCTAACCTAACCTGATCCCTAACACTAACACTGTCGCTAAACCTAACTCTGACCCTTAACGTCTCTCTATCTTTAACTCTAACCCTCACCCTGTAACTAACCCTGTCCCTAAACCTTACCTTAACCATCAGCCAAAACCTAACCCTAACACTAACCCTAACCCTAACACTCACCCTGTAACTAACCCTGTCCCTAAACCTAACCTTAACCATCAGCCAAAACCTAAACTTAAACATAACCCTAACACTAAACCTAAACATGTCTCAAACCCGAATCGTGTACCTAACCCTAACCCTAAACTTAACCTTAACCCTGAACCCGAAACCCTAACCCTAACCCTAACCCTAACTCTAACTCTAACCCTAACCCTAAAGCCTAAATCCTAACTCTAACCCTAACCCTAACCCTAACACTAACCCTATCCCTAAACCCTAACCCTAAAATGTAAACACTAACCCTCCCCTATTCCTAACCCTAACCCTAACCCTAACCCTAAACCCTAACCTAACCTGATCCCTAACACTAACACTGTCGCTAAACCTAACTCTGACCCTTACCGTATGTCTAAACTTAACTCTAACCCTCACCCTGTCACTAAACCTGTCCCTAAAACTAACCTTAACCATCAGCCAAAACAAAAACTTAACTATAACCCTACACTAAACCTAACCATATCCCAAACCCTATTCCAGCCCCTAACCCTAACCCTAACCCTAACCATAACCCTAACCCTAAATCCTAAACCCTAAACCTAACCCTAACCCTAAACCCTAACTCTAACCCTAACCCTAACCTAACCCTAACCCTAACCCTAACACTGTCTCTAAACCTAACTCTGACCCTTACCGTCTCTCTATCTTTAACTGTAACCCTCACCCTGTAACTAACCGTGTCCCTAAACCTAACCTTAACCATCACCCAAAACCTAAACTTAACTATAACCCTAACACTAAACCTAACCATGTCTCAAACCCGAAACGTGTACCTAACCCTAACCCTAACCTTAACCCTAACACTAAACCCGAAACCCTAACACTAACCCTAACCCTAAACCTAAACCCTAAACCCAAACCCTAACCCTAACCCTAACCCTAACCCTAACCCTAACCCTATACCCTAAACCCTAACACTAACCCTAACCCTAAAGCCTAAACCCTAACTCTAAACCTAAACCCTAACACTAACCCTAACATTAAAGCCTAAACCCTAACTCTAACCCTAACCCTAACCCTAAACCCTAAACCCTAACCTTAACCCTAAACCTAAACCTAAACGGTAACCCTAACCCTAACCCTATCCCTAAAACCTAACCCTAACCCTAACCCTAACTCTAACCCTAACCCTAAACCTAAACACTAAACCCAAAACCTAACCCTAACGCTAACCCTAACCATAAACACTAAACCCTAACCCTAACACTAACCCTAACCCTAACCCTAAACCCTAAACTTTAACACTAACCCTAACCCTAAAGCCTAAACCCTAACTCTAACCCTAACTCTAACCCTAAACCCTAAACCCTAACATTAACCCTAACCCTAAAACTAAACCGTAACTCTAACCCTAACCCTATCCCTAAAACCTAACCCTAACCCTAACCCTAACTCTAACCCTAACCCTAACCCTAACCCTATCCCTAAACCCTAACCCTAAAATGTAAACACTAACCCTCCCCTATTCCTAACCCTAACCCTAACCCTAACCCTAAACCCTAACCTAACCTGATCCCTAACCCTAACACTGTCGCTAAACCTAACTCTGACCCTTACCGTCTCTCCAACCTTAACTCTAACCCTCACCCTGTCAATAACCCTGTCCCTAAACCTAAACTTAAGCATCAGACAAAACCTAAACTTAATATGACACTAACAGTAAACCTAACCATGTCCCAAACCCTAATCCTGTCCCTAACCCTAAAACTCATGCTAACCCTAACCCTAACCCTAACCCTAAACCCTAAACCCTAACCTTAACCCTAACCCTAAACCTAAACCGTAACCCTAACACTAACCCTATCCCTAAACCCTAACCCTAACCCTAACCCTAACCCTAACCTAACCCTAACCCTAACCCTAACACTGTCGCTAAACCTAACTCTGACCCTTACCGTCTCTCTATCTTTAACTCTAACCCTCACCCTGTAACTAAACCTGTCCCTAAACCTAACCTTAACCATCAGCCAAAACCTAAACTTAACTATAACCCTAACACTAAACCTAAACATGTCTCAAACCCGAAACGTGTACCTAACCCTAACCCTAACCTTAACCCTAACACTAAACCCGAAACCCTAACACTAACCCTAACCCTAAACCTAAACCCTAAACCCAAAGCCTAACCCTAACGCTAACCCTAACCATAAACACTAAACCCTAAACCTAACCCTAACCCTAATCCTAACCCTAAACCCTAAACCCTAACACTAACCCTAACCCTAAACCCTAAACCCTAACCCTAACCCTAACACTAACCCTAACCCTAACCCTAAACCTAAAACGTAACCCTAACCCTAACCCTATCCCTAAAACCTAACCCTAACCCTAACCCTAACCCTAACCCTAACCCTAACTCTAACCCTAACCCTAACCCTAACCCTATCCCTAAACCCTAACCCTAAAATATAAACACTAACCCTCCCCTATTCCTAACCTTAACCCTAACCCTAACCCTAAACCCTAACCTAACCTTATCCCTAACCCTAACACTGTCGCTAAACCTAACTCTGACCCTTACCGTCTCTCCAACCTTAACTCTAACCCTCACCCAGTCTCTAACCCTGTCCCTAAACCTAAACTTAAGCATCAGACAAAACCTAAACTTAATATTACCCTACCAGTAAACCTAACCATGTCCCAAACCCTAATCCTGTCCCTAACCCTAACCCTAACCCTAACCCTAAACCTAACACTAACCCTAACCCTAAACCTAAACACTAAACCCAAAACCTAACCCTAACGCTAACCCTAACCATAAACACTAAACCCTAACCCTAACCCTAATCCTAACCCTAACACTAAACCCTAAACCCTAACACTAACCCTAACCCTAAAGCCTAAACCCTAACTCTAACCCTAACCCTAACCCTAAACCCTAAACCCTAACCCTAAACCTAAACCGTAACCCTAACCCTAACCCTATCCCTAAAACCTAACCCTAACCCTAACCCTAACTCTAACCCTAACCCTAACCCTAACCCTATCCCTAAAACCTAACCCTAAAATGTAAACACTAACCCTCCCCTATTCCTAAACCTAAACCGTAACCCTAACCCTAACCCTATCCCTAAAACCTAACCCTAACCCTAACCCTAACCCTAACCCTAACTCTAACTCTAACCCTAAACCTAACCCTATCCCTAAACCCTAACCCTAAAATGTATACACTAACCCTCCCCTATTCCTAACCCTAACCCTAACCCTAACCCTAAACCCTAACCTAACCTGATCCCTAACCCTAACACTGTCGCTAAACCTAACTCTGACCCTTACCGTCTCTCCAACCTTAACACTAACCCTCACCCTGTCACTAACCCTGTCCCTAAACCTAAACTTAAGCATCAGACAAAACCTAAACTTAATATTACCCTAACAGTAAACCTAACCATGTCCCAAACCCTAATCCTGTCCCTAACCCTAACCCTAACCCTAACCCTAACCCTAACACTAACCCTAACCCTAAACCTAAACACTAAACCCAAAACCTAACCCTAACGCTAACCCTAACCATAAAAACTAAACCCTAACCCTAACCCTAACCCTAACCCTAACCCTAAACCCTAAACCCTAACACTAACCCTAACCCTAAAGCCTAAACCCTAACTCTAACACTAACCCGAACACTAAACCCTAAACCCTAACCTTAACCCTAACCCTAAACCTAAACCGTAACCCTAACCCTAACCCTATCCCTAAAACCTAACCCTAACCCTAACCCTAACTCTAAACCTAACCCTAACCCTAACCCTATCCCTAATACCTAACCCTAACCCTAACCCTAACTCTAACCCTAACCCTAACACTAACCCTATCCCTAAACCCTAACCCTAAAATGTAAACACTAACCCTCCCCTATTCCTAACACTAACCCTAACCCTAACCCTAAACCCTAACCTAACCTGATCCCTAACCCTAACACTGTCGCTAAACCTAACTCTGACCCTTACCGTGTCTCCAACCTTAACTCTAACCCTCACCCTGTCACTAACCCTGTCCCTAAACCTAAACTTAAGCATCAGACAAAACCTAAACTTAATATAACCCTAACAGTAAACCTAACCATGTCCCAAACCCTAATCCTGTCCCTAACCCTAAAACTAATGCTAACCCTAACCCTATCCCTAACCCTAAACCCTAAACCCTAACCTTAACCCTAACCCTAAACCTAAACCGTAACCCTAACCCTAACCCTATCCCTAAAACCTAACCCTAACCCTAACCCTAACACTGTCGCTAAACCTAACTCTGACACTTACCGTCTCTCTATCTTTAACTCTAACCCTCACCCTTTAACTAACCCTGTCCCTAAACATAACCTTAACCATCAGCCAAAACCTAAACTTAACTATAACCCTAACAGTAAACCTAACCATGTCCCAAACCCTAATCCTGTCCCTAACCCTAAACCTAATGCTAACCCTAACCCTAACCCTAACCCTAAACCCTAAACCCTAACCTTAACCCTAACCCTAAACATAAACCGTAACCCTAACCCTAACCCTATCCCTAAAACCTAAACCTAACCCTAACCCTAACCCTAACCTAACCCTAACCCTAACCCTAACACTGTCGCTAAACCTAACTCTGTACCTTACCGTCTCTCTAACTTTAACTCTAACCCTCACCCTGTAACTAACCCTGTCCCTAAACATAACCTTAACCATCAGCCAAAACCTAAACTTAACCATAACCCTAACACTAAACCTAAACATGTCTCAAACCCGAATCGTGTACCTAACCCTAACCTTAAACTTAACCCTAACCCGAAACCCGAAACCCTAACTCGAACCCTAACCCTAACCCTAAAGCCTAAATGCTAACTCTAACCCTAAACCTAACCCTAACCCTAACCCTATCCCTAAACACTAACCCTAAAATGTAAACACTAACCTTCCTCTATTCCTAACTCTAACCCTAACCCTAACCCTAAACCCTAACCTAACCTGATCCCTAACACTAACACTGTCGCTAAACCTAACTCTGACCCTTAACGTCTCTCTATCTTTAACTCTAACCCTCACCCTGTAACTAACCCTGTCCCTAAACCTTACCTTAACCATCAGCCAAAACCTAACCCTAACACTAACCCTAACCCTAACACTCACCCTGTAACTAACCCTGTCCCTAAACCTAACCTTAACCATCAGCCAAAACCTAAACTTAAACATAACCCTAACACTAAACCTAAACATGTCTCAAACCCGAATCGTGTACCTAACCCTAACCCTAAACTTAACCTTAACCCTGAACCCGAAACCCTAACCCTAACCCTAACCCTAACTCTAACTCTAACCCTAACCCTAAAGCCTAAATCCTAACTCTAACCCTAACCCTAACCCTAACACTAACCCTATCCCTAAACCCTAACCCTAAAATGTAAACACTAACCCTCCCCTATTCCTAACCCTAACCCTAACCCTAACCCTAAACCCTAACCTAACCTGATCCCTAACACTAACACTGTCGCTAAACCTAACTCTGACCCTTACCGTATGTCTAAACTTAACTCTAACCCTCACCCTGTCACTAAACCTGTCCCTAAAACTAACCTTAACCATCAGCCAAAACAAAAACTTAACTATAACCCTACACTAAACCTAACCATATCCCAAACCCTATTCCAGCCCCTAACCCTAACCCTAACCCTAACCATAACCCTAACCCTAAATCCTAAACCCTAACCCTAACCCTAACCCTAAACCCTAACTCTAACCCTAACCCTAACCTAACCCTAACCCTAACCCTAACACTGTCTCTAAACCTAACTCTGACCCTTACCGTCTCTCTATCTTTAACTGTAACCCTCACCCTGTAACTAACCGTGTCCCTAAACCTAACCTTAACCATCACCCAAAACCTAAACTTAACTATAACCCTAACACTAAACCTAACCATGTCTCAAACCCGAAACGTGTACCTAACCCTAACCCTAACCTTAACCCTAACACTAAACCCGAAACCCTAACACTAACCCTAACCCTAAACCTAAACCCTAAACCCAAACCCTAACCCTAACCCTAACCCTAACCCTAACCCTAACCCTATACCCTAAACCCTAACACTAACCCTAACCCTAAAGCCTAAACCCTAACTCTAAACCTAAACCCTAACACTAACCCTAACACTAAAGCCTAAACCCTAACTCTAACCCTAACCCTAACCCTAAACCCTAAACCCTAACCTTAACCCTAAACCTAAACCTAAACGGTAACCCTAACCCTAACCCTATCCCTAAAACCTAACCCTAACCCTAACCCTAACTCTAACCCTAACCCTAAACCTAAACACTAAACCCAAAACCTAACCCTAACGCTAACCCTAACCATAAACACTAAACCCTAACCCTAACACTAACCCTAACCCTAACCCTAAACCCTAAACTTTAACACTAACCCTAACCCTAAAGCCTAAACCCTAACTCTAACCCTAACTCTAACCCTAAACCCTAAACCCTAACATTAACCCTAACCCTAAAACTAAACCGTAACTCTAACCCTAACCCTATCCCTAAAACCTAACCCTAACCCTAACCCTAACTCTAACCCTAACCCTAACCCTAACCCTATCCCTAAACCCTAACCCTAAAATGTAAACACTAACCCTCCCCTATTCCTAACCCTAACCCTAACCCTAACCCTAAACCCTAACCTAACCTGATCCCTAACCCTAACACTGTCGCTAAACCTAACTCTGACCCTTACCGTCTCTCCAACCTTAACTCTAACCCTCACCCTGTCAATAACCCTGTCCCTAAACCTAAACTTAAGCATCAGACAAAACCTAAACTTAATATGACACTAACAGTAAACCTAACCATGTCCCAAACCCTAATCCTGTCCCTAACCCTAAAACTCATGCTAACCCTAACCCTAACCCTAACCCTAAACCCTAAACCCTAACCTTAACCCTAACCCTAAACCTAAACCGTAACCCTAACCCTAACCCTATCCCTAAACCCTAACCCTAACCCTAACCCTAACCCTAACCCTAACCTAACCCTAACCCTAACCCTAACACTGTCGCTAAACCTAACTCTGACCCTTACCGTCTCTCTATCTTTAACTCTAACCCTCACCCTGTAACTAAACCTGTCCCTAAACCTAACCTTAACCATCAGCCAAAACCTAAACTTAACTATAACCCTAACACTAAACCTAAACATGTCTCAAACCTGAAACGTGTACCTAACCCTAACCCTAACCTTAACCCTAACACTAAACCCGAAACCCTAACACTAACCCTAACCCTAAACCTAAACCCTAAACCCAAAGCCTAACCCTAACGCTAACCCTAACCATAAACACTAAACCCTAAACCTAACCCTAACCCTAATCCTAACCCTAAACCCTAAACCCTAACACTAACCCTAACCCTAAACCCTAAACCCTAACCCTAACCCTAACACTAACCCTAACCCTAACCCTAAACCTAAAACGTAACCCTAACCCTAACCCTATCCCTAAAACCTAACCCTAACCCTAACCCTAACCCTAACCCTAACCCTAACTCTAACCCTAACCCTAACCCTAACCCTATCCCTAAACCCTAACCCTAAAATATAAACACTAACCCTCCCCTATTCCTAACCTTAACCCTAACCCTAACCCTAAACCCTAACCTAACCTTATCCCTAACCCTAACACTGTCGCTAAACCTAACTCTGACCCTTACCGTCTCTCCAACCTTAACTCTAACCCTCACCCAGTCTCTAACCCTGTCCCTAAACCTAAACTTAAGCATCAGACAAAACCTAAACTTAATATTACCCTACCAGTAAACCTAACCATGTCCCAAACCCTAATCCTGTCCCTAACCCTAACCCTAACCCTAACCCTAAACCTAACACTAACCCTAACCCTAAACCTAAACACTAAACCCAAAACCTAACCCTAACGCTAACCCTAACCATAAACACTAAACCCTAACCCTAACCCTAATCCTAACCCTAACACTAAACCCTAAACCCTAACACTAACCCTAACCCTAAAGCCTAAACCCTAACTCTAACCCTAACCCTAACCCTAAACCCTAAACCCTAACCCTAAACCTAAACCGTAACCCTAACCCTAACCCTATCCCTAAAACCTAACCCTAACCCTAACCCTAACTCTAACCCTAACCCTAACCCTAACCCTATCCCTAAAACCTAACCCTAAAATGTAAACACTAACCCTCCCCTATTCCTAAACCTAAACCGTAACCCTAACCCTCACCCTATCCCTAAAACCTAACCCTAACCCTAACCCTAACCCTAACCCTAACTCTAACTCTAACCCTAAACCTAACCCTATCCCTAAACCCTAACCCTAAAATGTATACACTAACCCTCCCCTATTCCTAACCCTAACCCTAACCCTAACCCTAAACCCTAACCTAACCTGATCCCTAACCCTAACACTGTCGCTAAACCTAACTCTGACCCTTACCGTCTCTCCAACCTTAACACTAACCCTCACCCTGTCACTAACCCTGTCCCTAAACCTAAACTTAAGCATCAGACAAAACCTAAACTTAATATTACCCTAACAGTAAACCTAACCATGTCCCAAACCCTAATCCTGTCCCTAACCCTAACCCTAACCCTAACCCTAACCCTAACACTAACCCTAACCCTAAACCTAAACACTAAACCCAAAACCTAACCCTAACGCTAACCCTAACCATAAAAACTAAACCCTAACCCTAACCCTAACCCTAACCCTAACCCTAAACCCTAAACCCTAACACTAACCCTAACCCTAAAGCCTAAACCCTAACTCTAACACTAACCCGAACACTAAACCCTAAACCCTAACCTTAACCCTAACCCTAAACCTAAACCGTAACCCTAACCCTAACCCTATCCCTAAAACCTCACCCTAACCCTAACCCTAACTCTAAACCTAACCCTAACCCTAACCCTATCCCTAATACCTAACCCTAACCCTAACCCTAACTCTAACCCTAACCCTAACACTAACCCTATCCCTAAACCCTAACCCTAAAATGTAAACACTAACCCTCCCCTATTCCTAACACTAACCCTAACCCTAACCCTAAACCCTAACCTAACCTGATCCCTAACCCTAACACTGTCGCTAAACCTAACTCTGACCCTTACCGTGTCTCCAACCTTAACTCTAACCCTCACCCTGTCACTAACCCTGTCCCTAAACCTAAACTTAAGCATCAGACAAAACCTAAACTTAATATAACCCTAACAGTAAACCTAACCATGTCCCAAACCCTAATCCTGTCCCTAACCCTAAAACTAATGCTAACCCTAACCCTATCCCTAACCCTAAACCCTAAACCCTAACCTTAACCCTAACCCTAAACCTAAACCGTAACCCTAACCCTAACCCTATCCCTAAAACCTAACCCTAACCCTAACCCTAACACTGTCGCTAAACCTAACTCTGACACTTACCGTCTCTCTATCTTTAACTCTAACCCTCACCCTTTAACTAACCCTGTCCCTAAACATAACCTTAACCATCAGCCAAAACCTAAACTTAACTATAACCCTAACAGTAAACCTAACCATGTCCCAAACCCTAATCCTGTCCCTAACCCTAAACCTAATGCTAACCCTAACCCTAACCCTAACCCTAAACCCTAAACCCTAACCTTAACCCTAACCCTAAACATAAACCGTAACCCTAACCCTAACCCTATCCCTAAAACCTAAACCTAACCCTAACCCTAACCCTAACCTAACCCTAACCCTAACCCTAACACTGTCGCTAAACCTAACTCTGTACCTTACCGTCTCTCTAACTTTAACTCTAACCCTCACCCTGTAACTAACCCTGTCCCTAAACATAACCTTAACCATCAGCCAAAACCTAAACTTAACCATAACCCTAACACTAAACCTAAACATGTCTCAAACCCGAATCGTGTACCTAACCCTAACCTTAAACTTAACCCTAACCCGAAACCCGAAACCCTAACTCGAACCCTAACCCTAACCCTAAAGCCTAAATCCTAACTCTAACCCTAAACCTAACCCTAACCCTAACCCTATCCCTAAACCCTAACCCTAAAATGTAAACACTAACCTTCCTCTATTCCTAACTCTAACCCTAACCCTAACCCTAAACCCTAACCTAACCTGATCCCTAACACTAACACTGTCGCTAAACCTAACTCTGACCCTTACCGTCTCTCCAACCTTAACTCTAACCCTCACCCTGTCACTAACCCTGTCCCTAAACCTAACCTTAAGCATCAGACAAAACCTAAACTTAAAATAACCCTAACAGTAAACCTAACCATGTCCCAAACCCTAATCCTGTCCCTAACCCTAAAACTAATGCTAACCCTAACCCTAACCCTAACCCTAAACCCTAAACCCTAACCTTAACCCTAACCCTAAACATAAACCGTAACCCTAACCCTAACCCTATCCCTAAAACCTAACCCTAACCCTAACCCTAACCCTAACCTAACCCTAACCCTAACCCTAACACTGTCGCTAAACCTAACTCTGTACCTTACCGTCTCTCTAACTTTAACTCTAACCCTCACCCTGTAACTAACCCTGTCCCTAAACATAACCTTAACCATCAGCCAAAACCTAAACTTAACCATAACCCTAACACTAAACCTAAACATGTCTCAAACCCGAATCGTGTACCTAACCCTAACCCTAAACTTAACCCTAACCCGAAACCCGAAACCCTAACTCGAACCCTAACCCTAACCCTAAAGCCTAAATCCTAACTCTAACCCTAAACCTAACCCTAACCCTAACCCTATCCCTAAACCCTAACCCTAAAATGTAAACACTAACCCTCCCCTATTCCTAACTCTAACCCTAACCCTAACCCTAACCCTAACTTGTAACCCTAAACCCTAAACTTTAACACTAACCCTAACCCTAAATCCTAAACCCTAACTCCAACCCTAACCCTAACCCTAAACCCTAAACCCTAACCTTCACCCTAACCCTAAACCTAAACCGTAACCCTAACCCTAACCCTATCCCTAAAACCTAAACCTAACCCTAACCCTAACTCTAACCCTAACCCTAACCCTAACCCTATCCCTAAACCCTAACCCTAAAATGTAAACACTAACCCTCCCCTATTCCTAACCCTAACCCTAACCCTAACCCTAAACCCTAACCTAACCTGATCCCTAACCCTAACACTGTCGCTAAACCTAACTCTGACCCTTACCGTCTCTCCAACCTTAACTCTAACCCTCACCCTGTCACTAACCCTGTCCCTAAACCTAAACTTAAGCATCAGACAAAACCTAAACTTAATATAACCCTAACAGTAAACCTAACCATGTCCCAAACCCTAATCCTGTCCCTAACCCTAAACCTAATGCTAACCCTAACCCTAACCCTAACCCTAAACCCTAAACCCTAACCTTAACCCTAACCCTAAACATAAACCCTAACACTAACCCTAACCCTAAAGCCTAAAACCTAACTCTAACCCTAACCCTAACCCTAAACCCTAAACCCTAACCCTAACCCTAACCCTAACCCTAACTCTAACCCTAACCCTAACACTAACCCTATCCCTAAATCTAACCCTAAAATGTAAACACTAACCCTCCCCTATTCCTAACTCTAACCCTAACCCTAACCCTAACCCTAACCCTAACCCTAACCCGTAACCCTTACCCTAACCCTATCCCTAAAACCTAACCCTAACCCTAACCCCAACTCTAACCCTAACCCTAACACTAACACTATCCCTAAACCCTAACCCTAAAATGTAAACACTAACCCTCCCCTATTCCTAACCCTAACCCTAACCCTAACCCTAAACCCTAACCTAACCTGATCCCTAACCCTAACACTGTCGCTAAACCTAACTCTGACCCTTACCGTCTCTCCAACCTTAACTCTAACCCTCACCCTGTCACTAACCCTGTCCCTAAACCTAAACTTAAGCATCAGACAAAAGCTGAACTTAATATAACCCTAACAGTAAACCTAACCATGTCCCAAACCCTAATCCTGTCCCTAACCCTAAAGCTAATGCTAACCCTAACCCTAACCCTAACTCTAAACCCTAAACCCTAACCTTAACCCTAACCCTAAACCTAAACCGTAACCCTAACCCTAACCCTATCCCTAAAACCTTACCCTAACCCTAACCCTAACCTAACCCTAATCCTAACCCTAACACTGTCGCTAAACCTAACTCTGACACTTCCCGTCTCTCTATCTTTAACTCTAACCATCACCCTGTAACTAAACCTGTCCCTAAACCTAACCTTTACAATCAGCCAAAACCTAAACTTAACTATAACCCTAACAGTAAACCTAACCATGTCTCAAACCCGAATCGTGTACCTAACCCTAACCCTAAACTTAACCCTAACCCGAAACCCGAAACCCTAACTCGAACCCTAACCCTAACCCTAAAGCCTAAATCCTAACTCTAACCCTAAACCTAACCCTAACCCTAAGCCTATCCCTAAACCCTAACCCTAAAATGTAAACACTAACCCTCCCCTGTTCCTAACTCTAACCCTAACCCTAACCCTAAACCCTAACCTAACCTGATCCCTAACACTAACACTGTCGCTAAACCTAACTCTGACCCTTACCGTCTCTCTAAACTTAACTCTAACCCTCACCCTGTCACTAAACCTGTCCCTGAAACTAACCTTAACCATCAGCCAAAACCAAAATTTAACTATAACCCTACACTAAACCTAACCATTTCCCAAACCCTAATCCTGCCCCTAACCCTAACCCTAACCCTAACCATAACCCTAACCCTAAATCCTAAATCCTAACCCTAACCCTAACCCTAAACCCTAACTCTAACCCTAACCCTAACCCTAACACTGTCGCTAAACCTAATTCTGACCCTTACCGTCTCTCTATCTTTACCTCTAACCCTCACCCTGTAACTAACCCTGTCCCTAAACCTAAACTTAACCATCAGCCAAAACCTAAACTTAACTATAACCCTAACACTAAAGCTAACCATGTCTCAAACCCGAATCGTGTACCTAACCCTAACCATAACCTTAACCCTAACACTAAACCCGAAACCCTAACACTAACCCTAACCCTAAACCTAAACCCTAAACCCAAACCCTAACCCTAACGCTAACCCTAACCTTAAACACTAAACCCTAACCCTAACCCTAACCCTAACCCTAACCCTAAACCCTAAACCCTAACACTAACCCTAACCCTAAAGCCTAAACCCTAACTCTAACCCTAACCCTAACCCTAAACCCTAACCCTGAAATGTAAACACTAACCCTCCCCTATTCCTAACCCTAACCCTAACCCTAACCCTAAACCCTAACCTAACCTGATCCCTAACCCTAACACTGTCGCTAAACCTAACTCTGACCCTTACCGTCTCTCCAACCTTAACTCTAACCCTCACCTTGTCACTAACCCTGTCCCTAAACCTAACCTTAAGCAGCAGACAAAACCTAAACTTAATATAACCTTAACAGTAAACCTAACCATGTCCCAAACCCTAATCCTGTCCCTAACCCTAAACCTAATGCTAACCCTAACCCTAACCCTAAACCCTAAACCCTAACCTTAACCCTAACCCTAAACATAAACCGTAACCCTAACCCTAACCCTATCCCTAAAACCTAACCCTAACCCTAACCCTAACCCTAACCTAACCCTAACCCTAACCCTAACACTGTCGCTAAACCTAACTCTGACACTTACCGTCTCTCTATCTTTAACTCTAACCCTCACCCTGTAACTAACCCTGTCCCTAAACATAACCTTAACCATCAGCCAAAACCTAAACTTAACTATAACACTAACACTAAACCTAACCATGTCTCAATCCCGAATCGTGTACCTAACCCTAACCATAACCTTAACCCTAACACTAAACCCGAAACCCTAACACTAACCCTAACCCTAAACCTAAACCCTAAACCCAAACCCTAACCCTGAGGCTAACCCTAACCTGAAATACTAAACCCTAACCCTAACCCTAACCCTAACCCTAACCCTAAACCCTAAACCCTAACACTATCCCTAACCCTAAAGCCTAAACCCTAACTCTAAATCTAACCCTAACCCTAAACCCTAAACCCTAACATTAACCCTAACCCTAAACCTAAACCGTAACCCTAACCCTAACCCTATCCCTAAAACCTAACCCTAACCCTAACCCTAACCCTAAACCTAACTCTAACCCTAAACCTAACCCTAACCCTATCCCTAAACCCTAACCCTAAAATGTATACACTAACCCTCCCCTATTCCTAACCCTAACCCTAACCCTAACCCTAACCCTAACCCTAACCCTAACCCTAACGCTAACCTTAAACCCTAACCTAACCTGATCCCTAACCCTAACACTGTCGCTAAACCTAACTCTGACCCTTACCGTCTCTCCAACCTTAACTCTAACCCTCACCCTGTCACTAACCCTGTCCCTAAACCTAAACTTAAGCATCAGACAAAACCTAAACTTAATATAACCCTAACAGTAAACCTAACCATGTCCCAAACCCTAATCGTGCCCCAAACCCTAACCCTAACCCTAACCATAACCCTAACCCTAAATCCTAAACCCTAACCCTAACCCTAACCCTAAACACTAACTCTAACACTAACCCTAACCTAACCCTAACCCTAACCCTAACACTGTCACTAAACCTAACTCTGACCCTTAACGTCTCTCTATCTTTAACTCTAACCCTCACCGTGTAACTAACCCTGTCCCTAAACCTAACCTTAACCATCAGCCAAAACCTAAACCGTAATCCTAACACTAACCCTATCCCTAAAACCTAACCCTAACCCTAACCCTAACCCTAACACTCACCCTGTAACTAACCCTGTCCCTAAAACTAACCTTAACCATCAGCCAAAACCTAAACTTAACCATAACCCTAACACTAAACCTAAACATGTCTCAAACCCTAATCGTGTACCTAACCCTAACCCTAAACTTAACCTTAACCCTGAACCCGAAACCCTAACCCTAACCCTAACCCTAACCATAACCATAACCCTAACCATAACCATAACACGAAACCTAAACATGTCTAAACCCGAATCGTATACCTAAGCCTAACCCTAAACTTAACCCTAACCCTAAACCCGAAACCCTAACCCTAACTCTAAACCATAAGCCCTAACTCTAACTCTAACACTAACCCTAAAGCCTAAATCCTAAATCTAACACTAACCCTAACCCTAACCCTAACCCTATCCCTAAACCCTAACCCTAAAATGTAAACACTAACCCTCCCCTATTCCTAACCCTAACCCTAACCCTAACACTAAACCCTAACCTAACCTGATCCCTAACACTAACACTGTCGCTAAACCTAACTCTGAACCTTACCGTCTCTCTAAACTTAACTCTAACCCTCACCCTGTCACTAAACCTGTCCCTAAAACTAACCTTAACCATCAGCCAAAACCAAAACTTAACTATAACCCTACACTAAACCTAACCATTTCCCAAACCCTAATAGTGCCCCTAACCCTAACCCTAACCCTAACCATAACCCTAACCCTAATTCCTAAACCCTAACCCTAACCCTAACCCTAAACCCTAACTCTAACCCTAACCCTAACCTAACCCTAACAGTAACCCTAACACTGTCGCTAAAGCTAACTCTGACCCTTACCGTCTCTCTATCTTTAACTGTAACCCTCACCCTGTAACTAACCCTGTCCCTAAACCTACCCTTAACCATCAGCCAAAACCTAAACTTAACTATAACCCTAACACTAAACCTAACCATGTCTCAAACCCGAAACGTGTACCTAACCCTAACCCTAACCTTAACCCTAACACTAAACCCGAAACCCTAACACTAACCCTAACCCTAAACCTAAACCCTAAACCCAAACCCTAACCCTAACCCTAACCCTAACCCTAACCCTAAACCCTAAACCCTAACACTAACCCTAACCCTAAAGCCTAAACCCTAACTCTAACCCTAACCCTAACCCCAAACACTAAACCCTAACCTTAACCCTAACCCTAAACCTAAACCGTAACCCTAACCCTAACCCTATCCCTAAAACCTAACCCTAACCCTAACCCTAACCCTAACCCTAACCCTAACCCTAACCCTATCCCTAAACCGTAACCCTAAAATGTAAACACTAACCCTCCCTATTCCTAACCCTAACCCTAACGCTAACCCTAAACCCTAACCTAACCTGATCCCTAACCCTAACACTGTCGCTAAACCTAACTCTGACCCTTACCGTCTCTCCAACCTTAACTCTAACCCTCACCCTGTCACTAACCTGTCTTTAAATCTAAACTTAAGCATCAGACAAAACCTAAACTTAATATAACCCTAACAGTAAACCTAACCATGTCCCAAACCCTAATCCTGCCCCAACCCTAACCCTGACCCTAACCCTAACCCTAACCCTAACCCTAACCCTAAATCCTAAACCCTAACCCTAACCCTAACCCTAAACCCTAACTCTAACCCTAACCCTAACCTAACCGTAACCCTAACCCTAACACTGTCGCTAAACCTAATTCTGACCCTTACCATCTCTCTAACCTTAATTCTAACCCTCACCCTGTCACTAATCCTTTCCCTAACCCTAACCTTAACCATCAGCCAAAACCTAAACTTAACTACAACCCTAACACTGAACTTAACCATGTCCCAAACCCGAATCGTGTCCCTAACCCTAAACCTAACCCTAACCGTAACCCTAACCCTAAATCCTAAACCCTAACCCTAACCCTAACCTTACCTTAAACCCTAACCCTAACCCTAACCCTATCCCTAAACCCTAACCCTAACCTAACCCTAAACCTAACCCTAACACTGTCACTAAACCTAACTCTGACCCTTACCATCTCTCTAACCTTAATTCTAACCCTCACCCTGTCATTAACCCTGTCACTAAACCTAATCTTAACCATCAGCCAAAACCTAAACTTCACTATAACCCTAACACTAAACCTAACCATGTCCCAAACCCGAATCGTGTCCCTAACCCTAACCGTAACCCTAACCCGAAACCCGAAACCCAAACCCTAACCCTAACCCTAACACTAAGCCTGTCACTAATACTAACACTATCACTCAACCTAATCTGTTTCTAACCATAACGCTAACCTTAACCCTAACTCTGCCTCTAATATTAACCCTACCCCTAACACTGTCGCTAAACCTAACTCTGAACATTACCGTCGCTCCACCCTTAACTCTAACCCTCACCCTGTCAATAACCCTGTCCCTAAACCTAAACTTAAGCATCAGACAAAACCTAAACTTAACTATAACCCTAACACTAAACCTAACCATGTCCCAAACCCTAATCCTGTCCCTAACCCTAACCCTAACCCTAACCCTAACCCTAATCCTAAACCATAACCCTAACCCTAAACCTAACCCTAACCCTAACCCAAACCGTAAACCCTAAACCCTAACCCTAACCCTAACCCTAACGCTAACCCTAATCCTAAACCCTAAACCCTAAACCCTAACCCTAACCCTAACCCTAAACCCTAAACCTAACCGTAACCTTAAACCTAACCCAAACCCTAACCTTAACCCTAACCCTAATCCTAACTCTAACACTTACTGTGTCCCTAAACTATACCTGCCCCTGTAGCTAACCCTTTTCCTAACCCAAAACCTAAACCTAAACGTATCCCTAGCCCTAACTCTAAATGGAGCCCTAACACTCTTCCCAACTCTGTCCCTAACCCTAATCCTAACACGAACCCTAACCCTAATGCTAACCCAAACCCTAACTCTGTCCTTCAACACTAAACCTAAAACTAACCCTAATTCTAACCGTGTCTCTAAACCTAATCCTAGTTCTAATCCTGTCCCTTACTCTAAAGCAAACTCTGTCGGTAACCCTAACCCTAAACCTAACTTCATCCTGTTTATAAACCTAACCCTAATGTCACCGTGGAGCTGCCGAGTCGAATGCTCCTGTGCACTGAGCCTTTCACGTCATAAGGAAGTGTCTCTGAATGCTAAGACCCGAGGGAATGATCTCAGTACAACTTCCTTATCCGGTGGTCTCGGAATGCTGAGTCCATCCGGGGGATCATACGTACATGTGAAAGCAAAACTTGTGTTTGATCACAATGAGTTTTGGCGAAGCAGCTGCCAGACAAATAGAATCAACTCCCTGTGTATAGATATTCAAATTGGCTTCTTGGTGGCAGTTGTAAAGAAAAGCTATGCGCCCACAGTATTAAGGCTTGGGCCTCAGAGATGAGAACACTGGCCCACAGAAACTCTATTTTTGGCTCTGGAGTTTCTTAACTCTTCGCCATCTAACTGTAGTTCCCCAGCCGATGTCACGTGAGACGTGATACACTAACACTAACCCTAACCGTGTCCTCCATTCTAACCCAACCCTTAACACTAAACGTAACACTGAAACGGTCCCTAACATGAACCCTAACCTTAGCCATGTTCCTAATCATAACACTGACTCTGCCCTCAACCCTAGCTATGCCCCTAACCCTAACCCTAGCATATCCTAACCTGAACCCAAACCCTACCCTGATCCTACGGCCTGCCCTGACACTGTCCTGAACACTAACCCTGACCCTAATCATAACCCTGTCCTTAACCCTAACTCTAACCCTAACTCTGTCCCTAAGCTTAACCCTAAACCGAACACTAACTATGTCCCTAAACCTAACTCTGCCCCGAACCCTAAAACAAACCCTAAACCAAACCCTAACCCTAAAAAGTATTCCTAACCCTAACACTACACTTAACTCTGTTTAGAACCCTAATATAAAAATAACCGTGCCTCTAATCCTAACCGTAAGTCTAACCTTGTTTCTAACCCTACCCCTAAACCTATCCCTAACCTTAATGTTAACCTTAACTTGAGCGCTGACCCTAACTTTAACCCTAAACCTAACACTGTCCATAACCCTAACCCTAATTTTGTCCCTAACCCTAAATGTAACCCTAAACTTAAACTTAACACTAACCCTGACAGTGTCCCTAACCTTAATCTTGTCTCTAACCCTAATGCTGTCCCTAACCTTAACCTTGTCTCTAACCCTAAGACCTCCCCTATGTCAAATGAAAACTCCAAATGTATTCCTCACCCTCATGCGAACCCTAAGCCATCCGTGTGCCTACCATGCATACTCTTCTTAATCCAAACCCTGTTATTGTAAGCCTTTTCCTAAACCGAACTCTGAAAATAACCCTTTTTCTAAACTTCACACAAACCCCAAACCTAACCATCTCCCTAAACCTAACCCTGTAGCTAACCCTAACCCTAACCCTAACGACTTCACTAACCCTACCCCTGTTTTTACACTTACTCATAACGAATTTTGTAACTCTAACCCGAAAACTGCCTGTACCCCTAACACTAATCCTACCCTAACCTGTCCCTAACACTGAATCTCCCCCAAACCCATACCCTAAACCAAACCGTGTCTTTAGCACTAACCTTAAACCTTACACTAACCTTAACTGTGTCCCTAATTTTAACGGAAACCCTAATCCTAACCAGAACACTAGCTTGTCTTTAACCATAACCCTAAATGTAAATCGAACCAGAAACCTAACCCTAGCCCTGACCCTAACTCTAACACTAACCCTTAACCTGTCCCTAAACTTAACGCTCACAGTAACCCTAAAGCTAACCATGTCGGTAAAGCTAAGTGTAACTCTAACCGTGACCCTAATTGTGTCATAAACCCTAACCCTAATAATCCATAAGCCTGTTCGTACTCTTCAACCTAACTCTGTACCTATCCCTAATCATAACCCTAACACTAACCCTATTCCTGTGCGTAACGTTAACCCTAAACCTATCCTTAATCCTAACCGTTCCCCTAACTCTAATTCTAACCCTAACTCTAATCCTACTTCAGACCTAACCCTGACACTAACATACACCTCAACCCTAGCCCTAATCTTGTTCCTAACCCTAAACCTAACTGTAACCTGTCCCTAATCTTAACCTAAATCTTACCTATACCTTGACCCTAACCCTAACCATACCTGTCTCTAACCCTGACCCTAACTTTAAACCTGTTTCTAATCCCAACCCTAACCATAACCATATCCCTATCCCTGTGCCTGACCCTATCCCTACCCTAATCCGAAGGCCACCCTGTCTCTAACACTTACCATAGCCCTAAACTGAAACCTAACACTAAACTCAACTCCAAACCTAACCCTAACATTGTCCCAAACCCTAACGCTAACACTAACACTAAGCCTGTCACTAATACTAACACTATCACTCAACCTAATCTGCTTCTAACCATAACGCTAACCTTAACCTTTACTCTGACTCTAACCCTTAACCCTAACCCTAACCATACCTGTCCCTAACCCTGACCTTAACTTTTAACCTGTTTCTAATCCCAACCCTAAGCATAACCATATCCCTATCCCTGTGCCTGACCCTATCCCTACCCTAATCCGAAGGCCACCCTGTCTCTAACACTTACCATAGCCCTAAACTGAAACCTAACACTAAACTCAACTCCAAACCTAACCCTAACACTGTCCCAAACCCTAACGCTAACACTAACACTAAGCCTGTCACTAATACTAACACTATCACTCAACCTAATCTGCTTCTAACCATAACGCTAACCTTAACCTTAACTCTGACTCTAATATTAACCCTAACCCTAACACTGTCGCTAAACCTAACTCTGACCCTTACCGTCTCTCCACCCTTAACTCTAACCCAAACCCTGTCAGTAACCCTGTCCCTAAACCTAAACTTAAGCATCAGACAAAACCTAAACTTAACTATAACCCTAACACTAAACCTAACCATGTCCCAAACCCTAATCCTGTCCCTAACCCTAACCATAACCCTAACCCTAAACCCTAACCCTAAACCTAACCCAACCCTAAGGCTAACCCTAACCCTAAACACTAAACCCTAAACCCTGAACCTTAATCCTAACCCTAACTGTGACCCTAAACCCTAACCCTAATCCTAACCCAAACCCTAACCCTAACCCTAACCCTAATCCTAACTCTAACACTCACTGTGTCCCTACCCTATTCCTGCCCCTGTAGCTAACCCTTTTCCTAACCCGAAACCTAAATCTAAACGTATCCCTAGACCTAACTCTAAATGGAGCCCTAAACTCTTCCCAACTATGTACCTAACCCTAATCCTAACACGAACCCTAACCCTAACGCTAACCTTAACCCTAACTCTGCCTCTAATATTAACCCTAACCCTAACACTGTCGCTAAACCTAACTCTGACCCTTACCGTCTCCCCAACCTTAACTCTAACCCTCACCCTGTCACTAACCCTGTCCCTAAACCTAAACTTAAGCATCAGACAAAACCTAAACTTAACTATAACCCTAACACTAAACCTGACCATGTCCCAAACCCTAATCCTGTCCCTAACCCTAAACCTAACGCTAACCCTAACCCTAACCATAACCCTAAACCCTAAACTCTAACCTTAACCCTAACCCTAAACCTAAACCCTAACTCTAACCCTAACCCTATCCCTAAAACCTAACCCTAACCCTAACCCTAACCCTAACCCTAACCTAACCTTAACCATCAGCCAGAACCAAAACTTAACTATAAACCTAACACTAAACCTAACCATGTCCCAAACCCTAATCCAGTCCCTAACCGTAACCCTAAACCTAACCCTAAACCCTAACCCTAACCCTAAAACTAACCCTAACACAAAACCTAACCATGTCTCAAACCCTAATCCTGTACCTAACCCTAAAGCTAAACCCTAACCCTAACCCTAACCCTAACCCTAAACATAACACTGTCGCTAAAACTAACTCTGACCCTTAACGTCTCTCTAAAGTTAACTCTAACACTCACCCTGTCACTAAACCTGTCTCTAAACCTAACGTTAACCATCAGCCAAAACCAAAACTTAACTATAAACTGAACACTAAACTTAACCATGTTCCAAACCCGAATCGTTTCCCTAACCCTAACCCTAAACTTAACCCCAACCCTAACCCTATCCCTAAACCCTAACCTTAACTTGAGCGCTGACCCTAACTTTAACCCTAAACCTAACACTGTCCATAACCCTAACCCTAATTTTGTCCCTAACCCTAACGGTAACCCTAAACTTAAACTTAACACTAACCCTGACAGTGTCCCTAAACTTCATCTTTTCTCTAACCATAATCCTGTCCCTAACCTTAACCTTGTCTCTAAATCTAAGACCTTCCCTATGTCAAATGAAAACCCCTATTGTATTCCTCACCCTCATGCGAACCCTAAGCCATCCGTGTGCATACCATGCATACTGTTCTTAATACAAACCCTGTTATCGTAACCCTTTTCCTAAACCGAAATCTGAAAATAACCCTTTTTCTAAACTTCACACAAACCCCAAAACTAACCTTCACCTTAAACTTAACCCTGTAGCTAACCTAACCCTAACCCTAACAACTTCACTAACCCTAACCCTGTTTTTACACTTACTCATAACCAATTTTGTAACTCTAACCCGAAACCTGTCTCTATCCCTAACACTAATCCTACCCTAACCTGTCCCTAACACTGAATCTCACCCGAACCCATAACCTAAACCAAACTGTGTCTTTATCACTAACCCTAAACCTTACACTAAGCTTAACTGTGTCCCTAATTTTAACGGAAACCCTAATCCTAACCAGAACCCTAGCCTGTCTTTAACCATAACCCTAAATGTAAATGGAACCGTAAACCTAACCTTAGCCCTGACCCTAACTCTAACACTAACCGTTAACCTGTCCCTAAACTTAACGCTAAGAGTAACCCTAAATCTAACCATGTCGGGAAAGCTAAGCGTATCTCTAACCGTGACCCTAATTGTGTCATAAACCCTAACTCTAATCCGATCCCACAAGCCTGTTCCTACCCTTAAACCTAACTCTGTACCTATCCCTAATCATAACCCTAACACTGACCCTATTCCTGTCCCTAACGTTAACCCTAAACCTATCCTTAATCCTTAACGTTCCCCTAACTCTAATTCTAACCCTAACTCTAATCCTACTTCAGACCTAACCCTGACACTAACATTCACCTCAAACCTAGCCCTAATCTTGTTCCTAACCCTATACCTAACTGTAACCTGTCCCTAATCTTAACCTATACCTTGACCCTAACCCTTACCATACCTGTCTCTAACCCTGACCCTAACCTTAAACCTGTCTCTAATCCCAACCCTAACCATAACTATATCCCTATCCCTGTGACTGACCCTAACCCTACCCTAATCCGAAGGCCACCCTGTCTCTAACACTAACCCTAGCCCTAAACTGAATCCTAACACTAAACTCAACTCCAAAGCTAACCCTAACACTGTCTCTAAACCTAACCTTAACCCTAACAGTAAGCCTGTCACTAATACTAACACTATCACACAACCTAATCTGTTTCAAACCATAAGGCTAACCTTAACCCGAACTCTGCCTCTAATATTAATCCTAAACCTAACACTGTCGCTAAACCTAACTCTGACCCTTACTGTCTCTCTAACCCTAACCTAACCCTAACCCTAACACTGTCGCTAAACCTAACTCAAAATATCCCCTGGTTTGTGATCGCAATGCCCCTAGTTATTAATCATAATGACCTTTGTTTCTGATAACAATACCCCCTGATGAGTGATTAAAATGCTCCCTGCTTACTGATCACAATGGCCGTTTCTTCCTGATCACTTTGACCCCTGTTTACACATCACAGTACCCCTTATTCACTGATCACGATACTGCTTGCCTACTGATCACAATGCCCTTTGCTTCCTGATCACAATATCTCTTGCTTCATGATGACAATTCCCCTGGGTTCCTGATCACAATCCCCCATTCTTACTGATCACAATTCCACATCCTAACTGAGCACAATGCCCCCTGCTTTGTGATCACAAAGCCCCTTGCTCTTGATTATAATGACCCTTGTTTGTGATCACAATACCCCGATTAGTGATTACAATGCTCCCTGCATACTGATCACAGTGCCCCTTTCTTCCTGATCACAGTGACCCCTGCTTACTTATCAGAATGCCCCCAGTTTACACATCAAAGTACCCCTTGTTCACCTATCACTATACCCCTTGCCTACTGATCACAATGTCCTTTGTTTCCTGATCACAACTCCACATTCTTATTGATCACAATAACCCAGTTACTGATCACAATGCCCCTTTTTTCCTGATCACAATGCCCACTGCTTACTTTTCAGAATGCCCCCTGTTTACACATCACAGTACCCCTTGTTCACTGACCACAATACCCCTTGGCTACTGATCACAATGCCTTTGCTTCCTGATCACAATCCCTCTTGCTTCCTGATCACAATTCCCCTTGCTTCCTGATCACAATCTCCCATCTTTACTGATCACAATGCCCACTGCATTGTGATCACAGTGCCCCTTGCTCTTGATCATGAAGACCCCTGTTTCTGATCACAATACCCCTGATTAGTGATTACAATGCTGCCTGCTTACTGATCACAATGACCCTTTCTTCCTGATCACAACGCCCCCTGCTTACTTTTCAGAACGCACCCTGTTTACACATCACAGTACCCGTTGTTCACTGATCACAATACCCCTTGCCTACTGATCACAATGCCCCTTGTTCTGAATCATAATGGCCCATGTTTGTGATCACAATACCACCCAATTAGTGATTACAATGCTCCCTGCTTACTGGTCAAAATGCCCCTTTATTCCTGATCAAAATTCCCCTTTTATTGATCACAATGACCCCTGATTACTTTTCAGAATGTCCCCTGTTTACACATCACAATACCCCTTGCCTACTGAACACAATGCCTTTTGCTCCTGAGCACAATACCTCTTGCTTCCTGATCTCAATTCCCCTTACTTCCTGATCACAATCCCACATCCTTACTGTTCACAATACCCCCTGTTACTGATCACAATGCCCCTTGCTTTGTGATTACAATGCCCCTTGTTCTTAATCATAATGACCCCTGTTTGTGATCAAAATACCACCTAATTAGTGATTACAATGCTCCCTGGTAACTGGTCAAAATGTCCCTTTCTTTCTGATCACAATGCGCCTGGTGACTTTTCAGAATGCCCCCTGTTTACACATCACAGTACCCCTTGTTCGCTGATCACAATACCCATTGCCTACTTCTCACAATGCCCTTTGCTTCCTGATCACAATGCCTCTTGCTTCCTGATAACAATACCCCTTGCTTCCTGATCACAATCCCCCATCTTTAGTGATCACAATGCCCCGTGTTACTGATCACAATACCCCCTGCTTGTGATCACAATGCCCCTTGTTCTTAATCATAATGACCACTGTTTCTGATAACAATACCCCCTGATGAGTGATTAAAATGCTCCCTGCTTACTGATCACAATGGCCCTTTCTTCCTGATCACATTGCCCCCTGTTTACTCATCACAGTACGCATTGTTCACTGAACAAAATACCCCTTGCCTACTGATCACAATGCCCTTTGTTTCCGGATCACAATAACTGTGGCTTCCTGATCACAATTGCACTTGCGTCCTGATCACAATCCCCCATCCTTACTGATCACAATACCCCCGATACTGATCTCAGTGTCCCCTGCTTAATTTTCAGAATATGCCCTGTTTACACATCACATACCTCTTGTTCACTGATCACGATAGCCCTTGCCTAATGATCACAATGCCCTTTGCTTCCTGATCACAATATATCTTGCTTCCTGATCACAATTCCCTGGGTTCCTGATCACAATCCCCCATTCTTCCTGATCGCAATGCTCCTTGCTCTTGATAATAATGACCCTTGTTTGTGGTCACGATAACCTCTGATTAGTGATTACAATGCTCCCTGCTTACTGGTCAAAATGCCCCTTTCTTCCCGATCACACTGCCCCCTTTTACTGATCACAATGCCCCCTGCTTTGTGATCACAATGCCCCTTCTTTACTGATCACAATGGCGCTTGTTCTTGATCATAACGACCCCTGTTTCTGATCACAATACCTCATGATTAGTGACTACAATATTCCGTGCTTACTGCTCACAATGCCCTTTGGTTCCTGATCACAATGCCTCTTGCTTCCTGATCACAATTCCCCTTATTTCCTGATCACAATCCCCCATCCTTACTGATCACAATACCCCCGTTAATGATAACAATGCCCCTGCATTGTGATCACAATGCCCCGTCTTTACTGATCACAATGTCGCTTGTACTTGATCATAATGACCCCTGTTTATGATCACAATTCCCCCTGATTAGTGATTACAATGCTCCCTGCTTACTGGTCAAAATGCCCATTTGTTCCTGATCACAATGCCCCCTTTTCTGATCACAATGCATCCTGCATACTTTTCAGAATATCCCCTGTTTACAGACCACAGTACCCCTTATTCACCGATCACAATACCCCTTGCCTACTGATGCCAATGCCCTTTGCTTCCTCATCACAATCCCCGATCCTTAAGGATCACTATGTCCCGTGTTACTGATCACAATGCCCCTGCTTTGTGATCACAATGCCCCTTGTTCTTAATCATAATGACCCCTGTTTTTTATCACAATCCCCCCAAATTAGTGATTATAATGCTCCCTGCTTACTGGTCAAAATGCCCCTTTGTTCCTGATCACAATGCCCCCTTTTACTGATCACAATGCCCACTGCTTACTTTTCAGAATGCCCCCTGTTTACACATCACAGTACCCCTTGTTCACTGATCACAATACCCCTTGCCAACTGATCACAATGCCCTTTGCTTCCTGATCACAATACCTCTGGCTTTCTGATCACAATTCCCCTTCCTTCCTGATCACAATACCCCCTGATTAGTGATTACAATGCTCCCGGCTTACTGGTCAAAATGCCAGTTTGTTCCTGATCACAGTGCCCCCTTTTACTGATTCCAATGCTGCCTGCTAATTTTTCAGAATATCCCCTGTTTACACGTCACAGTACCCCTTCTTCACCGATCACAATACCCTTTGCCTATTGATCACAATGCCCTTTGCTTCATGATCACAATTCTCCTTGCTTCCTAATCACATTCCCTCACCGTTAGTGATTACTATGCTCCCTGCATACTGATCACAATGCCCTTTTCTTCCTTACCACAATGCCCCCTGCTTAGTTATCAGAATGCCCCCTGTTTACACATCACAGTACCCGTTGTTCACTGATCACAATACCCCTTGCCTACTGATCACAATGCCCTTTGCTTCCTGATCACAATTACCCTGGCTTACTGATCACAATCCCTCATGCTTAGTGATCACAATGCCCCCTGTTACTGATGAAAATGCCCCCTGCTTTGTGATCACAATGCCCCTTGTTCTTAATCATAATGACCACTGTTTCTGATCATAATACCACCTTATGAGTGATTAAAGTGATCCCTGCTAATTGATCACGATGGCATTTCTTCCTGGTCACAATGCCCCCTGTTTACACATCACAGTACCCGTTGTTCACTGATTACAATACCCCATGCCTACTGAACACAATGCCCTTTGCTTCCATATCACAATACCTCTTGCTTCCTGATCACAATTCCCCTACTTCCTGATCACAATTCCACATCCTAACTGAGCACAATGCCCCCTGCTTTGTGATCATAAAGCCCCTTGCTCTTGATCATAATGACCCTTGTTTGTGATCACAATACCCCGATTAGTGATTACAATGCTCCCTGCATACTGATCACAATGCCCCTTTCTTCCTGATCACAATGACCCCTGCTTACTTATCAGTATGCCCCCAGTTTACACATCACAGTACCCCTTGTTCACCTATCACTATACCCCTTGCCTACTGATCACAATGTCCTTTGTTTCCTGATCACAACTCCATATTCTTATTGATCACAATAACCCAGTTACTGATCACAATGCCCCTTTTTTCCTGATCACAATGCCCACTGCTTACTTTTCAGAATGCCCCCTGTTTACACATCACAGTACCCCTTGTTCACTGATCACAATACCCCTTGCCTATTGATCACAATGCCTTTGCTTTCTGATCGCAATCCCTCTTGCTTCCTGATCACAATTCCCCTTGCTTCCTGATCACAATCTCCCATCTTTACTGATCACAATGCCCACTGCATTGTGATCACAGTGCCCATTGCTCTTGATCATGAAGACCCCTGTTTCTGATCACAATACCCCTGATTAGTGATTACAATGCTGCCTGCTTACTGATCACAATGACCCTTTCTTCCTGATCACAACGCCCCCTGCTTACTTTTCAGAATGCACCCTGTTTACACATCACAGTACCCGTTGTTCACTGATCACAATACCCCTTGCCTACTGATCACAATGCCCCTTGCTTCCTGATCACAATCCCTCTTGCTTCCTGATCACAAATCCCCTTACTTCCTGATCAAAATTCCCCATCTTTACTGATCACAATGCCCCCTGCTTTGTGATCACAAAGCCCCTTGCTCTTGATCATAATGACCCTTGTTTGTGGTCACAATGCACCCTGAATAGTAATTACAATGCTCCCTGCTTAATGGTCAAAATGCCCTTTTCTCCTGATCACAATGCCCCTGCTTACTTATCAGAATGCCCCCTGTTTACACATCACAGTACCCCTTATTCTCTGATCACAATACCCCTTGCCTACTGAACACAATGCCTTTTGCTCCTGAGCACAATACCTCTTGCTTCCTGATCTCCATTCCCGTTACTTCCTGATCACAATTCCCCATCCTTACTGTTCACAATACCCCCTGTTACTGATCACAATGCCCCTTGTTTTGTGATTACAATGCCCCTTGTTCTTAATCATAATGACCGCTGTTTGTGATCAAAATACCACCTAATTAGTGATTACAATGCTCCCTGGTAACTGGTCAAAATGCCCCTTTCTTTCTGATCACAATGCGCCTGGTGACTTTTCAGAATGCCCCGGTTTACACATCACAGTACCCCTTGTTCGCTGATCACAATACCCATTGCCTACTTCTCACAATGCCCTTTGCTTCCTGATCACAATGCCTCTTGCTTCCTGATAACAATTCCCCTTGCTTCCTGATCACAATCCCCCATCTTTAGTGATCACAATGCCCCGTGTTACTGATCACAATACCCCCTGCTTGTGATCACAATGCCCCTTGTTCTTAATCATAATGACCACTGTTTCTGATAACAATACCCCCTGATGAGTGATTAAAATGCTCTCTGCTTACTGATCACAATGGCCCTTTCTTCCTGATCACATTGCCCCCTGTTTACTCATCACAGTACGCATTGTTCACTGATCAAAATACCCCTTGCCTACTGATCACAATGCCCTTTGTTTCCTGATCACAATAACTGTGGCTTCCTGATCACAATTGCCCTTGCGTCCTGATCACAATCCCCCATCCTTACTGATCACAATACCCCCGATACTGATCTCAGTGTCCCCTGCTTAATTTTCAGAATATGCCCTGTTTACACATCACATACCTCTTGTTCACTGATCACGATAGCCCTTGCCTAATGATCACAATGCCCTTTGCTTCCTGATCAGAATATATCTTGCTTCCTGATCACAATTCCCTGGGTTCCTGATCACAATCCCCCATTCTTCCTGATCGCAATGCCCCTTGCTCTTGATAATAATAACCCTTGTTTGTGGTCACGATAACCTCTGATTAGTGATTACAATGCTCCCTGCTTACTGGTCAAAATGCCCCTTTCTTCCCGATCACACTGCCCCCTTTTACTGATCACAATGCCCCCTGCTTTGTGATCACAATGCCCCTTCTTTACTGATCACAATGCCGCTTGTTCTTGATCATAATGACCCCTGTTTCTGATCACAATACCTCATGTTTAGTGATTACAATATTCCGTGCTTACTGCTCACAATGCCCTTTGGTTCCTGATCACAATGCCTCTTGCTTCCTGATCACAATTCCCTTATTTCCTGATCACAATCCCCCAACCTTACTGATCACAATACCCACGTTAATGATAACAATGCCCCTGCATTGTGATCACAATGCCCCGTCTTTACTGATCACAATGTCGCTTGTACTTGATCATAATGACCCCCGTTTCTGATCACAATTCCCCCTGATTAGTGATTACAATGCTCCCTGCTTACTGGTCAAAATGCCCTTTTTTCCTGATCACAATGCCACTGCTTACTTATCAGAATGCCCCCTGTTTACACATCACAGTACCCCTTGTTCACTGATCACAATACCCCTTCCCTACTGGTCACAATGCCTTTTCTTCCTGATCGCAATCCCTCTTGCTTCCTGATCACAATTCCCCTTGCTTCCTGATCACAATCTCCCATCTTTACTGATCACAATTCCCTCTGCATTGTGATCACAGTGCCCCTTGCTCTTGATCACGAAGACCCCTGTTTCTCATCACAATACCCCTGATTGGTGATTACAATGCTCCCTGCTTACTGATCACAATGACCCTGTCTTCCTGATCACAACACCCCCTGCTTACTTTTCAGAATGCACCCTGTTTACACATCACAGTACCCGTTGTTCACTGATCACAATACCCCTTGCGTACTGATCACAATGCCCCTTGCTTCCTGATCACAATCTCTCTTGCTTCGTGATCACAAATCCCCTTACTTCCTGATCACAATTCCCCATCATTGCTGATCACAATGCCCCCTGCTTTGTGATCACAATGCCCCTTGCTCTTGATCATAATGACCCTTGTTTGTAGTCACAATGCACCCTGAATAGTAATTACAATGCTCCCTGCTTAATGGTCAAAATTCCCCTTTTCTCCTGATCACAATGCCCCTGCTTACTTATCAGAATGCCCCCTGTTTGCACATCACAGTACCCCTTGTTCTCTGATCACAATACCCCTTGCCTACTGCTCACAATGCCCTTTGCTTCCTGATCACGATAACTCTTGCTTCCTGATCAAAATTCCCCTTGCTTCCTGATCACAATTCACCTTTCTTCCTGATCACATTGCCCCCTGCATGCTTATCAGAATGCCCCATCTTTACACATCACGTTACCACTTGTCCCTGATCGCAATACGCCTTGCCTACTGTTCACAATGCCCTTTGCTTCCTGATCAAAATTCCCCTTGCTTCCTGATCACAATCCCCCATCCTTAGTGATCACAATGCCCCCTGTTACTGATGACAATGCCCCCTGCTTTGTGATCACAATGCCCCTTGTTGTGAATCATAATGGCCCATGTTTGTGATCACAATACCACCCAATTAGTGATTACAATGCTCCCTGCTTACTGGTCAAAATGGCCCTTTATTCCTGATCAAAATTCCCCCTTTTAATGATCACAATGACCCCTGCTTACTTTTCAGAATGTCCCCTGTTTACACATCACAATACCCCTTGCCTACTGAACACAAGGCCTTTTGCTCCTGAGCACAATACCTCTTGCTTCCTGATCTCAATTCCCCTTACTTCCTGATCACAATCCCCCATCCTTACTGTTCACAACACCCACTGTTACTGATCACAATGCCCCTTGCTTTGTGATTACAATGCCCCTTGTTCTTAATCATAATGACCTCTGTTTGTGATCAAAATACCACCTCATTAGTGATTACAATGTTCCCTGGTAACTGGTCAAAATGCTCCTTTCTTTCTGATCACAATGCGCCTGGTGACTTTTCAGAATGCCCCCTGTTTACACATCACAGTACCCCTTGTTGACTGATCACAATATCCCTTCCCAAGTGATCACAATGCCCTTAGCTTCCTGATCACATTACCTCAGCTTCCTGATCAAAATTCCCCTTGCCTACTGATCACAATGCCCTTTGCTTCCTGAAAACAATAACTATTGCTTCCTGATCACAATTACCCTTGCTTCCTGATCACAATACCCCTGTTACTGATCACAATGCCCCTGCTTTGTGATCACAATGACCCTTCTTTACTGATCACAATGCCGCTTGTTCTTGATCATAATGAACCCTGTTTCTGATCACAATACCCCCTGATGAATGATTACAATGCTCCCTGCTTAGTACTCACAATGTCCCTTTCTTCCTGATCACATTGCCCCCTGTTTACACATGCAGTACGCGTTCTTCGTTGATCACAATACCCTTGCGTATTGATCACAATGCCCTTTACTTCCTGATCACAATACCTCTTGCTTCGTGATCACAATTCCGCTATTTCCTGTTCACAATTCCCCATCCTTACTGATCACAATGCCCCCTGCTTTGTGATCACAATGCCACTTGCTCTTGATCATAATGACACTTGTTGTGATCACAAACCCCTTCATTAGTGATTACAATGCTCCCTGCTTTGTGCTCAAAATGCTCCTTTTTTCCTGATCACAATGCCCCCTGCTTGTGATCACAATACCCCTTCTTTACTGATCACATTGCCGCTTGTTCTTGATCATAATGACCCCTGTTTCTGATCACTATAGCTCCTGTATAGTGATTACAATATTCCGTGCTTACTGATCACAATGCCGCTTTCTTCCTGATCACAATGCCCATGCTTACTTATCAGAATGCCCCCTGTTTACACATCACAGTACCCTTGATCAATTATCACAATACCCCTTGCCTACTGCTCACAATGCTCTTTGCTTCCTGATCACAATGCCTCTTGCTTCCTGATCACAATTCCCCTTGCTTCCTGATCACAATCCCCCATCTTTAGTGATCACAATGCCCCGTGTTACTGATCACAATACCCCCTGCTTTGTGATCACAATGCCCCTTGTTCTTAATCATAATGACCACTGTTTCTGATAACAATACCCCCTGATGAGTGATTAAAATGCTCCCTGCTTACTGATCACAATGGCCCTTTCTTCCTGATCACATTACCCCTGTTTACACATCACAGTACGCGTTGTTCACTGATCAAAATACCCCTTGCCTACTGATCACAATGCCCTTTGTTTCCTGATCACAATAACTGTGGCTTCCTGATCACAATTGCCCTTGCGTCCTGATCACAATCCCCCATCCTTACTGATCACAATACCCCCGATACTGATCTCAGTGCCCCCTGTTTAATTTTCAGAATACGCCCTGTTTACACATCACATACCTCCTGTTCACTGATCACGATAGCCCTTGCCTAATGATCACAATGCCCTTTGCTTCCTGATCACAATATATCTTGCTTCCTGATCACAATTCCCTGGGTTCCTGATCACAATCCCCCATTCTTCCTGATCGCAATGCCCCTTGCTCTTGATAATAATGACCCTTGTTTGTGGTCACGATACCCTCTGATTAGTGATTACAATGCTCCCTGTTTACTGGTCAAAATGCCCCTTTGTTCCGGATCACACTGCCCCCTTTTACTGATCACAATGCCCCCTGCTTTGTGATCACAATGCCCCTTCTTTACTTATCACAATGCCGCTTGTTCTTGATCATAATGACCCCTGTTTCTGATCACAATACCGCATGTTTAGTGATTACAATATTCCGTGCTTACTGCTCACAATGCCCTTTGGTTCCTGATCACAATGCCTCTTGCTTCCTGATCACAATTCCCCTTATTTCCTGATCACAATCCCCCATCCTTACTGATTACAGTACCCCCGTTAATGATAACAATGCCCCTGCATTGTGATCACAATGCCCTGTCTTTACTGATCACAATGTTCTTGTACTTTATCATAATGACCCCTGTTTCTGATCACAATACCCCCTGATTAGTGATTACAATGCTCCCGGCTTACTGGTCAAAATGCCAGTTTGTTCCTGATCACAGTGCCCCCTTTTACTGATCACAATGCTGCCTGCTTAGTTTTCAGAATATCCCCTGTTTACACGTCACAGTACCCCTTGTTCACCGATCACAAAACCCTTTGCCTACTGATCACAATGCCCTTTGCTTCCTGATCACAATACCTCTTGCTTCCTGATCACAGTTCCTCTACTTCCTGATCACAATTCCACATCCTAACTGAGCACAATGCCCCCTGCTTTGTGATCACAAAGCCCCTTGCTCTTGATCATAATGTCCCTTGTTTGTGATCACAATACCCCCTCATTAGTGATTACAATGCTCCCTGCATACTGATCACAATGCCCCTTTCTTCCTGATCACAATGACCCCTGCTTACTTATCAGAATGCCCCCAGTTTACACATCACAGTACCCCTTGTTCACCTATCACTATACCCCTTGCCTACTGATTACAATGTCCTTTGTTTCCTGATCACAACTCCACATTCTTATTGATCACAATAACCCAGTTACTGATCACAATGCCCCTTTTTTCCTGATCACAATGCCCACTGCTTACTTTTCAGAATGCCCCCTGTTTACACATCACAGTACCCCTTGTTCACTGATCACAATACCCCTTGGCTACTGATCACAATGCCTTTGCTTCCTGATCACAATCCCTCTTGCTTCCTGATCACAATTCCCCTTGCTTCCTGATCACAATCTCCCATCTTTACTGATCACAATGCCCACTGCATTGTGATCACAGTGCCCCTTGCTCTTGATCATGAAGACCCCTGTTTCTGATCACAATACCCCTGATTAGTGATTACAATGCTCCCTGCTTACTGATCACAATGACCCTTTCTTCCTGATCACAATGCCCCCTGCTTACTTTTCAGAATTCACCCTGTTTACACATCACAGTACCCGTTGTTCACTGATCACAATACCCCTTGCCTACTGATCACAATGCCCCTTGCTTCCTGATCACAAATCCCCTTACTTCCTGATCACAATTCCCCATCTTTACTGATTACAATGCCCCCTGCTTTGTTATCACAATGCCCCTTGCTCTTGATCATAATGACCCTTGTTTGTGGTCACAATGAACCCTGAAGAGTAATTACAATGCTCCCTGCTTAATGCTCAAAATGCCCCTTTTCTCCTGATCACAATGCCCCTGCTTACTTATCAGAATGCCCCCTGTTTACACATCACAGTACCCCTTGTTCTTTGATCACAATACCCCTTGCCTACTGCTCACAATGCCCTTTGCTTCCTGATCACAATAACTCTTGCGTCCTGATCACAATACCTCTTGCTTCCTGATCACAATTCCCCTTGCTTCCTGATCACAATTCACCTTTCTTCCTGATCACATTGCCCCCTGCATGCTTATCAGAATGCCCCGTCTTTACACATCATGTTACCCCTTGTTCCCTGATCGCAATACACCTTGCCTACTGGTCACAATGCCCTTTGCTTCCTGATCAAAATTCCCCTTGCTTCCTGATCACAATCCCCCATCCTTAGTGATCACAAAGCCCCCTGTTACTGATGACAATGCCCCCTGCTTTGTGATCACAATGCCCCTTGTTCTGAATCATAATGGCCCATGTTTGTGATCACAATACCACCCAATTAGTGTTTACAATGCTCCCTGCTTACTGGTCAAAATGCCCCTTTATTCCTGATCAAAATTCCCCCTTTTAATGATCACAATGACCCCTGCTTACTTTTCAGAATGTCCCCTGGTTACACATCACAATACCCCTTGCCTACTGAACACAATGCCTTTTGCTCCTGAGCACAATACCTCTTGCTTCCTGATCTCAATTCCCCTTACTTCCTGATCACAATCCCCCATCCTTACTGTTCACAACACCCACTGTTACTGATCACAATGCCCCTTGCTTTCTGATTACAATGCCCCTTGTTCTTAATCATAATGACCTCTGTTTGTGATTAAAATACCACCTAATTAGTGATTACAATGCTCCCTGGTAACTGGTCAAAATGCCCCTTTCTTTCTTTTCACAATGCGCCTGGTGACTTTTCAGAATGCCCCCTGTTTACACATCACCGTACCCCTTGTTGACTGATCACAATATCCCTTCCCAAGTGATCACAATGCCCTTAGCTTCCTGATCACATTACCTCAGCTTCCTGATCAAAATTCCCCTTGCCTACTGATCACAATGCCCTTTGCTTCCTGAAAACAATAACTATTGCTTCCTGATCACAATTACCCTTGCTTCCTGATCACAATACCCCTGTTACTGACCACAATGCCCCTGCTTTGTGATCACAATGACCCTTCTTTACTGATCACAATGCCGCTTGTTCTTGATCATAATGAACCCTGTTTCTGATCACAATACCCCCTGATGAATGATTACAATGCTCCCTGCTTACTACTCACAATGTCCCTTTCTTCCTGATCACATTGTCCCCTGTTTACACATGCAGTACGCGTTCTTCATTGATCACAATACCCCTTGCGTACTGATCACAATGCCCTTTGCTTCCTGATCACAATACCTCTTGCTTCGTGATCACAATTCCGCTATTTCCTGGTCACAATTCCCCATCCTTACTGATCACAATGCCCCCTGCTTTGTGATCACAATGCCTCTTGCTCTTGATCATAATGACACTTGTTGTGATCACAAACCCCTTCATTAGTGATTACAATGCTCCCTTCTTTCTGCTCAAAATGCCCCTTTTTTCCTGATCACAATGCCCCCTGCTTTTTGATCACAATACCCCTTCTTTACTGATCACATTGCCGCTCGTTCTTGATCATAATGACCCCTGTTTCTGATCACAATACCTCCTGTATAGTGATTACAATATTCCGTGCTTACTGATCACAATGCCGCTTTCTTCCTGATCACAATGCCCTTGCTTACTTATCAGAATGCCCCCTGTTTACACATCACAGTACCCTTGATCAATTATCACAATACCCCTTGCCTACTGCTCACAATGCTCTTTGCTTCCTGATCACAATTCCCCTTACTTCCTGATCAAAATCCCCCATTCTTACTGATCACAATACCCCGTTACTGATCCCAATGCCCCCTGCATTGTGATCACAATGCCCCTTGTTTTTTTATCACAATGCCCCTTGTTCTTGACCATAATGCCCCTTGTTTCTGATCACAATACCCCCTGATTTGTGATTAGAATGCTCCCTGCTTACTGATCACAATGCCCCATTCTTCCTGATCAAAATGCCCCCTTTTACTGTCCACAATGCCCCCTGCTTACTTTTCAGAATGCCCCCTGTTACACATCACAGTACCCCTTGTTCGCTGATCACAATACCCCTTGCCTACTTCTCACAATGCCCTTTGCTTCCTGATCACAATGCCTCTTGCTTCCTGATCACAATTCCCCTTGCTTCCTGATCACAATCCCCCATCTTTAGTGATCACAATGCCCCGTGTTACTGATCACAATACCCCCTGCTTTGTGATCACAATGCCCCTTGTTCTTAATCATAAAGACCACTGTTTCTGATAACAATACCCCCTGATGAGTGATTAAAATGCTCCCTGCTTACTGATCACAATGGCCCTTTCTTCCTGATCACATTGCCCCCTGTTTACACATCACATTACGCATTGTTCACTGATCAAAATACCCCTTGCCTGCTGATCACAATGCCCTTTGTTTCCTGATCACAATAACTTTGGCTTCCTGATCACAATTGCCCTTGCCTCCTGATCACAATCCCCCATCCTTACTGATCACAATACCCCCGATACTGATATCAGTGCCCCCTGCTTAATTTTCAGAATACGCCCTGTTTACACATCACATACCTCTTGTAAACTGATCACGATAGCCCTTGGTAATGATTACAATGCCCTTTGCTTCCTGATCACAATATATCTTGCTTCCTGATCACAATTCCCTGGGTTCCTGATCACAATGCCCCATTCTTCCTGATCGCAATGCCCCTTGCTCTTGATAATAATGACCCTTGTTTGTGGTCACGATACCCTCTGATTAGTGATTACAATGCTCCCTGCTTACTGGTCAAAATGCCCCTTTGTTGCGGATCACACTGCCCCCTTTTACTGATCACAATGCCCCCTGCTTTGTGATCACAGTGCCCCTTCTTTACTGATCACAATGCCGCTTGTTCTTGATCATAATGACCCCTGTTTCTGATCACAATACCTCATGTTTAGTGATTACAATATTCCGTGCTTACTGCTCACAATGCCCTTTGGTTCCTGATCACAATGCCTCTTGCTTCCTGATCACAATTCCCCTTATTTCCTGATCACAATCCCCCATCCTTACTGATCACAGTACCCCCGTTAATGATAACAATGCCCCTGCATTGTGATCACAATGCCCCGTCTTTACTGCTCACAATGTCGCTTGTACTTGATCATAATGACCCCTGTTTCTGATCACAATTCCCCCTGAGTAGTGATTACAATGCTCCCTGCTTACTGTTCAAAATGCCCATTTGTTCCTGATCACAATGCCCCCTTTTCTGATCACAATGCATCCTGCATACTTTTCAGAATATCCCCTGTTTACAGACCACAGTACCCCTTATTCACCGATCACAATACCCCTTGCCTACTGATGCCAATGCCCTTTGCTTCCTCATCACAATCCCCCATCCTTAAGGATCACTATGCCCCCTGTTACTGATCACAATGCCCCTGCTTTGTGATCACAATGCCCCTTGTTCTTAATCATAATGACCCCTGTTTTTGATCACAATCCCCCCAAATTAGTGATTATAATGCTCCCTGCTTACTGGTCAAAATGCCCCTTTGTTCCTGATCACAATGCCCCGTTTTACTGATCACAATGCCCACTGCTTACTTTTCAGAATGCCCCCTGTTTACACATCACAGTACCCCTTGTTCACTGATCACAATACCACTTGCCAACTGATCACAATGCCCTTTGCTTCCTGATCACAATACCTCTGGCTTCCTGATCACAATTCCCCTTCCTTCCTGATCACAATACCCCCGTTAATGATCACAAAGCGCCTGCTTTGTGATCACAATGCCCGTTCTTTACTGATCACAATGCCGCTTGTTCTTGATCATAATGACCCCTGTTTCTGATCACAATACCCCCTGATTAGTGATTACAATGCTCCCGGCTTACTGGTCAAAATGCCAGTTTGTTCCTGATCACAGTGCCCCCTTTTACTGATCACAATGCTGCCTGCTTAGTTTTCAGAATATCCCCTGTTTACACGTCACAGTACCCCTTGTTCACCGATCACAATACCCTTTGCCTACTGATCACAATGCCCTTTGCTTCATGATCACAATTCTCCTTGCTTCCTAATCACATTCCCTCACCCTTAGTGATTACAATGCTCCCTGCATACTGATCACAATGCCCCTTTCTTCCTGACGACAATGCCCCCTGCTTAGTTATCAGAATGCCCCCTGATTACACATTACCGTACACCTTGTTCACTGATCACAATACCCCTTGCCTACTGATCACAATGCCCTTTGCTTCCTGATCACAAAGCCTCTTGCTTCCTGATCACAATTCACCTACTTCCTAATCACAATTCCACATACTAACTGAGCACAATGCCCCCTGCTTTGTGATCATAAAGCCCCTTGCTCTTGATCACAATGACCCTTATTTGTGATCACAATACCCCGATTAGTGATTACAATGCTCCCTGCATAGTGATCACAATGCCCCTATCTTCCTGATCACAATGACCCCTGCTTACTTATCAGAATGCCCCCAGTTGACACATCACAGTACCCCTTGTTGACCTATCACTATACCCCTTGCCTACTGATCACAATGTCCTTTGTTTCCTGATCACAACTCCACATTCTTATTGATCACAATAACCCAGTTACTGATCACAATGCCCCCTTTTTCCTGATCACAATGCCCACTGCTTACTTTTCAGAATGCCCCCTGTTTACACATCACAGTACCCCTTGTTCACTGATCACAATACCCCTTGCCTACTGATCACAATGCCTTTGCTTCCTGATCACAATCCCTCTTGCTTCCTGATCACAATTCCCCTTGCTTCCTGATCACAATCTCCCATCTTTACTGATCACAATGCCCACTGCATTGTGATCACAGTGCCCCTTGCTCTTGATCATGAAGACCCCTGTTTCTGATCACAATACCCCTGATTAGTGATTACAATGCTCCCTGCTTACTGATCACAATGACCCTTTCTTCCTGATCACAACGCCCCCTGCTTACTTTTCAGAATGCACCCTGTTTACACATCACAGTACCCGTTGTTCACTGATCACAATACCCCTTGCCTACTGATCACAATGCCCCTTGCTTCCTGATCACAATCCCTCTTGCTTCCTTATCACAAATCCCCTTACTTCCTGATCACAATTCCCCATCTTTACTCATCACAATGCCCCCTGCTTTGTGATCACAATGCCCCTTGCTCTTGATCATAATGACCCTTGTTTGTGGTCACAATGCACCCTGAATAGTAATTACAATGCTCCCTGCTTAATGGTCAAAATGCCCCTTTTCTCCTGATCACAATGCCCCTGCTTACTTATCAGAATGCCCCCTGTTTACACATCACAGTACCCCTTGTTCTCTGATCACAATACCCCTTGCCTACTGCTCACAATGCCCTTTGCTTTCTGATCACAATAACTCTTGCTTCCTGATCACAATTCTCCTTGCTTCCTGATCACAATTCACCTTTCTTCCTGATCACATTGCCCCCTGCATGCTTATCAGAATGCCCCATCTTTACACATCACATTACCTCTTGTTCCCTGATCGCAATACGCCTTGCCTACTGGTCACAATGCCCTTTGCTTCCTGATCAAAATTCCCCTTGCTTCCTGATCACAATCCCCCATCCTTAGTGATCACAATGCCCCCTGTTACTGATGACAATGCCCCCTGCTTTGTGATCACAATGCCCCTTGTTCTGAATCATAATGGCCCATGTTTGTGATCAAAATGCCACCTAATTAGTGATTACAATCCTCCCTGGTAACTGGTCAAAATGCCCCTTTCTTTCTGATCACAATGCGCATGGTGACTTTTCAGAATGCCCCCTGTTTACACATCACAGTACCCCTTGTTGACTGATCACAATATCCCTTCCCATGTGATCACAATGCCCTTAGCTTCCTGATCACATTACCTCAGCTTCCTGATCAAAATTCCCCTTGCCTACTGATCACAATGACCTTTGCTTCCTGAAAACAATAACTATTGCTTCCTGATCACAATTACCCTTGCTTCCTGATCACAATACCCCTGTTACTGATCACAATGCCCCTGCTTTGTGATCACAATGACCCTTCTTTACTGAACACAATGCCGCTTGTTCTTGATCATAATGAACCCTGTTTCTGATCACAATACCCCCTGATGAATGATTACAATGCTCCCTGCTTACTACTCACAATGTCCCTTTCTTCCTGATCACATTGCCCCCTGTTTACACATGCAGTACGCATTCTTCATTGATCACAATACCCCTTGCGTACTGATCACAATGCCCTTTGCTTCCTGATCACAATACCTCTTGCTTCGTGATCACAATTCCGCTATTTCCTGTTCACAATTCCCCATCCTTACTGATCACAATGCCCCCTGCTTTGTGATCACAATGCCACTTGCTCTTGATCATAATGACACTTGTTGTGATCACAAAACCCTTCATTAGTGATTACAATGCTCCCTGCTTTCTGCTCAAAATGCGCCTTTTTTCCTGATCACAATGCCCCCTGCTTTGTGATCACAATACCCCTTCTTTACTGATCACATTGCCACTTGTTCTTCATCATAATGACCCCTGTTTCTGATCACAATACCTCATGTTTAGTGATTACAATATTCCATGCTTACTGCTCACAATGCCCTTTGGTTCCTGATCACAATGCCTCTTGCTTCCTGATCACAATTCCCCTTATTTCCTGATCACAATCCCCCATCCTTACTGATCACAATACCCCCGTTAATGATAACAATGCCCCTGCATTGTGCTCACAATGCCCCCTCTTTACTGATCACAATGTCGCTTGTACTTGATCATAATGACCCCTGTTTCTGATCACAATTCCCCCTGATTAGTGATTACAATGCTCCCTGCTTACTGGTCAAAATGCCCATTTGTTCCTGATCACAATGCCCCCTTTTCTGATCACAATGCATCCTGCATACTTTTCAGAATATCCCCTGTTTACAGACCACAGTACCCCTTATTCACCGATCACAATACCCCTTGCCTACTGATGCCAATGCCCTTTGCTTCCTCATCACAATCCCCCATCCTTAAGGATCACTATGCCCCCTGTTACTGATCACAATGCCCCTGCTTTGTGATCACAATGCCCCTTGTTCTTAATCATAATGACCCCTGTTTTTGATCACAATCCCCCCAAATTAGTGATTATAATGCTCCCTGCTTACTGGTCAAAATGCCCCTTTGTTCCTGATCACAATGCCCCGTTTTACTGATCACAATGCCCACTGCTTACTTTTCAGAATGCCCCCTGTTTACACATCACAGTACCCCTTGTTCACTGATCACAATACCACTTGCCAACTGATCACAATGCCCTTTGCTTCCTGATCACAATACCTCTGGCTTCCTGATCACAATTCCCCTTCCTTCCTGATCACAATACCCCCGTTAATGATCACAAAGCACCTGCTTTGTGATCACAATGCCCGTTCTTTACTGATCACAATGCCGCTTGTTCTTGATCATAATGACCCCTGTTTCTGATCACAATACCCCCTGATTAGTGATTACAATGCTCCCGGCTTACTGGTCAAAATGCCAGTTTGTTCCTGATCACAGTGCCCCCTTTTACTGATCACAATGCTGCCTGCTTAGTTTTCAGAATATCCCCTGTTTACACGTCACAGTACCCCTTGTTCACCGATCACAATACCCTTTGCCTACTGATCACAATGCCCTTTGCTTCATGATCACAATTCTCCTTGCTTCCTAATCACATTCCCTCACCCTTAGTGATTACAATGCTCCCTGCATACTGATCACAATGCCCCTTTCTTCCTGACGACAATGCCCCCTGCTTAGTTATCAGAATGCCCCCTGATTACACATTACCGTACACCTTGTTCACTGATCACAATACCCCTTGCCTACTGATCACAATGCCCTTTGCTTCCTGATCACAAAGCCTCTTGCTTCCTGATCACAATTCACCTACTTCCTGATCACAATTCCACATACTAACTGAGCACAATGCCCCCTGCTTTGTGATCATAAAGCCCCTTGCTCTTGATCACAATGACCCTTATTTGTGATCACAATACCCCGATTAGTGATTACAATGCTCCCTGCATACTGATCACAATGCCCCTTTCTTCCTGATCACAATGACCCCTGCTTACTTATCAGAATGCCCCCAGTTGACACATCACAGTACCCCTTGTTCACCTATCACTATACCCCTTGCCTACTGATCACAATGTCCTTTGTTTCCTGATCACAACTCCACATTCTTATTGATCACAATAAGCCAGTTACTGATCACAATGCCCCCTTTTTCCTGATCACAATGCCCACTGCTTACTTTTCAGAATGCCCCCTGTTTACACATCACAGAACCCCTTGTTCACTGATCACAATACCACTTGCCTACTGATCACAATGCCTTTGCTTCCTGATCACAATCCCTCTTGCTTCCTGATCACAATTCCCCTTGCTTCCTGATCACAATCTCCCATCTTTACTGATCACAATGCCCACTGCATTGTGATCACAGTGCCCCTTGCTCTTGATCATGAAGACCCCTGTTTCTGATCACAATACCCCTGATTAGTGATTACAATGCTCCCTGCTTACTGATCACAATGACCCTTTCTTCCTGATCACAACGCCCCCTGCTTACTTTTCAGAATGCACCCTGTTTACACATCACAGTACCCGTTGTTCACTGATCACAATACCCCTTGCCTACTGATCACAATGCCCCTTGCTTCCTGATCACAATCCCTCTTGCTTCCTGATCACAAATCCCCTTACTTCCTGATCACAATTCCCCATCTTTACTCATCACAATGCCCCCTGCTTTGTGATCACAATGCCCCTTGCTCTTGATCATAATGACCCTTGTTTGTGGTCACAATGCACCCTGAATAGTAATTACAATGCTCCCTGCTTAATGGTCAAAATGCCCCTTTTCTCCTGATCACAATGCCCCTGCTTACTTATCAGAATGCCCCCTGTTTACACATCACAGTACCCCTTGTTCTCTGATCACAATACCCCTTGCCTACTGCTCACAATGCCCTTTGCTTTCTGATCACAATAACTCTTGCTTCCTGATCACAATTCTCCTTGCTTCCTGATCACAATTCACCTTTCTTCCTGATCACATTGCCCCCTGCATGCTTATCAGAATGCCCCATCTTTACACATCACATTACCTCTTGTTCCCTGATCGCAATACGCCTTGCCTACTGGTCACAATGCCCTTTGCTTCCTGATCAAAATTCCCCTTGCTTCCTGATCACAATCCCCCATCCTTAGTGATCACAATGCCCCCTGTTACTGATGACAATGCTCCCTGCTTTGTGATCACAATGCCCCTTGTTCTGAATCATAATGGCCCATGTTTGTGATCAAAATGCCACCTAATTAGTGATTACAATCCTCCCTGGTAACTGGTCAAAATGCCCCTTTCTTTCTGATCACAATGTGCATGGTGACTTTTCAGAATGCCCCCTGTTTACACATCACAGTACCCCTTGTTGACTGATCACAATATCCCTTCCCATGTGATCACAATGCCCTTAGCTTCCTGATCACATTACCTCAGCTTCCTGATCAAAATTCCCCTTGCCTACTGATCACAATGACCTTTGCTTCCTGAAAACAATAACTATTGCTTCCTGATCACAATTACCCTTGCTTCCTGATCACAATACCCCTGTTACTGATCACAATGCCCCTGCTTTGTGATCACAATGACCCTTCTTTACTGATCACAATGCCGCTTGTTCTTGATCATAATGAACCCTGTTTCTGATCACAATACCCCCTGATGAATGATTACAATGCTCCCTGCTTACTACTCACAATGTCCCTTTCTTCCTGATCACATTGCCCCCTGTTTACACATGCAGTACGCATTCTTCATTGATCACAATACCCCTTGCGTACTGATCACAATGCCCTTTGCTTCCTGATCACAATACCTCTTGCTTCGTGATCACAATTCCGCTATTTCCTGTTCACAATTCCCCATCCTTACTGATCACAATGCCCCCTGCTTTGTGATCACAATGCCACTTGCTCTTGATCATAATGACACTTGTTGTGATCACAAAACCCTTCATTAGTGATTACAATGCTCCCTGCTTTCTGCTCAAAATGCGCCTTTTTTCCTGATCACAATGCCCCCTGCTTTGTGATCACAATACCCCTTCTTTACTGATCACATTGCCACTTGTTCTTGATCATAATGACCCCTGTTTCTGATCACAATACCTCATGTTTAGTGATTACAATATTCCATGCTTACTGCTCACAATGCCCTTTGGTTCCTGATCACAATGCCTCTTGCTTCCTGATCACAATTCCCCTTATTTCCTGATCACAATCCCCCATCCTTACTGATCACAATACCCCCGTTAATGATAACAATGCCCCTGCATTGTGATCACAATGCCCCCTCTTTACTGATCACAATGTCGCTTGTACTTGATCATAATGACCCCTGTTTCTGATCACAATTCCCCCTGATTAGTGATTACAATGCTCCCTGCTTACTGGTCAAAATGCCCATTTGTTCCTGATCACAATGCCCCCTTTTCTGATCACAATGCATCCTGCATACTTTTCAGAATATCCCCTGTTTACAGACCACAGTACCCCTTATTCACCGATCACAATACCCCTTGCCTACTGATGCCAATGCCCTTTGCTTCCTCATCACAATCCCCCATCCTTAAGGATCACTATGCCCCCTGTTACTGATCACAATGCCCCTGCTTTGTGATCACAATGCCCCTTGTTCTTAATCATAATGACCCCTGTTTTTGATCACAATCCCCCCAAATTAGTGATTATAATGCTCCCTGCTTACTGGTCAAAATGCCCCTTTGTTCCTGATCACAATGCCCCGTTTTACTGATCACAATGCCCACTGCTTACTTTTCAGAATGCCCCCTGTTTACACATCACAGTACCCCTTGTTCACTGATCACAATACCACTTGCCAACTGATCACAATGCCCTTTGCTTCCTGATCACAATACCTCTGGCTTCCTGATCACAATTCCCCTTCCTTCCTGATCACAATACCCCCGTTAATGATCACAAAGCGCCTGCTTTGTGATCACAATGCCCGTTCTTTACTGATCACAATGCCACTTGTTCTTGATCATAATGACCCCTGTTTCTGATCACAATACCCCCTGATTAGTGATTACAATGCTCCCGGCTTACTGGTCAAAATGCCAGTTTGTTCCTGATCACAGTGCCCCCTTTTACTGATCACAATGCTGCCTGCTTAGTTTTCAGAATATCCCCTTTTTACACGTCACAGTACCCCTTGTTCACCGATCACAATACCCTTTGCCTACTGATCACAATGCCCTTTGCTTCATGATCAAAATTCTCCTTGCTTCCTAATCACATTCCCTCACCCTTAGTGATTACAATGCTCCCTGCATACTGATCACAATGCCCCTTTCTTCCTGACGACAATGCCTCCTGCTTAGTTATCAGAATGCCCCCTGATTACACATTACCGTACACCTTGTTCACTGATCACAATACCCCTTGCCTACTGATCACAATGCCCTTTGCTTCCTGATCACAAAGCCTCTTGCTTCCTGATCACAATTCACCTACTTCCTGATCACAATTCCACATACTAACTGAGCACAATGCCCCCTGCTTTGTGATCATAAAGCCCCTTGCTCTTGATCACAATGACCCTTATTTGTGATCACAATACCCCGATTAGTGATTACAATGCTCCCTGCATACTGATCACAATGCCCCTTTCTTCCTGATCACAATGACCCCTGCTTACTTATCAGAATGCCCCCAGTTCACACATCACAGTACCCCTTGTTCACCTATCACTATACCCCTTGCCTACTGATCACAATGTCCTTTGTTTCCTGATCACAACTCCACATTCTTATTGATCACAATAACCCAGTTACTGATCACAATGCCCCCATTTTCCTGATCACAATGCACCCTGAATAGTAATTACAATGCTCCCTGCTTAATGGTCAAAATGCCCCTTTTCTCCTGATCACAATGCCCCTGCTTACTTATCAGAATGCCCCCTGTTTACACATCACAGTACCCCTTGTTCTCTGATCACAATACCCCTTGCCTACTGCTCACAATGCCCTTTGCTTTCTGATCACAATAACTCTTGCTTCCTGATCACAATTCTCCTTGCTTCCTGATCACAATTCACCTTTCTTCCTGATCACATTGCCCCCTGCATGCTTATCAGAATGCCCCATCTTTACACATCACGTTACCCCTTGTTCCCTGATCGCAATACGCTTTGCCTACTGGTCACAATGCCCTTTGCTTCCTGATCAAAATTCCCCTTGCTTCCTGATCACAATCCCCCATCCTTAGTGATCACAATGCCCCCTGTTACTGATGACAATGCCCCCTGCTTTGTGATCACAATGCCCCTTGTTCTGAATCATAATGGCCCATGTTTGTGATCAAAATGCCACCTAATTAGTGATTACAATGCTCCCTGGTAACTGGTCAAAATGCCCCTTTCTTTCTGATCACAATGTGCATGGTGACTTTTCAGAATGCCCCCTGTTTACACATCACAGTACCCCTTGTTGACTGATCACAATATCCCTTCCCATGTGATCACAATGCCCTTAGCTTCCTGATCACATTACCTCAGCTTCCTGATCAAAATTCCCCTTGCCTACTGATCACAATGACCTTTGCTTCCTGAAAACAATAACTATTGCTTCCTGATCACAATTACCCTTGCTTCCTGATCACAATACCCCTTATTTCCTGATCACAATCCCCCATCCTTACTGATCACAATACCCCCGTTAATGATAACAATGCCCCTGCATTGTGATCACAATGCCCCGTCTTTACTGATCACAATGTCGCTTGTACTTGATCATAATGACCCCTGTTTCTGATCACAATTCCCCCTGATTAGTGATTACAATGCTCCCTGCTTACTGGTCAAAATGCCCATTTGTTCCTGATCACAATGCCCCCTTTTTTGATCACAATGCATCCTGCATACTTTTCAGAATATCCCCTGTTTACAGACCACAGTACCCCTTATTCACCGATCACAATACCCCTTGCCTACTGATGCCAATGCCCTTTGCTTCCTCATCACAATCCCCCATCCTTAAGGATCACTATGCCCCCTGTTACTGATCACAATGCCCCTGCTTTGTGATCACAATGCCCCTTTTTCTTAATCATAATGACCCCTGTTTTTGATCACAATCCCCCCAAATTAGTGATTATAATGCTCCCTGCTTACTGGTCAAAATGCCCCTTTGTTCCTGATCACAATGCCCCGTTTTACTGATCACAATGCCCACTGCTTACTTTTCAGAATGCCCCCTGTTTACACATCACAGTACCCCTTGTTCACTGATCAAAATACCACTTGCCAACTGATCACAATGCCCTTTGCTTCCTGATCACAATACCTCTGGCTTCCTGATCACAATTCCCCTTCCTTCCTGATCACAATACCCCCGTTAATGATCACAAAGCGCCTGCTTTGTGATCACAATGCCCGTTCTTTACTGATCACAATGCCGCTTGTTCTTGATCATAATGACCCCTGTTTCTGATCACAATACCCCCTGATTAGTGATTACAATGCTCCCGGCTTACTGGTCAAAATGCCAGTTTGTTCCTGATCACAGTGCCCCCTTTTACTGATCACAATGCTGCCTGCTTAGTTTTCAGAATATCCCCTGTTTACACGTCACAGTACCCCTTGTTCACCGATCACAATACCCTTTGCCTACTGATCACAATGCCCTTTGCTTCATGATCACAATTCTCCTTGCTTCCTAATCACATTCCCTCACCCTTAGTGATTACAATGCTCCCTGCATACTGATCACGATGCCCCTTTCTTCCTGACGACAATGCCCCCTGCTTAGTTATCAGAATGCCCCCTGATTACACATTACCGTACACCTTGTTCACTGATCACAATACCCCTTGCCTACTGATCACAATGCCCTTTGCTTCCTGATCACAAAGCCTCTTGCTTCCTGATCACAATTCACCTACTTCCTGATCACAATTCCACATACTAACTGAGCACAATGCCCCCTGCTTTGTGATCATAAAGCCCCTTGCTCTTGATCACAATGACCCTTATTTGTGATCACAATACCCCGATTAGTGATTACAATGCTCCCTGCATACTGATCACAATGCCCCATTCTTCCTGATCACAATGACCCCTGCTTACTTATCAGAATGCCCCCAGTTGACACATCACAGTACCCCTTGTTCACCTATCACTATACCCCTTGCCTACTGATCACAATGTCCTTTGTTTCCTGATCACAACTCCACATTCTTATTGATCACAATAAGCCAGTTACTGATCACAATGCCCCCTTTTTCCTGATCACAATGCCCACTGCTTACTTTTCAGAATGCCCCCTGTTTACACATCACAGAACCCCTTGTTCACTGATCACAATACCCCTTGCCTACTGATCACAATGCCTTTGCTTCCTGATCACAATCCCTCTTGCTTCCTGATCACAATTCCCCTTGCTTCCTGATCACAATCTCCCATCTTTACTGATCACAATGCCCACTGCATTGTGATCACAGTGCCCCTTGCTCTTGATCATGAAGACCCCTGTTTCTGATCACAATACCCCTGATTAGTGATTACAATGCTCCCTGCTTACTGATCACAATGACCCTTTCTTCCTGATCACAACGCCCCCTGCTTACTTTTCAGAATGCACCCTGTTTACACATCACAGTACCCGTTGTTCACTGATCACAATACCCCTTGCCTACTGATCACAATGCCCCTTGCTTCCTGATCACAATCCCTCTTGCTTCCTGATCACAAATCCCCTTACTTCCTGATCACAATTCCCCATCTTTACTCATCACAATGCCCCCTGCTTTGTGATCACAATGCCCCTGGCTCTTGATCATAATGACCCTTGTTTGTGGTCACAATGCACCCTGAATAGTAATTACAATGCTCCCTGCTTAATGGTCAAAATGCCCCTTTTCTCCTGATCACAATGCCCCTGCTTACTTATCAGAATGCCCCCTGTTTACACATCACAGTACCCCTTGTTCTCTGATCACAATACCCCTTGCCTACTGCTCACAATGCCCTTTGCTTTCTGATCACAATAACTCTTGCTTCCTGATCACAATTCTCCTTGCTTCCTGATCACAATTCACCTTTCTTCCTGATCACATTGCCCCCTGCATGCTTATCAGAATGCCCCATCTTTACACATCACATTACCTCTTGTTCCCTGATCGCAATACGCCTTGCCTACTGGTCACAATGCCCTTTGCTTCCTGATCAAAATTCCCCTTACTTCCTGATCACAATCCCCCATCCTTACTGTTCACAATACCCCCTGTTACTGATCACAATGCCCCTTGCTTTGTGATTACAATGCCCCTTGTTCTTAATCATAATGACCCCTGTTTGTGATCAAAATGCCACCTAATTAGTGGTTACAATGCTCCCTGGTAACTGGTCAAAATGCCCCTTTCTTTCTGATCACAATGCGCATGGTGACTTTTCAGAATGCCCCGTGTTTACACATCACAGTACGCCTTGTTGATTGATCACAATATCCCTTCCCAAGTGATCACAATGCCCTTAGCTTCCTGATCACATTACCTCAGCTTCCTGATCAAAATTCCCCTTGCCTACTGATCACAATGACCTTTGCTTCCTGAAAACAATAACTATTGCTTCCTGATCACAATTACCCTTGCTTCCTGCTCACAATACCCCTGTTACTGATCACAATGCCCCTGCTTTGTGATCACAATGACCCTTCTTTACTGATCACAATGCCGCTTGTTCTTGATCATAATCAACCCTGTTTCTGATCACAATACCCCCTGATGAATGATTACAATGCTCCCTGCTTACTACACACAATGTCCCTTTCTTCCTGATCACATTGCCCCCTGTTTACACATGCAGTACGCATTCTTCATTGATCACAATACCCCTTGCGTACTGATCACAATGCCCTTTGCTTCCTGATCACAATACCTCTTGCTTCGTGATCACAATTCCGCTATTTCCTGTTCACAATTCCCCATCCTTACTGATCACAATGCCCCCTGCTTTGTGATCACAATGCCACTTGCTCTTGATCATAATGACACTTGTTGTGATCACAAAACCCTTCATTAGTGATTACAATGCTCCCTGCTTTCTGCTCAAAATGCGCCTTTTTTCCTGATCACAATGCCCCCTGCTTTGTGATCACAATACCCCTTCTTTACTGATCACATTGCCACTTGTTCTTCATCATAATGACCCCTGTTTCTGATCACAATACCTCATGTTTAGTGATTACAATATTCCATGCTTACTGCTCACAATGCCCTTTGGTTCCTGATCACAATGCCTCTTGCTTCCTGATCACAATTCCCCTTATTTCCTGATCACAATCCCCCATCCTTACTGATCACAATACCCCCGTTAATGATAACAATGCCCCTGCATTGTGATCACAATGCCCCCTCTTTACTGATCACAATGTCGCTTGTACTTGATCATAATGACCCCTGTTTCTGATCACAATTCCCCCTGATTAGTGATTACAATGCTCCCTGCTTACTGGTCAAAATGCCCATTTGTTCCTGATCACAATGCCCCCTTTTCTGATCACAATGCATCCTGCATAGTTTTCAGAATATCCCCTGTTTACAGACCACAGTACCCCTTATTCACCGATCACAATACCCCTTGCCTACTGATGCCAATGCCCTTTGCTTCCTCATCACAATCCCCCATCCTTAAGGATCACTATGCCCCCTGTTACTGATCACAATGCCCCTGCTTTGTGATCACAATGCCCCTTGTTCTTAATCATAATGACCCCTGTTTTTGATCACAATCCCCCCAAATTAGTGATTATAATGCTCCCTGCTTACTGGTCAAAATGCCCCTTTGTTCCTGATCACAATGCCCCGTTTTACTGATCACAATGCCCACTGCTTACTTTTCAGAATGCCCCCTGTTTACACATCACAGTACCCCTTGTTCACTGATCACAATACCACTTGCCAACTGATCACAATGCCCTTTGCTTCCTGATCACAATACCTCTGGCTTCCTGATCACAATTCCCCTTCCTTCCTGATCACAATACCCCCGTTAATGATCACAAAGCGCCTGCTTTGTGATCACAATGCCCGTTCTTTACTGATCACAATGCCACTTGTTCTTGATCATAATGACCCCTGTTTCTGATCACAATACCCCCTGATTAGTGATTACAATGCTCCCGGCTTACTGGTCAAAATGCCAGTTTGTTCCTGATCACAGTGCCCCCTTTTACTGATCACAATGCTGCCTGCTTAGTTTTCAGAATATCCCCTTTTTACACGTCACAGTACCCCTTGTTCACCGATCACAATACCCTTTGCCTACTGATCACAATGCCCTTTGCTTCATGATCAAAATTCTCCTTGCTTCCTAATCACATTCCCTCACCCTTAGTGATTACAATGCTCCCTGCATACTGATCACAATGCCCCTTTCTTCCTGACGACAATGCCCCCTGCTTAGTTATCAGAATGCCCCCTGATTACACATTACCGTACACCTTGTTCACTGATCACAATACCCCTTGCCTACTGATCACAATGCCCTTTGCTTCCTGATCACAAAGCCTCTTGCTTCCTGATCACAATTCACCTACTTCCTGATCACAATTCCACATACTAACTGAGCACAATGCCCCCTGCTTTGTGATCATAAAGCCCCTTGCTCTTGATCACAATGACCCTTATTTGTGATCACAATACTCCGATTAGTGATTACAATGCTCCCTGCATACTGATCACAATGCCCCTTTCTTCCTGATCACAATGACCCCTGCTTACTTATCAGAATGCCCCCAGTTCACACATCACAGTACCCCTTGTTCACCTATCACTATACCCCTTGCCTACTGATCACAATGTCCTTTGTTTCCTGATCACAACTCCACATTCTTATTGATCACAATAACCCAGTTACTGATCACAATGCCCCCATTTTCCTGATCACAATGCACCCTGAATAGTAATTACAATGCTCCCTGCTTAATGGTCAAAATGCCCCTTTTCTCCTGATCACAATGCCCCTGCTTACTTATCAGAATGCCCCCTGTTTACACATCACAGTACCCCTTGTTCTCTGATCACAATACCCCTTGCCTACTGCTCACAATGCCCTTTGCTTTCTGATCACAATAACTCTTGCTTCCTGATCACAATTCTCCTTGCTTCCTGATCACAATTCACCTTTCTTCCTGATCACATTGCCCCCTGCATGCTTATCAGAATGCCCCATCTTTACACATCACGTTACCCCTTGTTCCCTGATCGCAATACGCCTTGCCTACTGGTCACAATGCCCTTTGCTTCCTGATCAAAATTCCCCTTGCTTCCTGATCACAATCCCCCATCCTTAGTGATCACAATGCCCCCTGTTACTGATGACAATGCCCCCTGCTTTGTGATCACAATGCCCCTTGTTCTGAATCATAATGGCCCATGTTTGTGATCAAAATGCCACCTAATTAGTGATTACAATGCTCCCTGGTAACTGGTCAAAATGCCCCTTTCTTTCTGATCACAATGTGCATGGTGACTTTTCAGAATGCCCCCTGTTTACACATCACAGTACCCCTTGTTGACTGATCACAATATCCCTTCCCATGTGATCACAATGCCCTTAGCTTCCTGATCACATTACCTCAGCTTCCTGATCAAAATTCCCCTTGCCTACTGATCACAATGACCTTTGCTTCCTGAAAACAATAACTATTGCTTCCTGATCACAATTACCCTTGCTTCCTGATCACAATACCCCTTATTTCCTGATCACAATCCCCCATCCTTACTGATCACAATACCCCCGTTAATGATAACAATGCCCCTGCATTGTGATCACAATGCCCCGTCTTTACTGATCACAATGTCGCTTGTACTTGATCATAATGACCCCTGTTTCTGATCACAATTCCCCCTGATTAGTGATTACAATGCTCCCTGCTTACTGGTCAAAATGCCCATTTGTTCCTGATCACAATGCCCCCTTTTTTGATCACAATGCATCCTGCATACTTTTCAGAATATCCCCTGTTTACAGACCACAGTACCCCTTATTCACCGATCACAATACCCCTTGCCTACTGATGCCAATGCCCTTTGCTTCCTCATCACAATCCCCCATCCTTAAGGATCACTATGCCCCCTGTTACTGATCACAATGCCCCTGCTTTGTGATCACAATGCCCCTTTTTCTTAATCATAATGACCCCTGTTTTTGATCACAATCCCCCCAAATTAGTGATTATAATGCTCCCTGCTTACTGGTCAAAATGCCCCTTTGTTCCTGATCACAATGCCCCGTTTTACTGATCACAATGCCCACTGCTTACTTTTCAGAATGCCCCCTGTTTACACATCACAGTACCCCTTGTTCACTGATCAAAATACCACTTGCCAACTGATCACAATGCCCTTTGCTTCCTGATCACAATACCTCTGGCTTCCTGATCACAATTCCCCTTCCTTCCTGATCACAATACCCCCGTTAATGATCACAAAGCGCCTGCTTTGTGATCACAATGCCCGTTCTTTACTGATCACAATGCCGCTTGTTCTTGATCATAATGACCCCTGTTTCTGATCACAATACCCCCTGATTAGTGATTACAATGCTCCCGGCTTACTGGTCAAAATGCCAGTTTGTTCCTGATCACAGTGCCCCCTTTTACTGATCACAATGCTGCCTGCTTAGTTTTCAGAATATCCCCTGTTTACACGTCACAGTACCCCTTGTTCACCGATCACAATACCCTTTGCCTACTGATCACAATGCCCTTTGCTTCATGATCACAATTCTCCTTGCTTCCTAATCACATTCCCTCACCCTTAGTGATTACAATGCTCCCTGCATACTGATCACGATGCCCCTTTCTTCCTGACGACAATGCCCCCTGCTTAGTTATCAGAATGCCCCCTGATTACACATTACCGTACACCTTGTTCACTGATCACAATACCCCTTGCCTACTGATCACAATGCCCTTTGCTTCCTGATCACAAAGCCTCTTGCTTCCTGATCACAATTCACCTACTTCCTGATCACAATTCCACATACTAACTGAGCACAATGCCCCCTGCTTTGTGATCATAAAGCCCCTTGCTCTTGATCACAATGACCCTTATTTGTGATCACAATACCCCGATTAGTGATTACAATGCTCCCTGCATACTGATCACAATGCCCCATTCTTCCTGATCACAATGACCCCTGCTTACTTATCAGAATGCCCCCAGTTGACACATCACAGTACCCCTTGTTCACCTATCACTATACCCCTTGCCTACTGATCACAATGTCCTTTGTTTCCTGATCACAACTCCACATTCTTATTGATCACAATAAGCCAGTTACTGATCACAATGCCCCCTTTTTCCTGATCACAATGCCCACTGCTTACTTTTCAGAATGCCCCCTGTTTACACATCACAGAACCCCTTGTTCACTGATCACAATACCCCTTGCCTACTGATCACAATGCCTTTGCTTCCTGATCACAATCCCTCTTGCTTCCTGATCACAATTCCCCTTGCTTCCTGATCACAATCTCCCATCTTTACTGATCACAATGCCCACTGCATTGTGATCACAGTGCCCCTTGCTCTTGATCATGAAGACCCATGTTTCTGATCACAATACCCCTGATTAGTGATTACAATGCTCCCTGCTTACTGATCACAATGACCCTTTCTTCCTGATCACAACGCCCCCTGCTTACTTTTCAGAATGCACCCTGTTTACACATCACAGTACCCGTTGTTCACTGATCACAATACCCCTTGCCTACTGATCACAATGCCCCTTGCTTCCTGATCACAATCCCTCTTGCTTCCTGATCACAAATCCCCTTACTTCCTGATCACAATTCCCCATCTTTACTCATCACAATGCCCCCTGCTTTGTGATCACAATGCCCCTGGCTCTTGATCATAATGACCCTTGTTTGTGGTCACAATGCACCCTGAATAGTAATTACAATGCTCCCTGCTTAATGGTCAAAATGCCCCTTTTCTCCTGATCACAATGCCCCTGCTTACTTATCAGAATGCCCCCTGTTTACACATCACAGTACCCCTTGTTCTCTGATCACAATACCCCTTGCCTACTGCTCACAATGCCCTTTGCTTTCTGATCACAATAACTCTTGCTTCCTGATCACAATTCTCCTTGCTTCCTGATCACAATTCACCTTTCTTCCTGATCACATTGCCCCCTGCATGCTTATCAGAATGCCCCATCTTTACACATCACATTACCTCTTGTTCCCTGATCGCAATACGCCTTGCCTACTGGTCACAATGCCCTTTGCTTCCTGATCAAAATTCCCCTTACTTCCTGATCACAATCCCCCATCCTTACTGTTCACAATACCCCCTGTTACTGATCACAATGCCCCTTGCTTTGTGATTACAATGCCCCTTGTTCTTAATCATAATGACCCCTGTTTGTGATCAAAATGCCACCTAATTAGTGGTTACAATGCTCCCTGGTAACTGGTCAAAATGCCCCTTTCTTTCTGATCACAATGCGCATGGTGACTTTTCAGAATGCCCCGTGTTTACACATCACAGTACGCCTTGTTGATTGATCACAATATCCCTTCCCAAGTGATCACAATGCCCTTAGCTTCCTGATCACATTACCTCAGCTTCCTGATCAAAATTCCCCTTGCCTACTGATCACAATGACCTTTGCTTCCTGAAAACAATAACTATTGCTTCCTGATCACAATTACCCTTGCTTCCTGCTCACAATACCCCTGTTACTGATCACAATGCCCCTGCTTTGTGATCACAATGACCCTTCTTTACTGATCACAATGCCGCTTGTTCTTGATCATAATCAACCCTGTTTCTGATCACAATACCCCCTGATGAATGATTACAATGCTCCCTGCTTACTACACACAATGTCCCTTTCTTCCTGATCACATTGCCCCCTGTTTACACATGCAGTACGCATTCTTCATTGATCACAATACCCCTTGCGTACTGATCACAATGCCCTTTGCTTCCTGATCACAATACCTCTTGCTTCGTGATCACAATTCCGCTATTTCCTGTTCACAATTCCCCATCCTTACTGATCACAATGCCCCCTGCTTTGTGATCACAATGCCACTTGCTCTTGATCATAATGACACTTGTTGTGATCACAAAACCCTTCATTAGTGATTACAATGCTCCCTGCTTTCTGCTCAAAATGCGCCTTTTTTCCTGATCACAATGCCCCCTGCTTTGTGATCACAATACCCCTTCTTTACTGATCACATTGCCACTTGTTCTTCATCATAATGACCCCTGTTTCTGATCACAATACCTCATGTTTAGTGATTACAATATTCCATGCTTACTGCTCACAATGCCCTTTGGTTCCTGATCACAATGCCTCTTGCTTCCTGATCACAATTCCCCTTATTTCCTGATCACAATCCCCCATCCTTACTGATCACAATACCCCCGTTAATGATAACAATGCCCCTGCATTGTGATCACAATGCCCCCTCTTTACTGATCACAATGTCGCTTGTACTTGATCATAATGACCCCTGTTTCTGATCACAATTCCCCCTGATTAGTGATTACAATGCTCCCTGCTTACTGGTCAAAATGCCCATTTGTTCCTGATCACAATGCCCCCTTTTCTGATCACAATGCATCCTGCATACTTTTCAGAATATCCCCTGTTTACAGACCACAGTACCCCTTATTCACCGATCACAATACCCCTTGCCTACTGATGCCAATGCCCTTTGCTTCCTCATCACAATCCCCCATCCTTAAGGATCACTATGCCCCCTGTTACTGATCACAATGCCCCTGCTTTGTGATCACAATGCCCCTTGTTCTTAATCATAATGACCCCTGTTTTTGATCACAATCCCCCCAAATTAGTGATTATAATGCTCCCTGCTTACTGGTCAAAATGCCCCTTTGTTCCTGATCACAATGCCCCGTTTTACTGATCACAATGCCCACTGCTTACTTTTCAGAATGCCCCCTGTTTACACATCACAGTACCCCTTGTTCACTGATCACAATACCACTTGCCAACTGATCACAATGCCCTTTGCTTCCTGATCACAATACCTCTGGCTTCCTGATCACAATTCCCCTTCCTTCCTGATCACAATACCCCCGTTAATGATCACAAAGCGCCTGCTTTGTGATCACAATGCCCGTTCTTTACTGATCACAATGCCACTTGTTCTTGATCATAATGACCCCTGTTTCTGATCACAATACCCCCTGATTAGTGATTACAATGCTCCCGGCTTACTGGTCAAAATGCCAGTTTGTTCCTCATCACAGTGCCCCCTTTTACTGATCACAATGCTGCCTGCTTAGTTTTCAGAATATCCCCTGTTTACACGTCACAGTACCCCTTGTTCACCGATCACAATACCCTTTGCCTACTGATCACAATGCCCTTTGCTTCATGATCAAAATTCTCCTTGCTTCCTAATCACATTCCCTCACCCTTAGTGATTACAATGCTCCCTGCATACTGATCACAATGCCCCTTTCTTCCTGACGACAATGCCCCCTGCTTAGTTATCAGAATGCCCCCTGATTACACATTACCGTACACCTTGTTCACTGATCACAATACCCCTTGCCTACTGATCACAATGCCCTTTGCTTCCTGATCACAAAGCCTCTTGCTTCCTGATCACAATTCACCTACTTCCTAATCACAATTCCACATACTAACTGAGCACAATGCCCCCTGCTTTGTGATCATAAAGCCCCTTGCTCTTGATCACAATGACCCTTATTTGTGATCACAATACCCCGATTAGTGATTACAATGCTCCCTCCATACTGATCACAATGCCCCTTTCTTCCTGATCACAATGACCCCTGCTTACTTATCAGAATGCCCCCAGTTCACACATCACAGTACCCCTTGTTCACCTATCACTATACCCCTTGCCTACTGATCACAATGTCCTTTGTTTCCTGATCACAACTCCACATTCTTATTGATCACAATAACCCAGTTACTGATCACAATGCCCCCTTTTTCCTGATCACAATGCACCCTGAATAGTAATTACAATGCTCCCTGCTTAATGGTCAAAATGCCCCTTTTCTCCTGATCACAATGCCCCTGCTTACTTATCAGAATGCCCCCTGTTTACACATCACAGTACCCCTTGTTCTCTGATCACAATACCCCTTGCCTACTGCTCACAATGCCCTTTGCTTTCTGATCACAATAACTCTTGCTTCCTGATCACAATTCTCCTTGCTTCCTGATCACAATTCACCTTTCTTCCTGATCACATTGCCCCCTGCATGCTTATCAGAATGCCCCATCTTTACACATCACGTTACCCCTTGTTCCCTGATCGCAATACGCCTTGCCTACTGGTCACAATGCCCTTTGCTTCCTGATCAAAATTCCCCTTGCTTCCTGATCACAATCCCCCATCCTTAGTGATCACAATGCCCCCTGTTACTGATGACAATGCCCCCTGCTTTGTGATCACAATGCCCCTTGTTCTGAATCATAATGGCCCATGTTTGTGATCAAAATGCCACCTAATTAGTGATTACAATGCTCCCTGGTAACTGGTCAAAATGCCCCTTTCTTTCTGATCACAATGCGCATGGTGACTTTTCAGAATGCCCCCTGTTTACACATCACAGTACCCCTTGTTGACTGATCACAATATCCCTTCCCATGTGATCACAATGCCCTTAGCTTCCTGATCACATTACCTCAGCTTCCTGATCAAAATTCCCCTTGCCTACTGATCACAATGACCTTTGCTTCCTGAAAACAATAACTATTGCTTCCTGATCACAATTACCCTTGCTTCCTGATCACAATACCCCTTATTTCCTGATCACAATCCCCCATCCTTACTGATCACAATACCCCCGTTAATGATAACAATGCCCCTGCATTGTGATCACAATGCCCCGTCTTTACTGATCACAATGTCGCTTGTACTTGATCATAATGACCCCTGTTTCTGATCACAATTCCCCCTGATTAGTGATTACAATGCTCCCTGCTTACTGGTCAAAATGCCCATTTGTTCCTGATCACAATGCCCCCTTTTTTGATCACAATGCATCCTGCATACTTTTCAGAATATCCCCTGTTTACAGACCACAGTACCCCTTATTCACCGATCACAATACCCCTTGCCTACTGATGCCAATGCCCTTTGCTTCCTCATCACAATCCCCCATCCTTAAGGATCACTATGCCCCCTGTTACTGATCACAATGCCCCTGCTTTGTGATCACAATGCCCCTTTTTCTTAATCATAATGACCCCTGTTTTTGATCACAATCCCCCCAAATTAGTGATTATAATGCTCCCTGCTTACTGGTCAAAATGCCCCTTTGTTCCTGATCACAATGCCCCGTTTTACTGATCACAATGCCCACTGCTTACTTTTCAGAATGCCCCCTGTTTACACATCACAGTACCCCTTGTTCACTGATCAAAATACCACTTGCCAACTGATCACAATGCCCTTTGCTTCCTGATCACACTACCTCTGGCTTCCTGATCACAATTCCCCTTCCTTCCTGATCACAATACCCCCGTTAATGATCACAAAGCGCCTGCTTTATGATCACAATGCCCGTTCTTTAATGATCACAATGCCGCTTGTTCTTGATCATAATGACCCCTGTTTCTGATCACAATACCCCCTGATTAGTGATTACAATGCTCCCGGCTTACTGGTCAAAATGCCAGTTTGTTCCTGATCACAGTGCCCCCTTTTACTGATCACAATGCTGCCTGCTTAGTTTTCAGAATATCCCCTGTTTACACGTCACAGTACCCCTTGTTCACCGATCACAATACCCTTTGCCTACTGATCACAATGCCCTTTGCTTCATGATCACAATTCTCCTTGCTTCCTAATCACATTCCCTCACCCTTAGTGATTACAATGCTCCCTGCATACTGATCACAATGCCCCTTTCTTCCTGACGACAATGCCCCCTGCTTAGTTATCAGAATGCCCCCTGATTACACATTACCGTACACCTTGTTCACTGATCACAATACCCCTTGCCTACTGATCACAATGCCCTTTGCTTCCTGATCACAAAGCCTCTTGCTTCCTGATCACAATTCACCTACTTCCTGATCACAATTCCACATACTAACTGAGCACAATGCCCCCTGCTTTGTGATCATAAAGCCCCTTGCTCTTGATCACAATGACCCTTATTTGTGATCACAATACCCCGATTAGTGATTACAATGCTCCCTGCATACTGATCACAATGCCCCATTCTTCCTGATCACAATGACCCCTGCTTACTTATCAGAATGCCCCCAGTTGACACATCACAGTACCCCTTGTTCACCTATCACTATACCCCTTGCCTACTGATCACAATGTCCTTTGTTTCCTGATCACAACTCCACATTCTTATTGATCACAATAAGCCAGTTACTGATCACAATGCCCCCTTTTTCCTGATCACAATGCCCACTGCTTACTTTTCAGAATGCCCCCTGTTTACACATCACAGAACCCCTTGTTCACTGATCACAATACCCCTTGCCTACTGATCACAATGCCTTTGCTTCCTGATCACAATCCCTCTTGCTTCCTGATCACAATTCCCCTTGCTTCCTGATCACAATCTCCCATCTTTACTGATCACAATGCCCACTGCATTGTGATCACAGTGCCCCTTGCTCTTGATCATGAAGACCCCTGTTTCTGATCACAATACCCCTGATTAGTGATTACAATGCTCCCTGCTTACTGATCACAATGACCCTTTCTTCCTGATCACAACGCCCCCTGCTTACTTTTCAGAATGCACCCTGTTTACACATCACAGTACCCGTTGTTCACTGATCACAATACCCCTTGCCTACTGATCACAATGCCCCTTGCTTCCTGATCACAATCCCTCTTGCTTCCTGATCACAAATCCCCTTACTTCCTGATCACAATTCCCCATCTTTACTCATCACAATGCCCCCTGCTTTGTGATCACAATGCCCCTGGCTCTTGATCATAATGACCCTTGTTTGTGGTCACAATGCACCCTGAATAGTAATTACAATGCTCCCTGCTTAATGGTCAAAATGCCCCTTTTCTCCTGATCACAATGCCCCTGCTTACTTATCAGAATGCCCCCTGTTTACACATCACAGTACCCCTTGTTCTCTGATCACAATACCCCTTGCCTACTGCTCACAATGCCCTTTGCTTTCTGATCACAATAACTCTTGCTTCCTGATCACAATTCTCCTTGCTTCCTGATCACAATTCACCTTTCTTCCTGATCACATTGCCCCCTGCATGCTTATCAGAATGCCCCATCTTTACACATCACATTACCTCTTGTTCCCTGATCGCAATACGCCTTGCCTACTGGTCACAATGCCCTTTGCTTCCTGATCAAAATTCCCCTTGCTTCCTGATCACAATCCCCCATCCTTAGTGATCACAATGCCCCCTGTTACTGATGACAATGCCCCCTGCTTTGTGATCACAATGCCCCTTGTTCTGAATCATAATGGCCCATGTTTGTGATCAAAATGCCACCTAATTAGTGATTACAATCCTCCCTGGTAACTGGTCAAAATGCCCCTTTCTTTCTGATCACAATGCGCATGGTGACTTTTCAGAATGCCCCCTGTTTACACATCACAGTACCCCTTGTTGACTGATCACAATATCCCTTCCCATGTGATCACAATGCCCTTAGCTTCCTGATCACATTACCTCAGCTTCCTGATCAAAATTCCCCTTGCCTACTGATCACAATGACCTTTGCTTCCTGAAAACAATAACTATTGCTTCCTGATCACAATTACCCTTGCTTCCTGATCACAATACCCCTGTTACTGATCACAATGCCCCTGCTTTGTGATCACAATGACCCTTCTTTACTGATCACAATGCCGCTTGTTCTTGATCATAATGAACCCTGTTTCTGATCACAATACCCCCTGATGAATGATTACAATGCTCCCTGCTTACTCCTCACAAGGTCCCTTTCTTCCTGATCACATTGCCCCCTGTTTACACATGCAGTACGCATTCTTCATTGATCACAATACCCCTTGCGTACTGATCACAATGCCCTTTGCTTCCTGATCACAATACCTCTTGCTTCGTCATCACAATTCCGCTATTTCCTGTTCACAATTCCCCATCCTTACTGATCACAATGCCCCCTGCTTTGTGATCACAATGCCAATTGCTCTTATCATAATGACACTTGTTGTGATCACAAAACCCTTCATTAGTGATTACAATGCTCCCTGCTTTCTGCACAAAATGCGCCTTTTTTCCTGATCACAATGCCCCCTGCTTTGTGATCACAATACCCCTTCTTTACTGATCACATTGCCACATGTTCTTCATCATAATGACCCCTGTTTCTGATCACAATACCTCATGTTTAGTGATTACAATATTCCATGCTTACTGCTCACAATGCCCTTTGGTTCCTGATCACAATGCCTCTTGCTTCCTGATCACAATTCCCCTTATTTCCTGATCACAATCCCCCATCCTTACTGATCACAATACCCCCGTTAATGATAACAATGCCCCTGCATTGTGATCACAATGCCCCCTCTTTACTGATCACAATGTCGCTTGTACTTGATCATAATGACCCCTGTTTCTGATCACAATTCCCCCTGATTAGTGATTACAATGCTCCCTGCTTACTGGTCAAAATGCCCATTTGTTCCTGATCACAATGCCCCCTTTTCTGATCACAATGCATCCTGCATACTTTTCAGAATATCCCCTGTTTACAGACCACAGTACCCCTTATTCACCGATCACAATACCCCTTGCCTACTGATGCCAATGCCCTTTGCTTCCTCATCACAATCCCCCATCCTTAAGGATCACTATGCCCCCTGTTACTGATCACAATGCCCCTGCTTTGTGATCACAATGCCCCTTGTTCTTAATCATAATGACCCCTGTTTTTGATCACAATCCCCCCAAATTAGTGATTATAATGCTCCCTGCTTACTGGTCAAAATGCCCCTTTGTTCCTGATCACAATGCCCCGTTTTACTGATCACAATGCCCACTGCTTACTTTTCAGAATGCCCCCTGTTTACACATCACAGTACCCCTTGTTCACTGATCACAATACCACTTGCCAACTGATCACAATGCCCTTTGCTTCCTGATCACAATACCTCTGGCTTCCTGATCACAATTCCCCTTCCTTCCTGATCACAATACCCCCGTTAATGATCACAAAGCGCCTGCTTTGTGATCACAATGCCCGTTCTTTACTGATCACAATGCCGCTTGTTCTTGATCATAATGACCCCTGTTTCTGATCACAATACCCCCTGATTAGTGATTACAATGCTCCCGGCTTACTGGTCAAAATGCCAGTTTGTTCCTGATCACAGTGCCCCCTTTTACTGATCACAATGCTGCCTGCTTAGTTTTCAGAATATCCCCTGTTTACACGTCACAGTACCCCTTGTTCACCGATCACAATACCCTTTGCCTACTGATCACAATGCCCTTTGCTTCATGATCACAATTCTCCTTGCTTCCTAATCACATTCCCTCACCCTTAGTGATTACAATGCTCCCTGCATACTGATCACAATGCCCCTTTCTTCCTGACGACAATGCCCCCTGCTTAGTTATCAGAATGCCCCCTGATTACACATTACCGTACACCTTGTTCACTGATCACAATACCCCTTGCCTACTGATCACAATGCCCTTTGCTTCCTGATCACAAAGCCTCTTGCTTCCTGATCACAATTCACCTACTTCCTAATCACAATTCCACATACTAACTGAGCACAATGCCCCCTGCTTTGTGATCATAAAGCCCCTTGCTCTTGATCACAATGACCCTTATTTGTGATCACAATACCCCGATTAGTGATTACAATGCTCCCTCCATACTGATCCCAATGCCCCTTTCTTCCTGATCACAATGACCCCTGCTTACTTATCAGAATGCCCCCAGTTCACACATCACAGTACCCCTTGTTCACCTATCACTATACCCCTTGCCTACTGATCACAATGTCCTTTGTTTCCTGATCACAACTCCACATTCTTATTGATCACAATAACCCAGTTACTGATCACAATGCCCCCTTTTTCCTGATCACAATGCCCACTGCTTACTTTTCAGAATGCCCCCTGTTTACACATCACAGTACCCCTTGTTCACTGATCACAATACCCCTTGCCTACTGATCACAATGCCTTTGCTTCCTGATCACAATCCCTCTTGCTTCCTGATCACAATTCCCCTTGCTTCCTGATCACAATCTCCCATCTTTACTGATCACAATGCCCACTGCATTGTGATCACAGTGCCCCTTGCTCTTGATCATGAAGACCCCTGTTTCTGATCACAATACCCCTGATTAGTGATTACAATGCTCCCTGCTTACTGATCACAATGACCCTTTCTTCCTGATCACAACGCCCCCTTACTTTTCAGAATGCACCCTGTTTACACATCACAGTACCCGTTGTTCACTGATCACAATACCCCTTGCCTACTGATCACAATGCCCCTTGCTTCCTGATCACAATCCCTCTTGCTTCCTGATCACAAATCCCCTTACTTCCTGATCACAATTCCCCATCTTTACTCATCACAATGCCCCCTGCTTTGTGATCACAATGCCCCTTGCTCTTGATCATAATGACCCTTGTTTGTGGTCACAATGCACCCTGAATAGTAATTACAATGCTCGCTGCTTAACGGTCAAAATGCCCCTTTTCTCCTGATCACAATGCCCCTGCTTACTTATCAGAATGCCCCCTGTTTACACATCACAGTACCCCTTGTTCTCTGATCACAATACCCCTTGCCTACTGCTCACAATGCCCTTTGCTTTCTGATCACAATAACTCTTGCTTCCTGATCACAATTCTCCTTGCTTCCTGATCACAATTCACCTTTCTTCCTGATCACATTGCCCCCTGCATGCTTATCAGAATGCCCCAGCTTTACACATCACGTTACTCCTTGTTCCCTGATCGCAATACGCCTTGCCTACTGGTCACAATGCCCTTTGCTTCCTGATCAAAATTCCCCTTGCTTCCTGATCACAATTCCCCATCCTTAGTGATCACAATGCCCCCTGTTACTGATGACAATGCCCCCTGCTTTGTGATCACAATGCCCCTTGTTCTGAATCATAATGGCCCATGTTTGTGATCAAAATGCCACCTAATTAGTGATTACAATGCTCCCTGGTAACTGGTCAAAATGCCCCTTTCTTTCTGATCACAATGCGCATGGTGACTTTTCAGAATGCCCCCTGTTTACACATCACAGTACCCCTTGTTGACTGATCACAATATCCCTTCCCATGTGATCACAATGCCCTTAGCTTCCTGATCACATTACCTCAGCTTCCTGATCAAAATTCCCCTTGCCTACTGATCACAATGACCTTTGCTTCCTGAAAACAATAACTATTGCTTCCTGATCACAATTACCCTTGCTTCCTGATCACAATACCCCTTATTTCCTGATCACAATCCCCCATCCTTACTGATCACAATACCCCCGTTAATGATAACAATGCCCCTGCATTGTGATCACAATGCCCCGTCTTTACTGATCACAATGTCGCTTGTACTTGATCATAATGACCCCTGTTTCTGATCACAATTCCCCCTGATTAGTGATTACAATGCTCCCTGCTTACTGGTCAAAATGCCCATTTGTTCCTGATCACAATGCCCCCTTTTTTGATCACAATGCATCCTGCATACTTTTCAGAATATCCCCTGTTTACAGACCACAGTACCCCTTATTCACCGATCACAATACCCCTTGCCTACTGATGCCAATGCCCTTTGCTTCCTCATCACAATCCCCCATCCTTAAGGATCACTATGCCCCCTGTTACTGATCACAATGCCCCTGCTTTGTGATCACAATGCCCCTTTTTCTTAATCATAATGACCCCTGTTTTTGATCACAATCCCCCCAAATTAGTGATTATAATGCTCCCTGCTTACTGGTCAAAATGCCCCTTTGTTCCTGATCACAATGCCCCGTTTTACTGATCACAATGCCCACTGCTTACTTTTCAGAATGCCCCCTGTTTACACATCACAGTACCCCTTGTTCACTGATCACAATACCACTTGCCAACTGATCACAATGCCCTTTGCTTCCTGATCACAATACCTCTGGCTTCCTGATCACAATTCCCCTTCCTTCCTGATCACAATACCCCCGTTAATGATCACAAAGCGCCTGCTTTGTGATCACAATGCCCGTTCTTTACTGATCACAATGCCGCTTGTTCTTGATCATAATGACCCCTGTTTCTGATCACAATACCCCCTGATTAGTGATTACAATGCTCCCGGCTTACTGGTCAAAATGCCAGTTTGTTCCTGATCACAGTGCCCCCTTTTACTGATCACAATGCTGCCTGCTTAGTTTTCAGAATATCCCCTGTTTACACGTCACAGTACCCCTTGTTCACCGATCACAATACCCTTTGCCTACTGATCACAATGCCCTTTGCTTCATGATCACAATTCTCCTTGCTTCCTAATCACATTCCCTCACCCTTAGTGATTACAATGCTCCCTGCATACTGATCACAATTCCCCTTTCTTCCTGACGACAATGCCCCCTGCTTAGTTATCAGAATGCCCCCTGATTACACATTACCGTACACCTTGTTCACTGATCACAATACCCCTTGCCTACTGATCACAATGCCCTTTGCTTCCTGATCACAAAGCCTCTTGCTTCCTGATCACAATTCACCTACTTCCTGATCACAATTCCACATACTAACTGAGCACAATGCCCCCTGCTTTGTGATCATAAAGCCCCTTGCTCTTGATCACAATGACCCTTATTTGTGATCACAATACCCCGATTAGTGATTACAATGCTCCCTGCATACTGATCACAATGCCCCTTTCTTCCTGATCACAATGACCCCTGCTTACTTATCAGAATGCCCCCAGTTGACACATCACAGTACCCCTTGTTCACCTATCACTATACCCCTTGCCTACTGATCACAATGTCCTTTGTTTCCTGATCACAACTCCACATTCTTATTGATCACAATAAGCCAGTTACTGATCACAATGCCCCCTTTTTCCTGATCACAATGCCCACTGCTTACTTTTCAGAATGCCCCCTGTTTACACATCACAGAACCCCTTGTTCACTGATCACAATACCCCTTGCCTACTGATCACAATCTCCCATCTTTACTGAACACAATGCCCACTGCATTGTGATCACAGTGCCCCTTGCTCTTGATCATGAAGACCCCTGTTTCTGATCACAATACCCCTGATTAGTGATTACAATGCTCCCTGCTTACTGATCACAATGACCCTTTCTTCCTGATCACAACGCCCACTGCTTACTTTTCAGAATGCACCCTGTTTACACATCACAGTACCCGTTGTTCACTGATCACAATACCCCTTGCCTACTGATCACAATGCCCCTTGCTTCCTGATCACAATCCCTCTTGCTTCCTGATCACAAATCCCCTTACTTCCTGATCACAATTCCCCATCTTTACTCATCACAATGCCCACTGCTTTGTGATCACAATGCCCCTTGCTCTTGATCATAATGACCCTTGTTTGTGGTCACAATGCACCCTGAATAGTAATTACAATGCTCCCTGCTTAATTGTCAAAATGCCCCTTTTCTCCTGATCACAATGCCCTTGCTTACTTATCAGAATGCCCCTTCTTTACACATCACAGTACCCCTTGTTCTCTGATCACAATACCCCTTGCCTACTGCTCACAATGCTCTTTGCGTCCTGATCACAATAACTCTTGCTTCCTGATCACACTTCCCCTTGCTTCCTGATCACAATTCACCTTTCTTCCTGATCACATTGCCCCCTGCATGCTTATCAGAATGCCCCATCTTTACACATCACGTTACCCCTTGTTCCCTGATCGCAATACGCATTGCCTAATGGTCACAATGCCCTTTGCTTCCTGATCAAAATTCCCCTTGCTTCCAGATCACAATCCCCCATCCTTAGTGATCACAAAGCCCCCTGTTATTGATGACAATGCCCCTTGCTTTGTGATTACAATGCCACTTGTTCTTAATCATAATGACCACTGTTTGTGATCAAAATGCCACCTAATTAGTGGTTACAATGCTCCCTGGTAACTGGTCAAAATGCCCCTTTCTTTCTGATCACAATGCGCATGGTGACTTTTCAGAATGCCCCCTGTTTACACATCACAGTACCCCTTGTTGACTGATCACAATATCACTTCCCAAGTGATCACAATGCCCTTAGCTTCCTGATCACATTACCTCAGCTTCCTGATCAAAATTCCCCTTGCCTACTGATCACAATGACCTTTGCTTCCTGAAAACAATAACTATTGCTTCCTGATCACAATTACCCTTGCTTCCTGATCACAATACCCCTGTTACTGATCACAATGCCCCTGCTTTGTGATCACAATGACCCTTCTTTACTGATCACAATGCCGCTTGTTCTTGATCATAATGAACCCTGTTTCTGATCACAATACCCCCTGATGAATGATTACAATTCTCCCTGCTTACTACTCACAATGTCCCTTTCTTCCTGATCACATTGCCCCCTGTTTACACATGCAGTACGCGTTCTTCATTGATCACAATACCCCTTGCGTACTGATCACAATGCCCTTTGCTTCCTGATCACAATACCTCTTGCTTCGTGATCACAATTCCGCTATTTCCTGTTCACAATTCCCCATCCTTACTGATCCCAATGCCCCCTGCTTTGTGATCACAATGCCACTTGCTCTTGATCATAATGACACTTGTTTGTGGTCACAATGCACCCTGAATAGTAATTACAATGCTCCCTGCTTACTGGTCAAAATGCCCATTTGTTCCTGATCACAATGCCCCCTTTTCTGATCACAATGCATCCTGCATACTTTTCAGAATATCCCCTGTTTACAGACCAAAGTACCCCTTATTCACCGATCACAATACCCCTTGCCTACTGATGCCAATGCCCTTTGCTTTCTCATCACATTCCCCCATCATTAAGGATCACTATGCCCCCTGTTACTGATCACAATGCCCCTGCTTTGTGATCTCAATGCCCCTTGTTCTTAATAATAATGACCCCTGTTTTTGATCACAATCCCCCCAAATTAGTGATTATAATGCTCCCTGCTTACTGGTCAAAATGCCCCTTTGTTCCTGATCACAATGCCCCATTTTACTGATCACAATGCCCACTGCTTACTTTTCATAATGCCCCCAGTTTACACATCGCAGTACCCCTTGTTCACTGATCACAATACCCCTTGCCAACTGATCACAATACCCTTTGCTTCCTGATCACAATACCTCTGGCTTCCTGATCACAATTCCCCTTCCTTCCTGATCACAATACCCCCGTTAATGATCACAAAGCGCCTGCTTTGTGATCACAATGCCCGTTCTTTAATGATCACAATGCCGCTTGTTCTTGATCATAATGACCCCTGTTTCTGATCACAATACCCCCTGATTAGTGATTACAATGCTCCCGGCTTACTGGTCAAAATGCCAGTTTGTTCCTCATCACAGTGCCCCCTTTTACTGATCACAATGCTGCCTGCTTAGTTTTCAGAATATCCCCTGTTTACACGTCACAGTACCCCTTGTTCACCGATCACAATACACTTTGCCTACTGATCACAATGCCCTTTGCTTCATGATCACAATTCTCCTTGCTTCCTAATCACATTCCCTCACCCTTAGTGATTACAATGCTCCCTGCATACTGATCACAATGCCCCTTTCTTCCTGACGACAGTGCCCCCTTCTTAGTTATCAGAATGCCCCCTGATTACACATTACCGTACACCTTGTTCACTGATCACAATACCCCTTGCCTACTGATCACAATGCCCTTTGCTTCCTGATCACAAAGCCTCTTGCTTCCTGATCACAATTCACCTACTTCCTGATCACAATTCCACATACTAACTGAGCACAATGCCCCCTGCTTTGTGATCATAAAGCCCCTTGCTCTTGATCACAATGACCCTTATTTGTGATCACAATACCCCGATTAGTGATTGCAATTCTCCCTGCATACTGATCACAATGCCCCTTTCTTCCTGATCTCAATGACCCCTGCTTACTTATTAGAATGCCCCCAGTTCACACATCACAGTACCCCTTGTTCACCTATCACTATACCCCTTGCCTACTGATCACAATGTCCTTTGTTTCCTGATTACAACTCCACATTCTTATTGATCACAATAACCCATTTACTGATCACAATGCCCCCTTTTTCCTGATCACAATGCCCAGTGCTTACTTTTCAGAGTGCCCCCTGTTTACATACCACAGTACCCCTTGTTCACTGATCACAATACCCCTTGCCTACTGATATCAATGCCTTTGCTTCCTGATCACAATCCCTCTTGCTTCCTGATCACAATTCCCCTTGCTTCCTGATCACAATCTCCCATCTTTACTGATCACAATGCCCACTGCATTGTGATCACAGTGCCCCTTGCTCTTGATCATGAAGACCCCTGTTTCTGATCACAATACCCCTGATTAGTGATTACAATGCTCCCTGCTTACTGATCACAATGACCCTTTCTTCCTGATCACAACGCCCCCTGCTTACTTTTCAGAATGCACCCTGTTTACACATCACAGTACCCGTTGTTCACTGATCACAATACCCCTTGCCTACTGATCACAATGCCCCTTGCTTCCTGATCACAATCCCTCTTGCTTCCTGATCACAATTCACCTACTTCCTGATCACAATTCCACATCCTAACTGAGCACAATGCCCCCTGCTTTGTGATCACAATGCCCCTTGCTCTTGATCATAATGAACCTTGTTTGTGGTCACAATGCACCTTGAATAGTAATTACAATGCTCCCTGCTTAATTGTCAAAATGCCCCTTTTCTCCTGATCACAATGCCCCTGTTTACTTATCAGAATGCCCCCTGTTTACACATCACAGTACCCCTTGTTCTCTGATCACAATACCCCTTGCCTACTGCTCACAATGCCCTTTGCTTTCTGATCACAATAACTCTTGCTTCCTGATCACAATTCCCCTTGCTTCCTGATCACAATTCACCTTTCTTCCTGATCACATTGCCCCCTGCATGCTTATCAGAATGCCCCATCTTTACACATCACGTTACCCGTTGTTCCCTGATCGCAATACGCCTTGCCTACTGGTCACAATGCCCTTTGCTTCCTGATCAAAATTCCCCTTGCTTCCAGATCACAATCCCCCATCCTTAGTGATCACAATGCCCCCTGTTACTGATGACAATGCCCCCTGCTTTGTGATCACAATGCCCCTTGTTCTGAATCATAATGGCCCATGTTTGTGATCACATACCACCCAATTAGTGATTGCAATGCTCCCTGCTTACTGGTCAAAATGCCCCTTTATTCCTGATCAAAATTCCCCCTTTTAATGATCACAATGACCCCTGCTTACTTTTCAGAATGTCCCCTGTTTACACATCACAATACCCATTGCCTACTGAACACAATGCCTTTTGCTCCTCAGCACAATACCTCTTGCTTCCTGATCTCAATTCCCCTTACTTCCTGATCACAATCCCCCATCCTTACTGTTCACAATACCCCCTGTTACTGATCACAATGCCCCTTGCTTTGTGTTTACAATGCCCCTTGTTCTTAATCATAATGACCCCTGTTTGTGATCAAAATGCCACCTAATTAGTGGTTACAATGCTCCCTGGTAACTGGTCAAAATGCCCCTTTCTTTCTGATCACAATGCGCATGGTGACTTTTCAGAATGCCCCCTGTTTACACATCACAGTACCCCTTGTTGACTGATCACAATATCCCTTCCCAAGTGATCACAATGCCCTTAGCTTCCTGATCACATTACCTCAGCTTCCTGATCAAAATTCCCCTTGCCTACTGATCACAATGCCCTTTGCTTCCTGAAAACAATAACTATTGCTTCCTGATCACAATTACCCTTGCTTCCTGATCACAATACCCCTGTTACTGATCACAATGCCCCTGCATTGTGATCACAATGACCCTTCTTTACTGATCACAATGCCGCTTGTTCTTGATCATAATGAACCCTGTTTCTGATCACAATACCCCCTGATGAATGATTACAATGCTCCCTGCTTACTACTCACAATGTCCCTTTCTTCCTGATCACATTGCCCCCTGTTTACACATGCAGTACGCGTTCTTCATTGATCACAATACCCCTTGCGTACTGATCACAATGCCCTTTGCTTCCTGATCACAATACCTCTTGCTTCGTGATCACAATTCCGCTATTTCCTGTTCACAATTCCCCATCCTTACTGATCACAATGCCCCCTGCTTTGTGATCACAATGCCACTTGCTCTTGATCATAATGCCACTTGTTGTGATCAGAAACCCCTTCATTAGTGATTACAATGCTCCCTGCTTTCTGCTCAAAATGCGCCTTTTTTCCTGATCACAATGCCCCCTGCTTTGTGATCATAATACCCCTTCTTTACTGATCACATTGCCACTTGTTCTTGATCATAATGACCCCTGTTTCTGATCACAATACCTCATGTTTAGTGATTACAATATTCCGTGCTTACTGCTCACAATGCCCTTTGGTTCCTGATCACAATGCCTCTTGCTTCCTGATCACAATCCCCCATCCTTACTGATCACAATACCCCCGTTAATGACAACAATGCCCCTGCGTTGTGATCACAATGCCCCGTCTTTACTGATCACAATGTCGCTTGTACTTGATCATAATGACCCCTGTTTCTGATCACAATTCCCCCTGATTAGTGATTACAATGCTCCCTGCTTACTGGTCAAAATGCCCATTTGTTCCTGATCACAATGCCCCCTTTTCTGATCACAATGCATCCTGCATACTTTTCAGAATATCCCCTGTTTACAGACCACAGTACCCCTTATTCACCGATCACAATACCCCTTGCCTACTGATGCCAATGCCCTTTGCTTCCTCATCACAATCCCCCATCCTTAAGGATCACTATGCCCCCTGTTACTGATCACAATGCCCCTGCTTTGTGATCACAATGCCGCTTGTTCTTGATCATAATGACCCCTGTTTCTGATCACAATACCCCCTGATTAGTGATTACAATGCTCCCGGCTTACTGGTCAAAATGCCAGTTTGTTCCTGATCACAGTGCCCCCTTTTACTGATCACAATGCTGCCTGCTTAGTTTTCAGAATATCCCCTGTTTACACGTCACAGTACCCCTTGTTCACCGATCAAAATACCCTTTGCCTACTGATCACAATGCCCTTTGCTTCATGATCACAATTCTCCTTGCTTCCTAATCACATTCCCTCACCCTTAGTGATTGCAATGCTCCCTGCATACTGATCACAATGCCCCTTTCTTCCTGACGACAATGCCCCCTGCTTAGTTATCAGAATGCCCCCTGATTACACATCACCGTACACCTTGTTCACTGATCACAATACCCCTTGCCTACTGACCACAATGCCCTTTGCTTCCTGATCACAAAGCCTCTTGCTTCCTGATCACAATTCACCTACTTCCTGATCACAATTCCACATCCTAACTGAGCACAATGCCCCTGCTTTGTGATCATAAAGCCCCTTGCTCTTGATCATTATGACCCTTGTTTGTGATCACAATACCCCGATTAGTGATTGCAATTCTCCCTGCATACTGATCACAATGCCCCTTTCTTCCTGATCACAATGACCCCTGCTTACTTATCAGAATGCCCCCAGTTCACACATCACAGTACCCCTTGTTCACCTATCATTATACCCCTTGCCTACTGATCACAATGTCCTTTGTTTCCTGATCACAACTCCACATTCTTATTGATCACAATAACCCAGTTACTGATCACAATGCCCCTTTTTTCCTGATCACAATGCCCACTGCTTACTTTTCAGAATGCCCCCTGTTTACACATCACAGTACCCCTTGTTGACTGATCACAATATCCCTTCCCAAGTGATCACAATGCCCTTAGCTTCCTGATCACATTACATCAGCTTCCTGATCAAAATTCCTCTTGCCTACTGATCACAATGACCTTTGCTTCCTGAAAACAATAACTATTGCTTCCTGATCACAATTACCCTTGCTTCCTGATCACAATACCCCTGTTACGGATCACAATGCCCCTGCTTTTTGATCACAATGACCCATCTTTACTGATCACAATGCCGCTTGTTCTTGATCATAATGAACCCTGTTTCTGATCCCCATACCCCCTGATTAGTGATTACAATGCTCCCGGCTTACTGGTCAAAATGAGAGTTTGTTCCTGATCACAGTGCCCCCTTTTACTGATCACAATGCTGCCTGCTCAGTTTTCAGAATATCCCCTGTTTACACATCACAGTACCCGTAGTTCACTGATTACAATACCCCATGCCTACTTATCATAATGCCATTTGCTTCCTGATCACAATACCTCTTGCTTCCTGATCACAATTCCCCGACTTCCTGTTCACAATTCCACATCCTAACTGAGCACAATGCCCCCTGCTTTGTGATCACAAAGCCCCGTGCTCTTGGTCATAATGACCCTTGTTTGTGATCACAATACCCCGTTACTGAACACAATGCCCCCTGCTTTGTGATCACAATGCCCCTTGTTTTTTTATCACAATGCCCCTTGTTCTTGACCATAATGCCCCTTGTTTCTGATCACAATACCCCCTGATTAGTGATTAGAATGCTCCCTGCTTACTGATCACAATGCCCCATTCTTCCTGATCAAAATGCCCCCTTTTACTGACCACAATGCCCCCTGCTTACTTTTCAGAATGCCCCCTGTTCCACGTCACAGTACCCCTTGTTCGCTGATCACAATACCCCTTGCTTACTTCTCACAATGCCCTTTGCTTCCTGATCACAATGCCTCTTGCTTCCTGATCACAATTCCCCTTGCTTCCTGATCACAATCCCCCATCTTTAGTGATCACAATGCCCCGTGTTACTGATCACAATACCCCCTGCTTTGTGATCACAATGCCCATTGTTCTTAATCATAATGACCACTGTTTCTGATAACAATACCCCCTGATGCGTGATTAAAATGCTCCCTGCTTACTGATCACAATGGCCCTTTTTTTCCTGATCACATTGCCCCCTGTTTACACATCACAGTACGCGTTGTTCACTGATCAAAATACCCCTGGCCTACTGATCACAATTCCCTTTGTTTCCTGATCACAATAACTGTGGCTTCCTGATCACAATTGCCCTTGCCTCCTGATCACAATCCCCCATCCTTACTGATCACAATACCCCCGATACTGATCTCAGTGCCCCCTGCTTAATTTTCAGAATACGCCCTGTTTACACATCACATACCTCTTGTTCACTGATCACGATAGCCCTTGCCTAATGATCACAATGCCCTTTGCTTCCGGATCAAAATATATCTTGCTTCCTGATCACAATTCCCTGGGTTCCTGATCACAATCCCCCATTATTCCTGATCGCAATGCCCCTTGCTCTTGATAATAATGACCCTTGTTTGTGGTCACGATACCCTCTGATTAGTGATTACAATGCTCCCTGCTTACTGGTCAAAATGCCCCTTTGTTCCGGATCACACTGCCCCATTTACTGATCACAATGCCCCCTGCTTTGTGATCCCAATGCCCCTTCTTTACTGATCACAATGCCGCTTGTTCTTGATCATAATGACCCCTGTTTCTGATCACAATATCTCATGTTTAGTGATTACAATATTCCGTGCTTACTGCTCACAATGCCCTTTGGATCCTGATCACAATGCCTCTTGCTTCCTGATCACAATTCCCCTTATTTCCTGATCACAATCCCCCATCCTTACTGATCAAAATACCCCCGTTAATGATAAAAATGCCCCTGCATTGTGATCACAATGCCCACTGCTTACTTTTCAGAATGCCCCCTGTTTACACATCACAGTACCCCTGGTTCACTGATCACAATACCCCTTGCCAACTGATCACAATGCCCTTTGCTTCCTGATCACAATATCTCTGGCTTCCTGATCACAATTCCCCTTCCTTCCTGATCACAATACCCCCGTTAATGATCACAAAGCGCCTGCTTTGTGATCACAATGCCCTTTCTTTACTGATCACAATGCCGCTTGTTCTTGATCATAATGACCCCTGTTTCTGATCACAATACCCCCTGATTAGTGATTACAATGCTCCCGGCTTACTGGTCAAAATGCCAGTTTGTTCCTCATCACAGTGCCCCCTTTTACTGATCACAATGCTGCCTGCTTAGTTTTCAGAATATCCCCTGTTTACACATCAGAGTACCCCTTGTTCACCGATCACAATACCCTTTGCCTACTGATCACAATGCCCTTTGCTTCATGATCACAATTCTCCTTGCTTCCTAATCACATTCCCTCACCCTTAGTGATTACAATGCTCCCTGCATACTGATCACAATGCCCCTTTCTTCCTGACGACAATGCCCCCTGCTTAGTTATCAGAATGCCCCCTGTTTACACATCACCGTACATCTTGTTCACTGATCACAATACCCCTTGCCTACTGATCACAATGCCCTTTGCTTCCTGATCACAATTACCCTGGCTTACTGATCACAATCCCTCATGCTTAGTGATCACAATGCCCCTGTTACTGATGAAAATGCCGCCTGCTTTGTGATCACAATGCCCCTTATTCTTAATTATAATGACCACTGTTTCTGATCATAATACCACCTTATGAGTGTTTAAAGTGATCCCTGCTAATTGATCACGATGGCATTTTTCCTGGCCACAATGCCCCCTGTTTACACATCACAGAACCGGTTGTTCACTGATTAAAATACCCCATGCCTACTGATCACAATGACCTTTGCTTCCTGATCACAATACCTCCTGCTTCCTGATCACAATTCCCCTACCTCCTGATCACAATTCGACATCCTAACTGAGCACAATGCCCCCTGCTTTGTGATCACAAAGCCCCTTGCTCTTGATCATAATGACCCTTGTTTGTGATCACAATACCCCGATTAGTGATTACAATGCTCCCTGCATACTGATCACAATGCCCCTTTCTTCCTGATCACAATGACCCCTGCTTACTTATCAGAATGCCCCCAGTTTACACATCACAGTACCCTTGTTCACCTATCACTATACCACTTGCCTACTGATCACAATGTCCTTTGTTTCCTGATCACAACTCCACATTCTTATTGATCACAATATCCCAGTTACTGATCACAATGCCCACTGCTTACTTTTCAGAATGCCCCCTGTTTACACATCCCAGTACCCCTTGTTCACTGATCACAATACCCCTTGCCTACTGATATCAATGCCTTTGCTTCCTGATCACAATCCCTCTTGCTTCCTGATCACAATTCCCCTTGCTTCCTGATCACAATCTCCCATCTTTACTGATCACAATGCCCACTGCATTGTGATCACGGTGCCCCTTGCTCTTGATCATGAAGACCCCTGTTTCTGATCACAATACCCCTGATTAGTGATTACAATGCTCCCTGCTTACTGATCACAATGACCCTTTCTTCCTGATCACAATGCCCCCTGCTTACTTTTCAGAATGCACCCTGTTTACACATCACAGTACCCGTTGTTCACTGATCACAATACCCCTTGCCTACTGATCACAATGCCCCTTACTTCCTGATCACAATTCCACATCTTTACTGATCACAATGCCCCCTGCTTTGTGATCACAATGCTTCTTGCTCTTGATAATAATGACCCTTGTTTGTGGTCACAATGCACCCTGAATAGTAATTACAATGCTCCCTGCTTAATGGTCAAAATGCCCCTTTTCTCCTGATCACAATGCCCCGGCTTACTTATCAGAATGCCCGCTGTTTACACATCACAGTCCCCCTTGTTCTCTGATCACAATACCCCTTGCCTACTGCTCACAATGCCCTTTGCTTCCTGATCACAATAACTCTTGCTTCCTGATCACAATTACCCTTGCTTCCTGATCACAATACCCCTGTTACTGATCACACTGCCCCTGCTTTGTGATCACAATGACCCTTCTTTACTGATCACAATGCCGCTTGTTCTTGATCATAATGACCCCTGTTTCTGATCACAATACCTCCTGTATAGTGATTACAATATTCCGTGCTTACTGATCACAATGCCGCTTTCTTCCTGATCACAATGCCCCTGCTTCTTATCAGAATGCCCCCTGTTTACACATCTCAGTACCCTTGATCAATTATCACAATACCCCTTGCCTACTGCTCACAATGCTCTTTGCTTCCTGATCACAATGACCTTTGCTTCCTGATCACAATTCCCCTTACTTCCTGATCAAAATCCCCCATTCTTACTGATCACAATACCCCCTTACTGATCACAATGCCCCTTGTTTTTTTATCACAATGCCCCTTGTTCTTGACCATAATGCCCCTTGTTTCTTATCACAATACGCCTGATTAGTGATTAGAATGCTCCCTGCTTACTGATCACAATGCCCCGTTCTTCCTGATCAAAATGCCCCTTTTACTGACCACAATGCCCCCTGCTTACTTTTCAGAATGCCCCCTGTTACACATCACAGTACCCGTTGTTCACTGATCACAATACCTCTTGCCAACTGATCACAATGCCCTTTGCTTCCTGATCACAATACCTCTGGCTTCCTGATCACAATTCCTCCTCCTTCCTGATCACAATACCCCTGTTAAGGATCACAAAGCGCCTGCTTTGTGATCACAATGCCCGTTCTTTACTGATCACAATGCCGCTTGTTCTTGATCATAATGACCCCTGTTTCTGATCACAATACCCCCTGATTAGTGATTACAATGCTCCCGGCTTACTGGTCAAAATGCCACTTTGTTCCTGATCACAGTGCCCCCTTTTACTGATCACAATGCTGCCTGCTTAGTTTTCAGAATATCCCATGTTTACACATCACAGTACCCGTTGTTCACTGATTACAATACCCCATGCCTACTTATCACAATGCCATTTGCTTCCTGATCACAATACCTCTTGCTTCCTGATCACAATTCCCCTACTTCCTGGTCACAATTCCACATCCTAACTGAGCACAATGCCCCCTGCTTTTTGATCACAAAGCCCCTTGCTCTTGATCATAATAACCCTTGTTTGTGATCACAATACCCCGTTACAGAACACAATGCCCCCTGCTTTGTGATCACAATGCCCCTTGTTTTTTTTATCACAATGCCCCTTGTTCTTGACCATAATGCCCCTTGTTTCTGATCACAATACCCCCTGATTAGTGATTAGAATGCTCCCTGCTTACTGATCACAATGCCCCATTCTTCCTGATAAAAATTCCCCCTTTTACTGACCACAATGCCCCCTGCTTACTTTTCAGAATGCCCCCTGTTACACATCACAGTACCCTTTTGCGCTGATAACAATACCCCTTGCCTACTTCACACAGAGCCCTTTGCTTCCTGATCACAATGCCTCTTGCTTCCTGATCACAATTCCCCTTGCTTCCTGATCACAATCCCCCATCTTTAGTGATCACAATGCCCCGTGTTACTGATCACAATACCCCCTGCTTTGTGATCACAATGCCCATTGTTCTTAATCATAATGACCACTGTTTCTGATAACAATACCCCCTGATGAGTGATTAAAATGCTCCCTGCTTACTGATCTCAATGGCTCTTTCTTCCTGATCACATTGCCCCCTGTTTACACATCACAGTACGCGTTGTTCACTGATCAAAATACCCCTTGCCTACTGATCACAATGCCCTTTGTTTCCTGATCACAATATATCTTGCTTCCTGATCACAATTCCCTGGGTTCCTGATCACAATCCCCCATTCTTCCTGATCGCAATGCCCCTTGCTCTTGATAATAATGACCCTTGTTTGTGGTCACGATACCCTCTGATTAGTGATTACAATGCTCCCTGCTTACTGGTCAAAATGCCCCTTTGTTCCGGATCACACTGCCCCCTTTTACTGATCACAATGCCCCCTGCTTTGTGATCTCAATGCCCCTTCTTTTCTGGTCACAATGCCGCTTGTTCTTGATGATAATGACCCCTGTTTCTGATCACAATACCTCATGTTTAGTGATTACAATATTCCGTGCTTACTGCTCACAATGCCCTTTGGTTCCTGATCACAATGCCTCTTGCTTGCTGATCACAATTCCCCTTATTTCCTGATCACAATCCCCCATCCTTACTGATCACAATACCCCCGTTAATGATAACAATGCCCCTGCATTGAGATCACAATGCCCCTTCTTTACTGATCACAATGCCGCTTGTTCTTGATCATAATGACCCCTGTTTCTGATCACAATTCCCCTGATTAGTGATTACATTGCTCCCTGCTTACTGGTCAAAATGCCCATTTGTTCCTGATCACAATGCCCCCTTTTCTGATCAAATTGCATCCTGCATACTTTTCAGAATATCCCCTGTTTACAGACCACAGTACCCCTTATTCACCGATCACAATACCCCTTGCCTACTGATGCCAATGCCCTTTGCTTCCTCATCACAATCCCCCATCCTTAAGGATCACTATGCCCCCTGTTACTGATCACAATACCCCTTGCCTACTGATCACAAGGCCCTTTCCTTCTTGATCACCATTACCCTTGTTTCCTGATCACAATATCCCATCCTTAGTGATCACAATGCTCCCTGTTACTGATCACAATGCCCACTGCTCTGTGATTACAATGCCCTTTGTTCTAAATCATAATGACCGCTGTTAGTGATCACAATACCACCTAATTAGTGATACAATGCTCCCTGGTAACTGGTCAAAATGCCCCTTTTTTCTTTTTCACATTGCCCCCTGTTTACACATCAAACTACTCCTTGTTACCTGATCACAATACCGCTTTCCTAATGATCACAATGCCCTTTGCTTCATGATTACAATTCCCCTTGCTTGCTCATCACAATCCCCATTTTAGTGATCACAATGCCCCATACTTTGTGATCACAATACCCCTTGCTCTTGATCATAATGACCCTTGTTTGTGATCACAATACCCCCTGATTAATGATTAAAATTCTCCCTGCTTGCTGATACCACTGCCCCTTTCTTCCTGATCACATTGCCCCCTGCTGGCTTATCAGAATGCCCCGTCTTACACATCACGGTACCTGATCACAATACCCCTTGCCTACTGATCACAATGCCCTTTGCTTCCTGATCACAATTCCTCTGGCTTCCTGATCACAATTCCCCTAGTTTCCTGATCACAATCCCCCATTCTTACTGATCACAATACACCTCACGGCGGCTTTCTCCACTCAGGGCAATGCACGTCCTTGGCCCCGCAGACCAAGGACTCAAGGAAAACCGTCTGTCTCCCTGCAAAAGTGTGCATTGAATCACCCACTCTGTCTGTCGCTCGACCCAGGACCAAGGGATGTATCACATGACTCACCGTAACGAAGGCCCCTGTCTTCGCTGCTGTGCCCCTCGTTCGCAATCTCCCCCAATGCACGGTAATCCTCCATCATACCTAGGACTCCCATCACACGGGGGAAAAGAGCCGGACCAAAACAGCAGACTCAACTATGGAGAAAAACACCAACACCCCTGTGAGTCGTGTGAGGCCTCTGACTGCAGGAAAGAAGACCTCTATGGGAAAAGCTCAGAGGCACGTGACCCACGCACAGAGAGTACCTGCTACTACAACTTGTCGCCCCAAGGAGGAAATCTGGGTGAGGCTCCGAGCACCATCGCACTGCTGGGACCCTGGCGGCATGCACTTAGTCACCACCGTGATTGCCACCGACAGGGCACCGCCTCCTCACAGGACCCCAGTCCCCGGAACGACCGCACTCCAATGTGTAAGCTTCCACCTCAACACAGCCTCGGTGTGACTGTCTCAGTGTGTTTCCCAGGGTGAGTGGCCATCCCATGGCTGTCAAGCTCTGGGTCTTGGATGCTATGCTCCCCCTCCCATTCCTTCTACCTGTGTCTCCTTCTGTCATTTAGTCTGCGGGAATCTCTCTCTCCCTGTGTGTCTCACTCTGTTGCCCCTTCAGTGGCCTTCTTTTATTGGTTCTTACCTCAGTTATTCAGAGGATTTGATGTGTCAGGGGAAGTTGGAGTCCCCCTCTCCTGTGGCGAGACCTAGGCCAGGTTTATTTGTACCAGAAGAGGTTGTAGGTGTTGTGCTATTGCGGGGGCACAGAGCCTCATTGATCCATTCATAGGGGCTAGTTTAGGTCTCCCTTCCCTTCTGCATTAGGTGGGGAATGGGACAACTTGGTCACCCTAAATGAACTAGGGTCTTCTTTCCCTTGTATGTCTGGTAGGCATGGTGGACCATTCCTCAACCAAGAGGGTCTTTGGTCCCTGGCGAGCTGCTGGGCAAGCTGAAGGCCTGGGTAAACTTTTCTATCAGCAGGCCCTTGTAACCATATCTTTCATGGGCGGGATACTTCCTCTTCCAAGAAAGCCACCGGTTTGAGGCGTTGTGCACAACAAACAGGGTCCTGGGTTCACTCCCTCTGCAAGAAGGGCCAGGAGTCTCAAGTGCCACTCACTGTTTGGCACCTAGGGAGCGGGTGACAAATCACCATCCTTTTGCCAGTAGTGCCTAGTGTCCATGTTGTCCCACTTGCATGAGCTCTGGGGCATCGGCCTCCCGCCTTTGGCAGGGAAACTTGTGATATGCACACTGCTGATGGGTGGCCAAGGTCTCCACCCTCTGTCAGGATGTTCTGGCTTCCTGACAACCCACTCAAGCTGTTTCTCCTTTCTCACACAGAAAGGGCTAGGGCCGCATTATTCCACTCAAGCTAGGTGGCGGGCCGATTACCTCCTCTCCAACAATGTGTCTGGGACCGATAATTTGCATTCAGGTGGGGTCTTTTTTTCCTAACAGTTGAGGCTAGGGTCCTGTGGCCTTGCTTACTAGACCATCATAAATACGTTTCCCATTGCCTAGAGAGTCTGGGGACACCGGGCTATGCTGACTTTCAAACTTCAGGTCCAACTGTCTGTCAGGCAGGGTCATACATTGCATGCGACCTGCTCAAATGGAAATGGGGGCACACACACACACACACACACACACACGCACACACACACACACGCACGCACACACACACACACAAACAATGAGAGGGTGGACGACAGTCAGTGTGAGATCAGCGTGATTCTCTAACCTGGCCTGGTCTGCCCTTGGCTTTCCTGTGTTATATTATTGACCTCTGAAACAATGGCCTGAAGAATGTTGTGTGAGACCTAAATCAGAGTCTAAAACATGGGTAAAGTTTCACCATTTCGGCTTTCCTGAGGACAGTGCCTGAGGCCGCTAGGCCGCAGCATGGAAACATGGTACTATTTCCAGCATCTCCATCACAGTGAGCTGGGAAAGGGCTTCATTATGATGTGGTTGCCTGGTTACCAGGGTTCCAAGTTCTTTTAAGCTTTATGACCAGGAAGTGATATCACAAACTGGGGTCTCCTCTGTGAACTTCTTCCACATACAAAAATTCCCCAAAGTCCCTCTGGGTTAGGGATTGCTCACCCTACCTCACAAAACAAGGCCACGCCCAGTTACACTAACACTGACCATGCCACAGTTTCAGGACAACCTGTGTGCAGCCGCGGCCATGGCTTTGAGGACCCAGAGCTTGGTTCAGAGCTGGCTTGCGCTCCTCACCAGTGATGTGACTCTGAGCAGCATGTGCTGTCAGGGCCTCCGCAGTTTTCCCATTTGCGTAGTACAGGTCGTTCTAGCATCTCCACCTCAAAATGTCATCACATTATGAACACGTGTAGTGCCTAGAAACCCTGGGCTGTGGTCACATGTTGTCGGGTGCAGACCTGACCGATGACGTTTGTGCTGAACAGAGGTCAGAACACAGCCTACGGGCTGCGTCTGATCTGGCACCTAGGGACGCACATTGGTTTCCTGCCTCTATCTCAAGAGGGCTGTAATGAAATCCATTTCCAACACAGTCCCCTCTGGCACTGAACTTTCGAGGGACTCCATTATGTTGAGACTTGGGGCCAAGCAGCTATCTCGGCCTGCGTGTGGGGCGGCCCCTCCATGGCTCCCAGTGTGCCTGCTTCCATGTCACACATCTCTGCGTGAGCCCCGCCTTTTGAGAATTGGCATTGTTTGGGACCCTTTTCTAAGGAATAGAGAAAAGAAAATGTTGGGGCGTCATTTCCAGACTGAGTAATGGAAAGTTTATGATGCTGCCGTCTCCCTCTTTCTCTCTTTCTCTGTCTCTCTGTGTCTCTCAGAGACTTGTTTTCTATTCCTAGATCACTGTCTCTGTATGCGATGCTGTGTCTGTCTCACTCTCTGTCTCTTCATGCTTCTGGTTCTCTCTTTCAGTGTGGTGTGTGTGCGTGTCTGAGTGTGTGTGTCTGTGTGTGTGTGTGTTTCTTTATCTGTTTGTCTCTCGCACTGTCTCCCTGTCGTGCATCTCTCTTCATATCGCACTCCTTCTCTCTCTATCTCTTCAATTTCTTCCCTTTGTCCTTCTCTCATTCAGTCTGTCTCCCTCTGCCTCGGTCTTGCTTTCTCTATAGCCATTGTGATTATCACGCTCAGCACAATGGGTTTGGAGAGGGGATGTATAGGAAAATATCATGTGAGTGTGTGGGGTGCTGTTCATAGCGTGGGAAAAGTGGACGGCAGTGTATAGAAGGGTGGCATTGGTGTGGGCCTGATGAACCCTGATGGTGCTTTTGGCATCCCGTGACAATGGCCGGTCAAACTGGCCAGCAGTTCGGGTCAGAGCCAGTGACAAGGCACCTGTTGGTGCAGGTCCCGGGGCCAGGGCCCATATGCCCATGCCTGGAATCCCAGGGTTCTGACAGTCCCCAAGCCTCAGTTGCCCCGAACAAGGGACTGCAGATTAGCCAGTTGTGTGTGCGGAGGCAAGCCATCCAGGGCCTGGAGAGTTCCTGCAGGCCAGCTCTAGCAGTACTGTGTGACCGCCAGGGGTGCATCAGTGGCCGGCGGTGCCCCTGACATGGCGAATGAAGAAGACTCACTGCAAGCCTGGAATGGCCACTGCTCACACCAGCAACTTCCGGATGAGCGGTTGGGGAAACGGCGAAACGTGCAGCATGGACTGATGAGGTTGGCGGAGAGTGCTCTCTGGCACACACGCTAAGTGAGAGCACCCAGCATGGTGACGCACACATAACAGGCCAGCCGGACCGGGTCCCCTTGGGCAAACAATGTCAAGTCCCTGTGCCTATGGGAATCCCACCCTGAATTAGATGATGTCGTCTGATCCCGGAACGTAAGCATGATCGGGTCTGGTTAGTACTTGCATGAGGACCTGTTGGAATACCACGTCCTACAGGCTTCTACCTTCCCCTAATGTTGCCGCCACCCCACGATGGGCTCCATTGCAATACCTCCTGCCTGTTGCCGCTCTTCCGCCGCTCAACCCGCTGCTGGTCCCCAGGCTATCGGCGAACTCGCCGCCCTGCCCTACAGCCTCACAACGCCAACCACATGTCGACGCCCGCTGGCTGGTGCTCCTTCAGCTCTCTCCCTGCTCCTGCCCACAAGCTAGCAGCTCCCAGCCATTTGGGGCAATCACCGACATCCGCAATGCCCAGGCCCAGGGCTTTCCACTACGCATGTCTCCACCTTCGCTGCATCACTTCACAGCGGCTTTCTCCAGTCAGGGCAATGCACGTCCTTGGCACCACAGTCCAAGGACTCAAGGAAAACCGTCTGTCTCCCTGCAAGTGTGCATTGAGTCACCCACTCTGTCTGTCCCTCGACCCAGGACCAAGGGATGTATCACATGACCCACCATAACGAAGGCCCCTGTCTTCGCTGCTGTGCCCCTCGTTCGCAATCTCCCCCAATGCACGGTAATCCTCCATCCTACCTAGGACTCCCATCACACAGGGGAAAAGAGCCGGAACAAAACAGCAGACTCAACTATGGAGAAAAACACCAACACCCCTGTGAGTCGTGTGAAGCCTCTGACTGCAGGACAGAAGACCTCTATGGGAAAAGCTGAGTGGCACGTGACCCACGCACAGAGAGTACCTGCTACTACAACTTGTCGCCCCAAGGTCGAAATCTGGGTGAGGCTCCGAGCACCATAGCACTGCTGGGACCATGACGGCATGCATTTAGTCACCACCGTGATTGCCACCGACAGGGCACCGCCTCCTCACAGGACCCCAGTCCCCGGCACGACCACACTCCAATGTGTAAGCTTCCACCTCAACACAGCCTCGGTGTGACTGTCTCAGTGTGTTTCCCAGGGTGAGTGGCCATCCCATGGCTGTCAAGCTCTGGGTCTTGGATGCTATGCTCCCCCTCCCATTCCTTCTCCCTGTGTCTCCTTCTGTCATTTAGTCTGCGGGTCTCTCTCGCTCCCTGTGTGTCTCTCTCTGTTGCCCCTTCAGTGGCCTTCTTTTATTGGCTCTTAGCTCAGTTGTTCAGAGGATTTGATGTGTCAGGGGTAGTTGGAGCCTCCTCTCCTGTGGCGAGACCTAGGCCAGGTTTATTTGTACCAGAAGAGGTTGTAGGTGTGCTACTGCGGGGGCACAGAGCTTCATTGATTCACTCATAGGGGCTGGTTTTGGTCTCCCTTCACTTCTGCATTAGGTGGGGAATGGGTCAACTTGGTCACCCTAAATGAACTGGAGTCTTCTTGCCCTTGTATGTCTGGTAGGCATGGTGGACCATTCCTCATCCATGAGGGTCTTGGGTCCCTGGCGAGCTGCTGGGCGAGCTGAAGGCCTGGGTAAACTTTTCTATCAGTAGGCCCTTGTGACCATAGCTTTCATGGGTGGGATACTTCCTCTTCCAAGAAAGCCACCGGTTTGAGGCGTTGTGCACAACAAACAGGGTCCTGGTTTCACTCCCTCTGCAAGAAGGGCCAGGAGTCTCAAGTGCCACTCACAGTCTGGCAGCGAGGGGGAAGGTGGCAAGTCACCATCCGTTTGCCATTAGGGCCTGGTGTCCATGTTGCCCCACTTGCACGAGCTGTGGGGCATCCGTCTCCCGCCTTTGGCAGGGAAACTTGTGATTTGCACGCTGCTGGTGGGTGGCCAAGGTCTCCACCCTCTGTCAGGATGTTCTGGCTTCCTGACAACCCACTGAAGCTGTTTCTCCTTTCTCAGACAGAAAGGGCTAGGGCCGCATTGTACCACTCAAGCCAGGTGGCGGCCCGATTACCTCCTCTCCAACAATGTGTCTGTGAATCATAATTCGCATTCAGGCGGGGTCATTTTTTCCTACCAGTTGAGGCTAGGGTCCTCTGGCCTTGCTAACCAGACCAGCATAAATACCTTTCCCATTGCCTAGGGAGTCTGGAGACACTGGGGTATGCTGACTTTCATCTTCAGGTCCTACTGTCTGTCAGGCAGGGTCACACATTGCATGCGACCTGTTCAAATGGAAATGGGGGCCGTGTTCCTTCCAACCAGCAGAATGGCCTGTGGAACTTCATGCCCTGACAGTGTCCCATCTTACTTCCAAGGCAGCCTTAGCACCTGGTGGCCTCTCATGTTATCAGGACCATGCAACAAGTCCTCTCATTGAGCATTTCATCATCAAAATAATGATTGAAAGTTGTGTTACCTAGAAAAAAACCTGGCGTCACAGAATGGATAAAAGAAACTAAAAAAATAATACATATGCTTCCCACAACAGTCACTCCATATCGAAAGACACACAGAGACTGAAAGTGAAGGGATGGAAAAAATACGTTTTACCAATGGAAATGGGGAAATAAAAAGCTGGGGAAACAATACTCAGATAACATAGACTTTAAAACAAAAGCTATAACAAGTGACAAAAAGTACATGTCATATTGATAAAACCATCAATCCAACAAGAGGATGGCACTCTTCTAATCATATACATGGCACACGTAGGACCAACTAACACTGAAAGCAAACATGGTGAGTCATAAATGAAGACATTGTGAGTCATAGTAGGGGATGATGACATGCAAATACATCATCCAGACATAAAATCAACCAAGAAACAATGGAATTAAAGGACTTAAATTGATATTTGTAGACCATCTCACCCCTTATCCGAACAATATACATTACTTTCAAGGGCACACGGGACATTTTCCACAATAGGTCACATGTTAGACCCTCAAACATATCTCCATAGATACAAGAAGACTGAAATGGTACCAAGCATCTTCTCTGGTATCTAACTAGAAATCAATTGTAAGAAAATAATGGGAAAACACACAGAGGCATGGGATCTAAGCAACATGCTACTCAATGGGTCAGCAATGTCATCAAGGAAGAAATGAAAAAATACCTTGAGGCTAAAGTAAGTGAAAACACAATGTTCCCAAATGTATGCACACAGCGAAATCAGTCCTAAGAAGCAATTTCAGAGCAACAGAGGCCTACCTCCGGAAAGAAGAAAATTGTCTAAGAAACAGTCTATTCTTACAACTGAGGGACCTTGAAAAAGAAGACTGAGCAAACCCTCTACCATCCTCCCCCTCCCCACCAACACTCACATAAACACACACACACACACACACACACACACACACACACGCATGCACACACACACAAAGCAATGAGAGGGCAAACGACAGTCAGTGTGAGATCAGCGTGGTTGTCTAACCTGGCCTGGTATGCTCTTTGCCTTCCTGTGTTATATTATTGACCTCTGAAACAACGGCCTGAAGAATCTTGTGTGAGACCTAAATCAGAGTCTAAAACATGGGTAAAGTTTCACCATTTCGGCTTTCCTGAGGCCAGTGCCTGAGGCCGCTAGGCCGCAGCATGGAAACATGGTACTATTTCCAGCATCTCCATCACAGTGAGCTGGGAAAGGGCTTCATTATGATGTGGTTGCCTGGTTACCAGGGTTCCAAGTTCTTTTAAGCTTTATGACCAGGAAGTGAGATCAGAGACTGGTGTCTTCTCTGTGAAATTCTTCCTCATACAAAAACTTCCCAAAGTCCTAATCTTAAACTAAATCTTACCTGTACCTTGACCCTAACCCTAACCATACCTGTCTCTAACCCTGACTCTAACTTTAAACCTGTTTCTAACCCTAACCCTAACCATAAACATATCCCAATCCCTGTGCCTGACCCTGTCCCTTCCCTAATTCGAGGCCACCCTAACTCTAACACTAACCCCAGCCCTAAATTGAAACCTAAAACTAAACTCAACTCCAAACCTAACCCTAACACTGTCCCTAACCCTAACCCTAACCCTAACACTAAGCCTGTCACTAACACTAACAGTATCACTCAACCTAATCTGCTTGTAACCATAACGCTAATCTTACCTTAACTCTGACTCTAATATTAACCCTAACCCTAACACTGTCGCTAAACCTAAGTCTGACCCTTACCATCTCTCCACCCTTAAGTCTAACCCTCACCCTGTCAGTAACCCTGTCCCTAAATCTAAACTTAAGCATCAGACATAACCTAAACTTAACTATAACCCTAACACTAAACCTAACCATGTCCCAAACCCTAATCCTGTCCCTAAACCTAATCCTAATCCTAACCCTATACCTAAACCATAAACCTAACCCTAAACCTAACGCTAACCCTAACCCTAAACCCTAAAACCTAAACCCTAAACCCTAACACTAACCCTAACTTTATACCTAAACCCTAACCATAACCCTAACCCTAACCCAAACCCTAACCCTAACCCTAAACCTAATCCTGACTCTAACACTCACTGTGTCCCTAACCTATCCCTGCCCCTGTAGTTAACCCTTTTACTAACCCAAAAGCTAAATCTAAATGTATCCCTAGACCTAACTCTGAATGGGGCCCTAACACTATTCCCAACTCTGTACCTAACCCTAATCCTAACACGAACCCTACCCCTAACGCTAACCTTAACCCTAACACTGCCTCTAATATTAACCCTAACCCTAACACTGTCGCTAAACCTAACTCTGACCCTTACCGTCTCTCCAACCTTAACTCTAACCTTCACCCTGTCACTAACCATGTCCCTAAACCTAAACTTAAGCATCAGACAAAACCTAAACTTAATATAACCCTAACTCTAAACGTAAACATGTCCCAAACCCTAATTCTGTCCCTAACCCTAAACCTAATGCTAACCCTAACCTTAACCCTAACTCTAAACCCTAAACCCTAACCTTAACCCTAACCCTAACCCTAAACCGTAACCCTAACACTAACCTTATCCCTAAAACCTAACCCTAACCCTAACCGTAACCCTAACCCTAACCCTAACCCTACCCCTAAACACTAACCCTAACCCTAACCATAACCCTAACCCTAACACAAAACCTAACCATGTCTCAAACCCTAATCCTGTACCTAATCCTAACCCTAAACCCTAAACACTAACCCTAACCCTATGCCTTACGCTAACGCTAACCCTAACCCTAATCCTAAACACTAACCCTAACCCTAAACCCTAACCCTAACCCTAACCCTAACACTGTCACTAAACCTAACTCTGATCCTTACTGTCTCTCT
>CM063099.1:20891999-20904499 GCA_031876335.1 Hipposideros larvatus | reverse complement strand
CCCTAAACCCAAACCCTAACCCTAACGCTAACCCTAACCATAAACCCTAAACCTAACCCTAACCCTAACCCTAACCCTAAACCCTAAACCCTAACACTAACCCTAACCCTAAAGCCTAAACCCTAACTCTAACCCTAACCCTAACCTTTAACCCTAAACCCTAACCTTAACCCTAACCTTAAACCTAAACCGTAACCCTAACCCTAACCCTATCCCTAAAACCTAACCCTAACCCTAACCCTAACACTAACACTAACCCTAACCTAACTCTAACCATAACCCTAACCCTAACCCTATCCCTAAACCCTAACCCTAAAATGTAAACACTAACCCTCCCCTATTCCTAACCCTAACCCTAACCCAAACCCTAAACCCTAACCTAACCTGATCCCTAACCCTAACACTGTCGCTAAACCTAACTCTGACTCTTACCGTCTCTCCACCCTTAACTCTAACCCTCACCCTGTCACTAACCCTGTCCCTAAACCTAAACTTAAGCATCAGACAAAACCTAAACTTAATATTACCCTAACAGTAAACCTAACCATGTCCCAAACCCTAATCCTGTCCCTAACCCTAACCCTAACCCTAACCCTAACACTAACCCAACCCTAAACCTAAACACTAAACCCAAAACCTAACCCTAACGCAAACCCTAACCATAAACACTAAACCCTAACCCTAAACGTAACCCTAACCCTAAACCCTAAACCCTAACACTAACCCTAACCCTAAAGCCTAAACCCTAACTATAACCCTAACCCTAACCCTAAACCCTAAACCCTAACCTTAACCCTAACCCTAAACCTAAACCGTAACCCTAACCCTAACCCTATCCCTAAAACCTAACCCTAACCCTAACATAACTCTAACCCTAACCCTAACACTAACCCTATCCCTAAACCCTAACCCTAAAATGTAAACACTAACCCTCCCCTATTCCTAACCCTAACCCTAACCCTAACCCTAAACCCTAACCTAACCTGATCCCTAACCCTAACACTGTCGCTAAACCTAATTCTGACCCTTACCGTCTCTCCAACCTTAACTGTAACCCTCACCCTGTCACTAACCCTGTCCCTAAACCTAAACTTAAGCATCAGACAAAACCTGAACTTAATATAACCCTAACAGTAAAACTAACCATGATCCAAACCCTAATCCTGTCCCTAACCCTAAAACTAATGCTAACCATAACCCTAACCCTAACCCTAAACCCTAAACCCTAACCTTAACCCTAACTCTAAACCTAAACCGTAACCCTAACCCTAACCCATTCCCTAAAACCTAACCCTAACCCTAACCCTAACCCTAACCCTAACCCTAACCTAACCCTAACCCTAACCCTAACACTGTCGCTAAACCTAACTCTGACAATTACCGTCTCTCTATCTTTAACTCTAACCCTCACCCTGTAACTAAACCTGTCCCTAAACCTAACCTTAACCATCAGCCAAAACCTAGACTTAACTATAACCCTAACACTAAACCTAACCATGTCTCAAACCCGAATCGTGTACCTAACCCTAACCATAACCTTAACCCTAACACTAAACACGAAACCCTAACACTAACCCTAAACCTAAACCTAAACCCTAAACCCAAACCCTAACCCTAACGCTAAACCTAACCTTAAACACTAAACCGTAACCCTAACCCTAACCCTAACCCTAACACTAAACCCTAAACCCTAACACTAACCCTAACCCTAAAGCCTAAACCCTAACTCTAACCCTAACCCTAACACTAAACCATAACCCTGAAATGTAAACACTAACCCTCCCCTATTCCTAACCCTAACCCTAACCCTAACCCTAAACCTAACCTAACCTGATCCCTAACCCTAACACTGTCGCTAAACCTAACTCTGACCCTTACCGTCTCTCCAACCTTAACTTTAACCCTCACCCTGTCACTAACCCTGTCCCTAAACCTAAACTTAAGCATCAGACAAAACCTAAACTTAATATAACCCTAACAGTAAACCTAACCATGTCCCAAACCCTAATCCTGTCCCTAACCCTAAACCTAATGCTAACCCTAACCCTAACCCTAACCCTAAACCCTAAACCCTAACCTTAACCCTAACCCTAAACCTAAACCGTAACGCTAACCCTAACCCTATCCCTAAAACCTAAACCTAACCCTAACCCTAACCCTAACCTAACCCTAACCCTAACCCTAACACTGTCGCTAAACCTAACTCTGTACCTTACCGTCTCTCTATCTTTAACTCTAACCCTCACCCTGTAACTAACCCTGTCCCTAAACCTAACCTTAACCATCAGCCAAAACCTAAACTTAACCATAACCCTAACACTAAACCTAAACATGTCTCAAACCCGAATCGTGTACCTAAACCTAACCCTAAACTTAACCCTAACCCGAAACTCGAAACCCTAACCCTAACCCTAACCCTAACCCTAAACCGTAAGCCCTAACTCGAACCCTAACCCTAACCCTAAAGTCTAAATCCTAACACTAACCCTAACCCTAAACCTAACCCTATCCCTAAACCCTAACCCTAAAATGTAAACATTAACCCTCCCCTATTCCTAACTCTAACCCTAACCCTAACCCTAAACCCTAACCTAATCTGATCCCTAACACTAACACTGTCGCTAAACCTAACACTGAACCTTACCGTCTCTCTAAACTTAACTCTAACCCTCACCCTGTCACTAAACCTGTCCCTAAAACTAACCTTAACCATCACCCAAAACCAAAATTTAACTATAACCCTACACTAAACCTAACCATTTCCCAAACCCTAATCCTGCCCCTAACCCTAAACCCTAACTCTAACCCTAACCCTAACCCTAACACTGTCGCTAAACCTAACTCTGAACCTTACCGTCTCTCTATCTTTAACTCTAACCCTCACCCAGTAACTAACCCTGTCCCTAAAACTAACCTTAACCATCAGCCAAAACCTAAACTTAACTATAACCCTAACACTAAACCTAACCATGTCTCAAACCCGAAACGTGTACCTAACCCTAACCCTAACCTTAACCCTAACACTAAACTCGAAACCCTAACACTAACCCTAACTCTAAACCTAAACACTAAACCCAAACCCTAACCCTAACGCTAACCCTAACCATAAACACTAAACCCTAACCCTAACCCTAACCCTAACCCTAACCCTAAACCCTAAACTCTAACACTAATCCTAACCCTAAAGCCTAAACCCTAACCCTAATCCTAACCCTAACCCGAAACCCTAAACCCTAACACTAACCCTAACCCTAAAGCCTAAACCCTAACTCTAACTCTAACCCTAACCCTAAACCCTAAACCCTAACCTTAACCCTAACCCTAAACCTAAACCGTAACCCTAACCCTAACCCTAACCCTAACCCTAACTCTAACCCTAACCCTAACCCTATCCCTAAACCCTAACCCTAAAATGTAAACATTAACCCTCCCCTATTCCTAACCCTAACCCTAACCCTAACCCTAAACCCTAACCTAACCTGATCCCTAACCCTAACACTGTCGCTAAACCTAACTCTGACCCTTACCGTCTCTCCAACCTTAACTCTAACCCTCACCCTGTCACTAACCCTGTCCCTAAACCTAAACTTAAGCATCAGACAAAACCTAAACTTAATATAACCCTAACAGTAAACCTAACCATGTCCCAAACCCTAATCCTGCCCCTAACCATAACCATAACCCTAACCCTAAATCCTAAACCCTAACCCTAACCCTAACCCTAAACCCTAACTCTAACCATAACCCTAACCTAACCCTAACCTTAACCCTAACACTGTCGCTAAACCTAACTCTGACCCTTACCGTCTCTCTATCTTTAACTCAAACCCTCACCCTGTAACTAACCCTGTCCCTAAACCTAAACTTAACCATCAGCCAAAACCTAAACTTAACTATAACCCTAACACTAAACCTAACCATGTCTCAAACCCGAAACGTGTACTTAACCCTAACCCTAACCTTAACACTAACACTTAACCCGAAACTCTAACACTAACCCTAACCCTAAACCTAAACCCTAAACCCAAACCTAACCCTAACGCTAACCCTAACCATAAACACTAAACCCTAAACCTAACCCTAACCCTAACCCTAACCGTAAACCCTAAACCCTAACACTAACCCTAACCCTAAACCTAACCCTAAACCTTAAACCCTAACACTAACCCTAACCCTAAAGCCTAAACCCTAACTCTAACCCTAACCCTAATCCTAAACCCTAAACCCTAACCTTAACCCTAAACCTAAACCTAAACCGTAACCCTAACCCTAACCCTATCCCTAAAACCTAACCCTAACCCTAACCCTAACTCTAACCCTAACCCTAAACCTAAACACTAAACCCAAAACCTAACCCTAACGCTATCCCTAAACATAAACACTAAACCATAACCCTAACCCTAACCCTAACCCTAAACCTAAACCCTAAACCCTAACACTAACACTAACCCTAAAGCCTAAACCCTAACTCTAACCCTAACCCTAACCCTAAACCCTAAACCCTAACCTTAACCCTAACCCTAAACCTAAACCGTAACCCTAACCCTAACCCTATCCCTAAAACCTAACCCTAACCCTAACCCTAACTCTAACCCTAACCCTAACCCTAACCCTATCCCTAAACCCTAACCCTAAAATGTAAACACTAACCCTCCCCTATTCCTAACCCTAACCTTAACCCTAACCCTAAACCCTAACCTAACCTGATCCCTAACCCTAACACTGTCGCTAAACCTAACTCTGACCCTTACCGTCTCTCCAACCTTAACTCTAACCCTCACCCTATCACTAACCCTGTCCCTAAACCTAAACTTAAGCATCAGACAAAACCTAAACTTAATATTACCCTAACAGTAAACCTAACCATGTCCCAAACCCTAATCCTGTCCCTAACCCTAACCCTAACCCTAACCATAACCCTAACACTAACCCTAACCCTAAACCTAAACACTAAACCCAAACCCTAACCCTAACGCTAACCCTAACCATAAACTTAAACCCTAACCCTAACCCTAACCCTAACACTAAACCCTAAACCCTAACACTAACCCTAACCCTAAAGCCTAAACCCTAACTCTAACCCTAACCCTAAACCCTAAACCCTAACCTTAACCCTAACCCTAAACCTAAACCGTAACCCTAACCCTAACCCTATCCCTAAAACCTAACCCTAACCCTAACCCTAACCCTAACCCTAACCCTAACCCTATACCTAAACCCTAACCCTAAAATGTAAGCACTAACCCTCCCCTATTCCTAACCCTAACCCTAACCCTCACCCTAAACCCTAACCTAACCTGATCTCTAACACTAACACTGTCGCTAAACCTAACTCTGACCCTTACCGTCTCTCTAAACTTAACTCTAACCCTCACCCTGTCACTAAACCTGTCCCTAAAACTAACCTTTACCATCAGCCAAAACCAAAACTTAACTATAACCCTAACAGTAAACCTAACCATGTCCCAAACCCTAATCCTGCCCCTAAACCTAACCCTAACACTAACCATAACCATAACCCTAAATCCTAAACCCTAACCCTAACCCAAACCCTAAACCCTAACTCTAACTCTAACCCTAACCTAACCCTAACCCTAACCCTAACACTGTCGCTAAACCTAACTCTGACCCTTACCGTCTCTCTATCTTTAACTCTAACCCTCACCCTGTAACTAACCCTGTCCCTAAACCTAACCTTAACCATCAGCCAAAACCTAAATTTAACTATAACCCTAACACTAAACGTAACCATGTCTCAAACCCGAAACGTGTACCTAACCCTAACCCTAACCTTAACCCTAACACTAAACCCGAAAGCCTAACACTAACCCTAACCCTAAACCTAAACCCTAAACACAAACCCTAACGCTAACGCTAACCCTAACCATAAACCCTAAACCTAACCCTAACCCTAACCCTAACCCTAAACCCTAAACCCTAACACTAACCCTAACCCTAAAGCCTAAACCCTAACTCTAACCCTAACCCTAACCATAAACCCTAAACCCTAAACTTAAACCTAACCTTAAACCTAAACCGTAACCCTAACCCTAACCCTATCCCTAAAACCTAACCCTAACCCTAACCCTAACACTAACACTAACCCTAACCTAACTCTAACCATAACCCTAACCCTAACCCTATCCCTAAACCCTAACCCTAAAATGTAAACACTAACCCTCCCCTATTCCTAACCCTAACCCTAACCCAAACCCTAAACCCTAAGCTAACCTGATCCCTAACCCTAACACTGTCGCTAAACCTAACTCTGACTCTTACCGTCTCTCCACCCTTAACTCTAACCCTCACCCTGTCACTAACCCTGTCCCTAAACCTAAACTTAAGCATCAGACAAAACCTAAACTTAATATTACCCTAACAGTAAACCTAACCATGTCCCAAACCCTAATCCTGTCCCTAACCCTAACCCTAACCCTAACCCTAACACTAACCCTAACCCTAAACCTAAACACTAAACCCAAAACCTAACCCTAACGCAAACCCTAACTATAAACACTAAATCCTAACCCTAAACCTAACCCTAACCCTAAACCCTAAACCCTAACACTAACCCTAACCCTAAAGCCTAAACCCTAACTCTAACCCTAACCCTAACCCTAAACCCTAAACCCTAACCTTAACCCTAACCCTAAACCTAAACCGTAACCCTAACCCTAACCCTATCCCTAAAACCTAACCCTAACCCTAACATAACTCTAACCCTAACCCTAACACTAACCCTATCCCTAAACCCTAACCCTAAAATGTAAACACTAACCCTCCCCTATTCCTAACCCTAACCCTAACCCTAACCCTAAACCCTAACCTAACCTGATCCCTAACCCTAACACTGTCGCTAAACCTAACTCTGACCCTTACCGTCTCTCCAACCTTAACTGTAACCCTCACCCTGTCACTAACCCTGTCCCTAAACCTAAACTTAAGCATCAGACAAAACCTGAACTTAATATAACCCTAACAGTAAACCTAACCATGTCCCAAACCCTAATCCTGTCCCTAACCCTAAAACTAATGCTAACCATAACCCTAACCCTAACCCTAAACCCTAAACCCTAACCTTAACCCTAACCCTAAACATAAACCGTAACCCTAACCCTAACCCATTCCCTAAAACCTAACCCTAACCCTAACCCTAACCCTAACCCTAACCTAACCCTAACCCTAACCCTAACACTGTCGCTAAACCTAACTCTGACACTTACCGTCTCTCTATCTTTAACTCTAACCCTCACCCTGTAACTAAACCTGTCCCTAAACCTAACCTTAACCATCAGCCAAAACCTAGACTTAACTATAACCCTAACACTAAACCTAACCATGTCTCAAACCCGAATCGTGTACCTAACCCTAACCATAACCTTAACCCTAACACTAAACCCGAAACCCTAACACTAACCCTAACCCTAAACCTAAACCCTAAACCCAAATCCTAACCCTAACGCTAACCCTAACCTTAAACACTAAACCCTAACCCTAACCCTAACCCTAACACTAAACCCTAAACCCTAACACTAACCCTAACCCTAAAGCCTAAACCCTAACTCTAACCCTAACCCTAACACTAAACCATAACCCTGAAATGTAAATACTAACCCTCCCCTATTACTAACCCTAACCCTAACCCTAACCCTAAACCTAACCTAACCTGATCCCTAACCCTAACACTGTCGCTAAACCTAACTCTGACCCTTACCGTCTCTCCAACCTTAACTTTAACCCTCACCCTGTCACTAACCCTGTCCCTAAACCTAAACTTAAGCATCAGACAAAACCTAAACTTAATATAACCCTAACAGTAAACCTAACCATGTCCCAAACCCTAATCCTGTCCCTAACCCTAAACCTAATGCTAACCCTAACCCTAACCCTAACCCTAAACCCTAAACCCTAACCTTAACCCTAACCCTAAACCTAAACCGTAACGCTAACCCTAACCCTATCCCTAAAACCTAACCCTAACCCTAACCCTAACCCTAACCCTAAACTAACCCTAACCCTAACCCTAACACTGTCGCTAAACCTAACTCTGTACCTTACCGTCTCTCTAACTTTAACTCTAACCCTCACCCTGTAACTAACCCTGTCCCTAAACCTAACCTTAACCATCAGCCAAAACCTAAACTTAACCATAACCCTAACACTAAACCTAAACATGTCTCAAACCCGAATCGTGTACCTAAACCTAACCCTAAACTTAACCCTAACCCGAAACCCGAAACCCTAACCCTAACCCTAACCCTAACCCTAAACCGTAAGCCCTAACTCGAACCCTAACCCTAACCCTAAAGTCTAAATCCTAACTCTAACCCTAACCCTAAACCTAACCCTATCCCTAAACCTTAACCCTAAAATGTAAACACTAACCCTCCCCTATTCCTAACTCTAACCCTAACCCTAACCCTAAACCCTAACCTAATCTGATCCCTAACACTAACACTGTCGCTAAACCTAACACTGAACCTTACCGTCTCTCTAAACTTAACTCTAACCCTCACCCTGTCACTAAACCTGTCCCTAAAACTAACCTTAACCATCACCCAAAACCAAAATTTAACTATAACCCTACACTAAACCTAACCATTTCCCAAACCCTAATCCTGCCCCTAACCCTAAACCCTAACTCTAACCCTAACCCTAACCCTAACACTGTCGCTAAACCTAACTCTGAACCTTACCGTCTCTCTATCTTTAACTCTAACCCTCACCCAGTAACTAACCCTGTCCCTAAACCTAACCTTAACCATCAGCCAAAACCTAAACTTAACTATAACCCTAACACTAAACCTAACCATGTCCAAACCCGAAACGTGTACCTAACCCTAACCCTAACCTTAACCCTAACACTAAACTCGAAACCCTAACACTAACCCTAACTCTAAACCTAAACACTAAACCCAAACCCTAACCCTAACGCTAACCCTAACCATAAACACTAAACCCTAACCCTAACCCTAACCCTAACCCTAACCCTAACCATAAACCCTAAACCCTAACACTAATCCTAACCCTAAAGTCTAAACCCTAACCCTAACCCTAACCCTAACCCGAAACCCTAAACCCTAACACTAACCCTAACCCTAAAGCCTAAACCCTAACTCTAACTCTAACCCTAACCCTAAACCCTAAACCCTAACCTTAACCCTAACCCTAAACCTAAACCGTAACCCTAACCCTAACCCTAACCCTAACCCTAACCCTAACTCTAACCCTAACCCTAACCCTATCCCTAAACCCTAACCCTAAAATGTAAACATTAACCCTCCCCTATTCCTAACCCTAACCCTAAACCCTAACCTAACCTGATCCCTAACCCTAACACTGTCGCTAAACCTAACTCTGACCCTTACCGTCTCTCCAACCTTAACTCTAACCCTCACCCTGTCACTAACCCTGTCCCTAAACCTAAACTTAAGCATCAGACAAAACCTAAACTTAATATAACCCTAACAGTAAACCTAACCATGTCCCAAACCCTAATCCTGCCCCTAACCATAACCATAACCCTAACCCTAAATCCTAAACCCTAACCCTAACCCTAACCCTAAACCCTAACTCTAACCATAACCCTAACCTAACCCTAACCTTAACCCTAACACTGTCGCTAAACCTAACTCTGACCCTTACCGTCTCTCTATCTTTAACTCTAACCCTCACCCTGTAACTAACCCTGTCCCTAAACCTAAACTTAACCATCAGCCAAAACCTAAACTTAACTATAACCCTAACACTAAACCTAACCATGTCTCAAACCCGAAACGTGTACTTAACCCTAACCCTAACCTTAACACTAACACTTAACCCGAAACTCTAACACTAACCCTAACCCTAAACCTAAACCCTAAACCCAAACCCTAACCTTAACGCTAACCCTAACCATAAACACTAAACCCTAAAACTAACCCTAACCCTAACCCTAACCCTAAACCCTAAACCCTAACACTAACCCTAACCCTAAACCTAACCCTAAACCTTAAACCCTAACACTAACCCTAACCCTAAAGCCTAAACCCTAAATCTAACCCTAACCCTAATCCTAAACCCTAAACCCTAACCTTAACCCTAAACCTAAACCTAAACCGTAACCCTAACACTAACACTATCCCTAAAACCTAACCCTAACCCTAACCCTAACTCTAACCCTAACCCTAAACCTAAACACTAAACCCAAAACCTAACCCTAACGCTAACCCTAAACATAAACACTAAACCATAACCCTAACCCTAACCCTAACCCTAACCCTAAACCCTAAACCCTAACACTAACACTAACCCTAAAGCCTAAACCCTAACTCTAACCCTAACCCTAACCCTAAACCCTAAACCCTAACCTTAACCCTAACCCTAAACCTAAACCGTAACCCTAACCCTAACCCTATCCCTAAAACCTAACCCTAACCCTAACCCTAACTCTAACCCTAACCCTAACCCTAACCCTATCCCTAAACCCTAACCCTAAAATGTAAACACTAACCCTCCCCTATTCCTAACCCTAACCTTAACCCTAACCCTAAACCCTAACCTAACCTGATCCCTAACCCTAACACTGTCGCTAAACCTAACTCTGACCCTTACCGTCTCTCCAACCTTAACTCTAACCCTCACCCTATCACTAACCCTGTCCCTAAACCTAAACTTAAGCATCAGACAAAACCTAAACTTAATATTACCCTAACAGTAAACCTAACCATGTCCCAAACCCTAATCCTGTCCCTAACCCTAACCATAACCCTAACAATAACCCTAAACCTAAACCTAAACACTAAACCCAAACCCTAACCCTAACGCTAACCCTAACCATAAACTTAAACCCTAACCCTAACCCTAACCCTAACACTAAACCCTAAACCCTAACACTAACCCTAACCCTAAAGCCTAAACCCTAACTCTAACCCTAACCCTAAACCCTAAACCCTAACCTTAACCCTAACCCTAAACCTAAACCGTAACCCTAACCCTAACCCTATCCCTAAAACCTAACCCTAACCCTAACCCTAACTCTAACCCTAACCCTAACACTAACCCTATCCCTAAACCCTAACCCTAAAATGTAAACACTAACCCTCCCCTATTCCTAACCCTAACCCTACCCTAACCCTAAACCCTAACTTAACCTGATCCCTAACCCTAACACTGTCGCTAAACCTAACTCTGACCCTTACCGTCTCTCCAACCTTAACTCTAATCCTCACGCTGTCACTAACCCTGTCCCTAAACATAAACTTAAGCATTAGACAAAACCTGAACTTAATATAACCCTAACAGTAAACCTAACCAAGTCCCAAACCCTAATCCTGTCCCTAACCCTAAAACTAATGGAACCCTAACCCTAACCCTAACCCTAAACCCTAAACCCTAACCTTAATCCTAATCCTAAACCTAAACCGTAACCCTAACCCTAACCCTATCCCTAAAACCTAACCCTAACCCTAACCCTAACCCTAACCCTAACACTGTCGCTAAACATAACTCTGACCCTTACCGTCTCTCTATATTTAACTCTAACCCTCACTCTGTAACTAACCCTGACCCTAAACCTAACCTTAACCATCAGCCAAAACCTAAACTTAACTATAACCCTAACACTAAACCTAACCATGTTTCAAACCCGAAACGTGTACCTAACCCTAACCCTAACCTTAACCCTAACACTAAACCCGAAACCCTAACACTAACACTAACCCTAAACCTAAACCCAAAACCCAAACCCTAATCCTAACGCTAACCCTAACCATAAACACTAAACCCTAAACCTAACCCGAACCCTAACCCTAACCCTAAACCCTAAACCCTAACAATAACCCTAACCCTAACCCTAACCCTAAACCCTAAACCCTAACACTAACCCTAACACTAAAGCCTAAACCCTAACTCTAACCCTAACCCTAACCATAAAACCTAAACCCTAACCTTAACCATAAACCTAAACCTAAACCGTAACCCTAACCCTAACCCTATCCCTAAAACCTAACCCTAACCCTAATCCTAACTCTAACCCTAACCCTAAACCTAAACACTAAACCCAAAACCTAACCCAACGCTAACCCTAACCATAAACACTAAACCCTAACCCTAACCCTAACCCTAACCCTAAACACTAAACTTTAACACTAACCCTAACCCTAAAGCCTAAACCCTAACTCTAACCCTAACCCTAACCCTAAACCCTAAACCCTAACCTTAACCCTAACCCTAAACCTAAACCATAACCCTAACCCTAACCCTATCCCTAAAACCTAACCCTAACCCTAACCCTAACTCTAACCCTAACCCTAACCCTAACCCTATCCCTAAACCCTAACCCTAAAATGTAAACACTAACCCTCCCCTATTCCTAACCCTACCCTAACCCTAACCCTAAACCCTAACCTAACCTGATCCCTAACCCTAACACTGTCGCTAAACCTAACTCTGACCCTTACCGTCTCTCCAACCTTAACTCTAACCCTCACCCTGTCACTAACCCTGTCCCTAAACCTAAA
>CM063099.1:20856999-20886999 GCA_031876335.1 Hipposideros larvatus | reverse complement strand
CCTAAACCCTAACCTTAACCCTAACCCTAAACCTAAACCGTAACCCTAACCCTAACCCTATCCCTAAAACCTAACCCTAACCCTAACCCTAACCCTAAACCTAACTCTAACCCTAACCCTAACTCTAACCCTATCCCTAAACCCTAACCCTAAAATGTAAACACTAACCCTCCCCTATTCCTAACCCTAACCCTAACGCTAACCTTAAACCCTAATCTAACCTGATGCCTAACCCTAACACTGTCGCTAAACCTAACTCTGACCCTTACCGTCTCTCCAACCTTAACTCTAACCCTCACCCTGTCACTAACCCTGTCCCTAAACCTAAACTTAAGCATCAGACAAAACCTAAACTTAATATAACCCTAACAGTAAACCTAACCATGTCCCAAACCCTAATCCTGTCCCTAACCTTAAACCTAATGCTAACCCTAACCCTATCCCTAACCCTAAACCCTAAACCCTAACCTTAACCCTAACCCTAAACCTAAACCGTAACCCTAACCCTAACCCTATCCCTAAAACCTAACCCTAACCCTAACCCTAACCCTAACCCTAACCCTAATGCTAACCCAAACCCTAACTCTGTCCTTCAACACTAAACCTAAAACTAACCCTAATTCTAACCGTGTCTCTAAACCTAATCCTAGTTCTAATCCTGTCCCTTACCCTAAAGCAAACTCTGTCGGTAACCCTAACCCTAAACCTAACTTCATCCTGTTTATAAACCTAACCCTAATGTCACCGTGGAGCTGCCGAGTCGAATGCTCCTGTGCACTGAGCCTTTCTCGTCATAAGGAAGTGTCTCCGAATGCTAAGACCCGAGGGAATGATCTCAGTACAACTTCCTTATCCGGTGGTCTCGGAATGCTGAGTCCATCCGGGGGATCATACGTACATGTGAAAGCAAAACTTGTGTTTGATCACAATGAGTTTTGGCGAAGCAGCTGCCAGACAAATAGAATCAACTCCCTGGTTATAGATATTCAAATTGGCTTCTTTGTGGCAGTTGTAAAGAAAAGCTATGCACCCACAGTATTGAGGCTTGGGCCTCAGAGATGAGAACACTGGCCCACAGAAACTCTATTTTTGGCTCTGGTGTTTCTTAACTCTTTGCCATGTAACTGAAGTTCCCCAGCCGATGTCACATGTGGCATGATACCCTAACACTAACATTAAACGTGACCTCCATTCTAACCCAACCCTTAACACTAAACGTAACCCTGAAACTGTCCCTTACATGAACCCTAACCTTAGCCATGTTCCTAACCGTAACACTGACTCTGTCCTCAACCCTAGATATGCCCCTAACCCTAACCCTAACATATCCTAACCTGAACCCAAACCCTACCCTAATCCTACAGCAAAACTTGTCCTGCCCTGACACTGTCCTGAACACTAACCCTGACCCTAATCATAACCCTGTCCTTAACCCTAAATGTAACCATAACTCTGTCCCTAAGCTTAACCCTAAACCTAACACTAACTATGTTCCTAACCCTAACTCTGTCCCGAACCCTAAAACAAACCCTAAACCAAACCCTAACCGTAAAAAGTATTTCTAAACCTAACACTACCCTTAACTCTGTTTTGAACCCTAATTTAAATATAACCATGCCTCTCATCCTATCCATAACTCTAACCTTGTTTCTAACCCTACCCCTAAACCTAACCCTAACCTTAATGTTAACCTTAACTTGAGCGCTGACCCTAACTTTAACCCTAAACCTAACACTGTCCATAAACCTAACCCTAATTTTGTCCCTAACCCTAACTGTAACCCTAAACTTAAACTTAACACTAACCCTGACAGTGTCCCTAACCTTCATCTTGTCTCTAACCCTAATCCTGTCCCTAACGTTAACCTTGTCTCTAACTCTAAGACCTCCCCTATGTCAAATGAAAACCCCAATTGTATTCCTCACCCTCATGCGAACCCTAAGCCATCCGTGTGCCTACGATACATACGGTTCTTAATCCAAACCCTGTTATCGTAACCCTTTTCCTAAACCGAAATCTGAAAATAACCCTTTTTCTAAACTTCACACAAACCCCAAAACTAACCTTCTCCCTAAACTTAACCCTGTAGCTAACCCTCACCCTAACCCTAACAACTTCACTAACCCTAACCCTGTTTTTATACTTACTCATAACCAATTTTGTAACTCTAACCCGAATCCTGTCTCTACCCCTAACACTAATCCTACCCTAACCTGGCCCTAACACTGAATCTCAGCCGAACCCATACCCTAAACCAAACCGTGTCTTTATCACTAACCCTAAACCTTACACTAAGCTTAACTGTGTCCCTAATTTTAATGGAAACCCTAATCCTAACCAGAACACTAGCCTGTCTTTAACCATAACCCTGAATGTAAATCGAACCTTAGCCCTGACCCTAACTCTAACACTAACCATTAACCTGTCCCTAAACTTAAGGCTAAGAGTAACCCTAAATCTAACCTTGTCGGGAAAGCTAAGCATATCTCTAACCGTGACCCTAATTATGTCATAAACCCTAACCCTAATCAGATCCATAAGCCTGTTCCTACTCTTAAACCTAACTCTGTACCTATCCCTAATCTTAACCCTAACACTGACCCTATTCCTGTCCCTAACGTTAACCCTAAACCTATCCTTAATCCTTAATGTTCCCCTAACTCTAATTCGAACCCTAACTCTAATCCTACTTCAGACCTAACCCTGACACTAACATACACCTCAACCCTAGCCCTAATCTTCTTCCTAACCCTAAGCCTAACTGTAACCTGTCCCTAATCTTAACCTAAACCTTACGTATACCTTGACCCTAACCCTTACAATACCAGTCTCTAACCCTGACCCTAACCTTAAACCTGTCTCTAATCCAAACCCTAACCATAACCATATCCCTATCCTTGTGCGTGACCCTATCGCTACCCTAATCCGAAGGCCACCCTGTCTCTAACACTAACCCTAGCCCTAAACTGAAACCTAACACAAAACTCAACTCCAAAGCTAACCTTAACACTGTCTCTAAACCTAACCTTAACCCTAACAGTAAGCCTGTCACTAATACTAACACTATCACACAACCTAATCTGTTTCTAACCATAACGCTAACCTTAACCCTAACTCTGCCTCTAATATTCACCCTAATCCTAACACTGTCGCTAAACCTAACTCTGACCCTTACTGTCTCTCTAATCTTAACTCTAACCCTCACCCTGTCACTAATCCTGTCCCTAACCCTAACCTTAACCATCAGCCAAAACCTAAACTTAACTGCAACCCTAACACTGAACTTAACCATGTCCCAAACCCGAATCGTGTCCCTAACCCTAAACCTAACCTTAACCGTAACCCTAACCCTAAATCCTAAACCCTAACCCTAACCCTAACCTTACCTTAAACCCTAACCCTAAGCCTAAACCTATCCCTAAACCCTAACCCTAACCTAACCCTAACCCTAACCCTAACACTGTCACTAAACCTAACTCTGACCCTTACCATCTCTCTAACCTTAATTCTAACCCTCAACCTGTCATTAAACCTGTCACTAAACCTAATCTTAACCATCAGCCAAAACCTAAACTTCACTATAACCCTAACACTAAACCTAACCATGCCCTAAACCCGAATCGTGTCAGTAACCCTAACCGTAACCCTAACCCGAAACCCGAAACCCAAACCCTAACCCTAACCCTAACACTAAGCCTGTCACTAATACTAACACTATCACTCAACCTAATCTGTTTTTAACCATAACGCTAACCTTAACCCTAACTCTGCCTCTAATATTAACCCTACCCCTAACACTGTCGCTAAACCTAACTCTGACCCTTACCGTCTCTCCACCCTTAACTCTAACCCTCACCCTGTCAATAACCGTGTCCCTAAACCTAAACTTAAGCATCAGACAAAACCTAAACTTAACTATAACCCTAACACTAAACCTAACCATGTCCCAAACCCTAATCCTGACCCTAACCCTAACCCTAACCCTAACCCTAACCCTAACCCTAAACCATAACCCTAACGATAAACCTAACCCTAACCCTAACCCAAACCGTAAACCCTAAACCCTAACCCTAACCCTAACCCTAACGCTAACCCTAATCCTAAACCCTAAACCCTAAACCCTAAACCCTAACCCTAACCCTAAACCCTAAACCTAACCATAACCCTAAACCTAACCCAAACCCTAACCTAAACCCTAACCCTAATCCTAACTCTAACACTCACTGTGTCCCTAAACTATACCTGCCCCTGTAGCTAACCCTTTTCCTAACCCAAAACTTAAACCTAAACGTATCCCTAGTCCTAACTCTAAATGGAGCCCTAACACTCTTCCCAACTCTGTCCCTAACCCTAATCCTAACACGAACCCTAACCCTAATGCTAACCCAAACCCTAACTCTGTCCTTCAACACTAAACCTAAAACTAACCCTAATTCTAACCGTGTCTCTAAACCTAATCCTAGTTCTAATCCTGTCCCTTACCCTAAAGCAAACTCTGTCGGTAAACCTAACCCTAAACCTAACTTCATCCTGTTTATAAACCTAACCCTAATGTCACCGTGGAGCTGCCGAGTCGAATGCTCCTGTGCACTGAGCCTTTCTCGTCATAAGGAAGTGTCTCGAATGCTAAGACCCGAGGGAATGATCTCAGTACAACTTCCTTATCCGGTGGTCTCGGAATGCTGAGTCCATCCTGGGGATCATACGTACATGTGAAAGCAAAACTTGTGTTTGATCACAATGAGTTTTGGCGAAGCAGCTACCAGACAAATAGAATCAACTCCCTGTGTATAGATATTCAAATTGACTTCTTGGTGGCAGTTGTAAAGAAAAGCTATGCGCCCACAGTATTAAGGCTTGGGCCTCAGAGATGAGAACACTGGCCCACAGAAACTCTATTTTTGGCTCTGGAGTTTCTTACCTCTTCGCCATCTAACTGTAGTTCCCCAGCCGATGTCACGTGAGACGTGTTACCCTAACACTAACCCTAACCGTGTCCTCCATTCTAACCCAACCCTTAACACTAAACGTAACACAGAAACGGTCCCTAACATGAACCCTAACCTTAGCCATGTTCCTATCCGTAACACTAACTCTGCCCTCAACCCTAGCTATGCCCCTAACCCTAACCCTAGCATATCCTAACCTGAACACAAACCCTAACCTGATCCTACGGCCTGCCCTGACACTGTCCTGAACACAAACCCTGACACTAATCATAACCCTGTCCTTAACCCTAACTCTAACCCTAACTCTGTCCCTAAGCTTAACCCTAAACCGAACACTAACTATGTTCCTAACCCTAACTCTGCCCCAAACCCTAAAACAAACCCTAAACCAAACCCTAACCCTAAAAAGTATTCCTAACCCTAACACTACCCTTAACTCTGTTTTGAACCCTAATTTAAAAATAACCGTGCCTCTAATCCTAACCGTAAGTCTAACCTTGTTTCTAACCCTACCCCTAAACCTATCCCTAACCTTAATGTTAACCTTAACTTGAGCGCTGACCCTAACTTTAACCCTAAACCTAACACTGTCCATAACCCTAACCCTAATTTTGTCTCTAACCCTAAATGTAACCCTAAACTTAAACTTAACACTAACCCTGACAGTGTCCCTAACCTTAATCTTCTCTCTAACCCTAATGCTGTCCCTAACCTTAACCTTGTCTCTAACCCTAAGACCTCCCCTATGTCAAATGAAAACCCCAATTGTATTCCTCACCCTCATGCGAACCCTAAGCCATCCGTGTGCCTACCATGCATACTCTTCTTAATCCAAACCCTGTTATTGTAACCCTTTTCCTAAACCGAACTCTGAAAATAACCCTTTTTCTAAACTTCACACAAACCCCAAACCTAACCATCTCCCTAAACCTAACCCTGTATCTAACCCTAACCATAACCCTAACGACTTCACTAACCCTAACCCTGTTTCTACACTTACTCATAACGATATTTGTAACTCTAACCCGAAAACTGCCTGTACCCCTAACACTAATCCTACCCTAACCTGTCCCTAACACTGAAACTCCCCCAAACCCATACCCTAAACCAAACCGTGTCTTTATCACTAACCCTAAACCTTACAGTAACCTTAACTGTGTCCCTAATTTTAACGGAAACCCTAATCCTAACCAGAACACTAGCTTGTCTTTAACCATAACCCTAAATGTAAATCGAACCAGAAACCTAACCCTAGCCCTGACCCTAACTCTAACACTAACCCTTAACCTGTCCATAAACTTAACGCTCAGAGTAACCCTAAAGCTAACCATGTCGGTAAAGCTAAGTGTAACTCTAACTGTGACCCTAATTGTGTCATAAACCCTAACCCTAATAATCCATAAGCCTGTTCGTACTCTTCAACCTAACTCTGTACCTATCCCTAATCATAACCCTAACACTAACCCTATTCCTGTGCGTAACGTTAACCCTAAACCTATCCTTAATCCTAACCGTTCCCCTAACTCTAATTCTAACCCTAACTCTAATCCTACTTCAGACCTAACCCTGACACTAACATACACCTCAACCCTAGCCCTAATCTTGTGCCTAACCTTAAACCTAAATGTAACCTGTCCCTAATCTTAACCTAAATCTTACCTATACCTTGACCCTAACCCTAACCATACCTGTCTCTAACCCTGACCCTAACTTTAAACCTGTTTCTAATCACAACCCTAAGCATAACCATATCCCTATCCCTGTGCCTGACCCTATCCCTACCCTAATCCGAAGGCCACCCTGTCTGTAACATTTACCATAGCCCTAAATTGAAACCTAACACTAAACTCAACTCCAAACCTAACCCTAACACTGTCCCAAACCCTAACGCTAACACTAACACTAAGCCTGTCACTAATACTAACACTATCACTCAACCTAATCTGCTTCTAACCATAACGCTAACCTTAACCTTAACTCTGACTCTAATATTAACCCTAACCCTAACACAGTCGCTAAACCTAACTCTGACCCTTACCGTCTCTCCACCCTTAACTCCAACCCAAACCCTGTCAGTAACCCTGTCCCTAAACCTAAACTTAAGCATCAGACAAAACCTAAACTTAACTATAACCCTAACACTAAACCTAACCATGTCCCAAACCCTAATCCTGTCCCTAACCCTAACCATAACCCTAACCCTAAACCCTAACCCTAAACCTAACCCAACCCTAAGGCTAACCCTAACCCTAAACACTAAACCCTAAACCCTAAACCTTAATCCTAACCCTAACTGTAACCCTAAACCCTAACCCTAACCCTAACCCAAACCCTAACCCTAACCCTAACCCTAATCCTAACTCTAACACTCACTGTGTCCCTACCCTATTCCTGCCCCTGTAGCTAACCCTTTTCCTAACCCAAAACCTAAATCTAAACGTATCCCTAGACCTAACTCTAAATGGAGCCCTAACACTCTTCCCAAATCTGTACCTAACCCTAATTCTAACACGAACCCTAACCCTAACGCTAACCTTAACCCTAACTCTGCCTCTAATATTAACCCTACCCCTAACACTGTCGCTAAACCTAACTCTGACCCTTACCGTCTCTCCAACCTTAACTCTAACCCTCACCCTGTCACTAACCCTGTCCCTAAACCTAAACTTAAGCATCAGACAAAACCTAAACTTAACTATAACCCTAACACTAAACCTAACCAAGTCCCCAACCCTAATCCTGTCCCTAACCCTAAACCTAACGCTAACCCTAACCCTAACCCTAAACCCTAAACCCTAAACTTAACCATAACCCTAAACCTAAACCCTAACTCTAACCCTAACCCTATCCCTAAAACCTAACCCTAACCCTAACCCTAACCCTAACCCTAACCTAACCTTAACCATCAGCCAGAACCAAAACTTAACTATAAACCTAACACTAAACCTAACCATGTCCCAAACCCTAATCCAGTCCCTAACCGTAACCCTAAACCTAACCCTAAACCCTAACCCTAACCCTAAAACTAACCCTAACACAAAACCTAACCATGTCTCAAACCCTAATCCTGTACCTAACCCTAACGCTAAACCCTATCCCTAACCCTAACCCTAACCCTAAACATAACACTGTCGCTAAAACTAACTCTGACCCTTAACGTCTCTCTAAACTTAACTCTAACACTCACCCTGTCACTAAACCTGTCTCTAAACCTAACCTTAACCATCAGCCAAAACCAAAACTTAACTATAAACTGAACACTAAACTTAACCATGTTCCAAACCCGAATCGTTTCCCTAACCCTAACCCTAAACTTAACCCCAACCCTAACCCTATCCCTAAACCCTAACCTTAACTTGAGCGCTGACCCTAACTTTAACCCTAAACCTAACACTGTCCATAACCCTAACCCTAATTTTGTCCCTAACCCTAACGGTAACCCTAAACTTAAACTTAACACTAACCCTGACAGTGTCCCTAAACTTCATCTTGTCTCTAACCATAATCCTGTCCCTAACCTTAACCTTGTCTCTAAATCTAAGACCTTCCCTATGTCAAATGAAAACCCCTATTGTATTCCTCACCCTCATGCGAACCCTAAGCCATCCGTGTGCATACCATGCATACTGTTCTTAATACAAACCCTGTTATCGTAACCCTTTTCCTAAACCGAAATCTGAAAATAACCCTTTTTCTAAACTTCACACAAACCCCAAAACTAACCTTCTCCTTAAACTTAACCCTGTAGCTAACCCTAACCCTAACCCTAACAACTTCACTAACCCTAACCCTGTTTTTACACTTACTCATAACCAATTTTGTAACTCTAACCGGAAACCTGTCTCTATCCCTAACACTAATCCTACCCTAACCTGTCCCGAACACTGAATCTCACCCGAACCATAACCTAAACCAAACCGTGTCTTTATCACTAACCCTAAACATTACACTAAGCTTAACTGTGTCCCTAATTTTAACGGAAACCCTAATCCTAATCAGAACCCTAGCCTGTCTTTAACCATAACCCTAAATGTAAATGGAACCGTAAACCTAACCTTAGCCCTGACCCTAACTCTAACACTAACCGTTAACCTGTCCCTAAACTTAACGCTAAGAGTAACCCTAAATCTAACCATGTCGGGAAAGCTAAGCGTATCTCTAACCGTAACCCTAATTGTGTCATAAACCCTAACTCTAATCCGATCCCACAAGCCTGTTCCTACCCTTAAACCTAACTCTGTACCTATCCCTAATCATAACCCTAACACTGACCCTATTCCTGTCCCTAACGTAAACCCTAAACCTATCCTTAATCCTTAACGTTCCCCTAACTCTAATTCTAACCCTAACTCTAATCCTACTTCAGACCTAACCCTGACACTAACATACACCTCAAACCTAGCCCTAATCTTGTTCCTAACCCTATACCTAACTGTAACCTGTCCCTAATCTTAACCTATACCTTGACCCTAACCCTTACCATACCTGTCTCTAACCCTGACCCTAACCTTAAACCTGTCTCTAATCCCAACCCTAACCATAACTATATCCCTATCCCTGTGACTGACCTTAACCCTACCCTAATCCGAAGGCCACCCTGTCTCTAACACTAACCCTAGCCCTAAACTGAAACCTAACACTAAACTCAACTCCAAAGCTAACCCTAACACTGTCTCTAAACCTAACCTTAACCCTAACAGTAAGCCTGTCACTAATACTAACACTATCACACAACCTAATCTGTTTCAAACCATAAGGCTAACCTTAACCCGAACTCTGCCTCTAATATTAATCCTAAACCTAACACTGTCGCTAAACCTAACTCTGACCCTTACTGTCTCTCTAACCCTAACCTAACCCTAACCCTAACACTAACACTGTCGCTAAACTTAACTCAAAATATCCCCTGGTTTGTGATCGCAATGCCCCTTGTTATTAATCATAATGACCTTTGTTTCTGATAACAATACCCCCTGATGAGTGATTAAAATGCTCCCTGCTTACTGATCACAATGGCCGTTTCTTCCTGATCACTTTGCCCCCTGTTTACACATCAGAGTACCCCTTATTCACTGATCACGATACTCCTTGCCTACTGATCACAATGCCCTTTGCTTCCTGATCACAATATCTCTTGCTTCATGATCACAATTCCCCTGGGTTCCTGATCACAATCCCCCATTCTTACTGATCACAATTCCACATCCTAACTGAGCACAATGCCCCCTGCTTTGTGATCACAAAGCCCCTTGCTCTTGATCATAATGACCCTTGTTTGTGATCACAATACCCCGATTAGTGATTACAATGCTCCCTGCATACTGATCACAGTGCCCCTTTCTTCCTGATCACAGTGACCCCTGCTTACTCATCAGAATGCCCCCAGTTTACACATCAAAGAACCCCTTGTTCACCTATCATTATACCCCTTGCCTACTGATCACAATGTCCTTTGTTTCCTGATCACAACTCCACATTCTTATTGATCACAATAACCCAGTTACTGATCACAATGCCCCTTTTTTCCTGATCACAATGCCCACTGCTTACTTTTCAGAATGCCCCCTGGTTAAAAATCACAGTACCCCTTGTTCACTGACCACAATACCCCTTGGCTACTGATCACAATGCCTTTGCTTCCTGATCACAATCCCTCTTGCTTCCTGATCACAATTCCCCTTGCTTCCTGATCACAATCTCCCATCTTTACTGATCACAATGCCCACTGCATTGTGATCACAGTGCCCCTTGCTCTTGATCATGAAGACCCCTGTTTCTGATCACAATACCCCTGATTAGTGATTACAATGCTGCCTGCTTACTGATCACAATGACCCTTTCTTCCTGATCACAACGCCCCCTGCTTACTTTTCAGAATGCACCCTGTTTACACATCACAGTACACGTTGTTCACTGATCACAATACCCCTTCCCTACTGATCACAATGCCCCTTGTTCTGAATCATAATGGCCCATGTTTGTGATCACAATACCACCCAATTAGTGATTACAATGCTCCCTGCTTACTGGTCAAAATGCACCTTTATTCCTAATCAAAATTCCCCTTTTATTGATCACAATGACCCCTGATTACTTTTCAGAATGTCCCCTGTTTACACATCACAATACCCCTTGCCTACTGTACACAATGCCTTTTGCTTCTGAGCACAATACCTCTTGCTTCCTGATCTCAATTCCCCTTACTTCCTGATCACATCCCCCCATCCTTACTGTTCACAATACACCCTGTTACTGATCACAATGCCCCTTGCTTTGTGATTACAATGCCCCTTGTTCTTAATCATAATGACCCCTGTTTGTGATCAAAATACCACCTAATTAGTGATTACAATGCTCCCTGGTAACTGGTCAAAATGCCCCTTTCTTTCTGATCACAATGCGCCTGGTGACTTTTCAGAATGCCCCCTGTTTACACATCACAGTACCCCTTGTTCGCTGATCACAATACCCATTGCCTACTTCTCACAATGCCCTTTGCTTCCTGATCACAATGCCTCTTGCTTCCTGATAACAATTCCCCTTGCTTCCTGATCACAATCCCCCATCTTTAGTGATCACAATGCCCCGTGTTACTGATCACAATACCCCCTGCTTGTGATCACAATGCCCCTTGTTCTTAATCATAATGACCACTGTTTCTGATAACAATACCCCCTGATGAGTCATTAAAATGCTCCCTGCTTACTGATCAAAATGGCCCTTTCTTCCTGATCACATTGCCCCCTGTTTACTCATCACAGTACGCATTGTTCACTGATCAAAATACCCCTTGCCTACTGATCACAATGCCCTTTGTTTCCTGATCACAATAACTGTGGCTTCCTGATCACAATTGCCCTTGCGTCCTGATCACAATCCCCCATCCTTACTGATCACAATACCCCCGATACTGATCTCAGTGCCCCCTGCTTAATTTTCAGAATATGCCCTGTTTACACATCACATACCTCTTGTTCACTGATCACGATAGCCCTTGCCTAATGATCACAATGCCCTTTGCTTCCTGATCAGAATATATCTTGCTTCTTGATCACAATTCCCTGGGTTCCTGATCACAATCCCCCATTCTTCCGGATCGCAATGTCCCTTGCTCTTGATAATAATGACCCTTGTTTGTGGTCACGATAACCTCTGATTAGTGATTACAATGCTCCCTGCTTACTGGTCAAAATGCCCCTTTCTTCCCGATCACACTGCCGCCTTTTACTGATCACAATGCCCCCTGCTTTGTGATCACAATGCCCCTTCTTTACTGATCACAATGCCGCTTGTTCTTGATCATAATGACCCCTGTTTCTGATCACAATACCTCATGATTAGTGATTACAATATTCCGTGCTTACTGCTCACAATGCCCTTTGGTTCCTGATCACAATGCCTCTTGCTTCCTGATCACAATTCCCCTTATTTCCTGATCACAATCCCCCTACCTTACTGATCACAATACCCACGTTAATGATAACAATGCCCCTGCATTGTGATCACAATGCCCCGTCTTTACTGATCACAATGTCGCTTGTACTTGATCATAATGACCCCTGTTTCTGATCACAATTCCCCCTGATTAGTGATTGCAATGCTCCCTGCTTACTGGTCAAAATGCCCATTTGTTCCTGATCACAATGCCCCCTTTTCTGATCACAATGCATCCTGCATACTTTTCAGAATATCCCCTGTTTACAGACCACAGTACCCCTTATTCACCGATCACAATACCCCTTGCCTACTGATGCCAATGCCCTTTGCTTCCTCATCACAATCCCCGATCCTTAAGGATCACTCTGCCCCGTGTTACTGATAACAATGCCCCTGCTTTGTGATCACAATGCCCCTTGTTCTTAATCATAATGACCCCTGTTTTTGATCACAATCCCCCCAAATTAGTGATTATAGTGCTCCCTGCTTACTGGTCACAATGCCCCTTTGTTCCTGACCACAATGCCCCCTTTTACTGATCACAATGCCCACTGCTTACTTTTCAGAATGCCCCCTGTTTACACATCACAGTACCCCTTGTTCACTGATCACAATACCCCTTGCCAACTGATCACAATGCCCTTTGCTTCCTGATCACAATACCTCTGGCTTTCTGATCACAATTCCCCTTCCTTCCTGATCACAATACCCCCTGATTAGTGATTACAATGCTCCCGGCTTACTGGTCAAAATGCCAGTTTGTTCCTGATCACAGTACCCCTTCTTTACTGATCACATTGCCGCTTGTTCTTGATCATAATGACCCCTGTTTCTGATCACAATACCTCCTGTATAGTGATTACAATATTCCGTGCTTACTGATCACAATGCCACTTTCTTCCTGATCACAATGCCCCTGCTTACTTATCAGAATGCCCCCTGTTTACACATCACAGTACCCTTGATCAATTATCACAATACCCCTTGCCTACTGCTCACAATGCTCTTTGCTTCCTGATCACAATGACTCTTGCTTCCTGATCACAATTCCCCTTACTTCCTGATCAAAATCCCCCATTCTTACTGATCACAATACCCCGTTACTGATCACAGTGACCCCTGCTTTGTGATCACAATGCCCCTTGATTTTTTATCACAATGCCCCTTGTTCTTGACCATAATGCCCCTTGTTTCTGATCACAATACCACCTGATTAGTGATTAGAACGCTCCGTGCTTACTGATCACAATGCCCCATTCTTCCTGATCAAAATGCCCCCTTTTACTGACCACAATGCCCCCTGCTTACTTTTCAGAATGCCCCCTGTTTCTCATCACAGTACCCCTTGTTCACTGATCACAATACCCCTTGCCTACTTCTCACAATGCCCTTTGCTTCCTGATCACAATATATCTTGCTTCCTGATCACAATCCCCTGGGTTCCTGATCACAATCCCCCATTCTTCCTGATCGCAATGCCCCTTGCTCTTGATAATAATGACCCCTGTTTCTGATCACAATACCTGATGTTTAGTGATTACAATATCCGTGCTTACTGCTCACAATGCCCTTTGGTTCCTGATCACAATACCTCTTGCTTCCTGATCACAATTCCCCTTATTTCCTGATCACAATCCCCCATCCTTACTGATCACAATACCCCCGTTAATGATAACAATGACCCTGCATTGTGATCACAATGCCCCGTCTTTACTGATCACAATGTCGCTTGTACTTGATCATAATGATCCCTGTTTCTGATCACAATTCCCCCTGAGTAGTGATTACAATGCTCCCTGCTTACTGTTCAAAATGCCCATTTGTTCCTGATCACAATGCCCCCTTTTCTCATCACAATGCATCCTGCATACTTTTCAGAATATCCCCTTCTTACAGACCACAGTACCCCTTATTCACCGATCACAATACCCCTTGCCTACTGATGCCAATGCCCTTTGCTTCCTCATCACAATCCCCCATCCTTAAGGATCACTATGCCCCCTGTTACTGATCACAATGCCCCTGCTTTGTGATTACAATGCCCTTGTTCTTAATCATAATGACCCCTGTTTTTGATCACAATATCCCCAAATTAGTGATTTTAATGCTCCCTGCTTACTGGTCAAAATGCCCCTTTTTTCCTGATCACAATGCCCCCTTTTACTGATCACAATGCCCACTGCTTACTTTTCAGAATGCCCCCTGTTTACACATCACAGTACCCCTTGTTCACTGATCACAATACCCCTTTCCAACTGATCCCAATGCCCTTTGCTTCATGATCACAATTCTCCTTGCTTCCTAATCACATTCCCTCACCCTTAGTGTTTACAATGCTCCCTGCATACTGATCACAATGCCTCTTTCTTCCTTACCACAATGCCCCCTGCTTAGTTATCAGAATGCCCCCTGTTTACACATCACCGTACACCTTGTTCACTGATCACAATACCCCTTGCCTACTGATCACAATGCCCTTTGCTTCCTGATAACAATTACCCTGGCTTACTGATCACAATCCCTCATGCTTAGTGATCACAATGCCTCCTGTTACTGATGAAAATGCCCCCTGCTTTGTGATCACAATGCCTCTTGTTCTTAATTATAATGACCACTGTTTCTGATCATAATACCACCTTATGAGTGATTAAAGTGATCCCTGCTAATTGATCACGATGACATTTCTTCCTGGTCACAATGTCCCCTGTTTACACATCATAGTACCCGTTGTTCTCTGATTACAATACCACATGCCTACTGATCACAATGCCATTTGCTTCCTGATCACAATTCCCCTACTTCCTGATCACAATTCCACATCCTAACTGAGCACAATGACCCCTGCTTTGTGAACACAAAGTCCCTTGCTCTTGATCATAATGAACCTTGTTTGTGATCACAATACCCCGATTAGTGATTACAATGCTCCCTGCATACTGATCACAATGCCCCTTTCTTCCTGATCACAATGACCCCAGCTTACTTATCAGAATGCCCCCAGTTTACACATCACAGTACACCTTGTTCACCTATCACTATACCCCTTGCCTACTGATCACAATGTCCTTTGTTTCCTGATCACAACTCCACATTCTTATTGAACACAATAACCCAGTTACTGATCACAATGCCCCTTTTTTCCTGATCACAATGCCCACTGCTTACTTTTCAGAATGCCCCCTGTTTACACATCACAGTACCCCTTGTTCACTGATCACAATACCCCTTGCCTACTGATCACAATGCCTTTGCTTCCTGATCACAATCCCTCTTGCTTCCTGATCACAATCTCCCATCTTTACTGATCACAATGCCCACTGCATTGTGATCACAGTGCCCTTTGCTCTTGATCATGAAAACCCCTGTATCTGATCACAATACCGCTGATTAGTGATTACAATGCTCCCTGCTTGCTGATCACAATGACCCTTTCTTCCTGATCACAACGCCCCCTGCTTACTTTTCAGAATGCACCCTGTTTACACATCACAGTACCCGTTGTTCACTGATCACAATACCCCTTGCCTACTGATCACAATGCCCCTTGCTTCCTGATCACAATCCCTCTTATTCCTGATCACAAATCCCCTTACTTCCTGATCACAATTCCCCATCTTTACTGATCACAATGCCCCCTGCTCTGTGATCACAATGCCCCTTGCTCTTGATCATAATGACCCTTGTTTGTGGTCACAATGCACCCTGAATAGTAATTACAATGCTCCCTGCTTAATGGTCAAAATGCCCCTTTTCTCCTGATCACAATGCCCCTAACCCTAACCCTAACACTGTCGCTAAACCTAACTCTGACCCTTACCATCTCTCTATCTTTAACTCTAACCCTCACCCTGTAACTAACCCTGTCCCGAAACCTAACCTTAACCATCAGCCAAAACCTAAACTTAACTATAACCCTAACACTAAACCTAACCATGTCTCAAACCCGAAACGTGTACCTAACCCTAACCCTAAACCTAAACCCTAAACCGAAACCCTAACCCTAACGCTAACCATAACCATAAACACTAAACACTAACCCTAACCCTAACCCTAACCCTAACCCTAAACCCTAAACCCTAACACTAATCCTAACCCTAAAGCCTAAACCCTAACTCTAACCCTAACCCTAACCCTAAACCCTAAACCCTAACCTTAACCCTAACCCTAAACCTAAACCGTAACCCTAACCCTAACCCTATCCCTAAAACCTAAACCTAACCCTAACCCTAACCCTAACTCTAACCCTAACCCTAAACCTAACCCTATCCCTAAACCCTAACCCTGAAATGTAAACACTAACCCTCCCCTATTCCTAACCCTAACCCAAACCTTAACCCTCAACCCTAACCTAACCTGATCCCTAACCCTAACACTGTCGCTAAACCTAACTCTGACCCTTACCGTCTCTCCAACCTTAACTCTAACCCTCACCCTGTCACTAAACCTGTCCCTAAACCTAAACTTAAGCATCAGACAAAACCTAAACTTAATATAACCCTAACAGTAAACATAACCGTGTCCCAAACCCTAATCCTGTCCCTAACCCTAAACCTAATGCTAACCCTAACACTAACCTTAACCCTAAACCCTAAACCCTAACCTTAACCCTAACCCTAAACCTAAACCGTAACGCTAAACCTAACCCTATCCCTAAAACCTAACCCTAACCCTAACCCTAACCCTAACCCTAACCTAACCTTAACCATCAGCCAGAACCAAAACTTAACTATAAACCTAACACTAAACCTAACCATGTCCCAAACCCTAATCCAGTCCCTAACCGTAACCCTAAACCTAACCCTAAACCCTAACCCTAACCCTAAAACTAACCCTAACACAAAACCTAACCATGTCTCAAACCCTAATCCTGTACCTAACCCTAACGCTAAACCCTATCCCTAACCCTAACCCTAACCCTAAACATAACACTGTCGCTAAAACTAACTCTGACCCTTAACGTCTCTCTAAACTTAACTCTAACACTCACCCTGTCACTAAACCTGTCTCTAAACCTAACCTTAACCATCAGCCAAAACCAAAACTTAACTATAAACTGAACACTAAACTTAACCATGTTCCAAACCCGAATCGTTTCCCTAACCCTAACCCTAAACTTAACCCCAACCCTAACCCTATCCCTAAACCCTAACCTTAACTTGAGCGCTGACCCTAACTTTAACCCTAAACCTAACACTGTCCATAACCCTAACCCTAATTTTGTCCCTAACCCTAACGGTAACCCTAAACTTAAACTTAACACTAACCCTGACAGTGTCCCTAAACTTCATCTTGTCTCTAACCATAATCCTGTCCCTAACCTTAACCTTGTCTCTAAATCTAAGACCTTCCCTATGTCAAATGAAAACCCCTATTGTATTCCTCACCCTCATGCGAACCCTAAGCCATCCGTGTGCATACCATGCATACTGTTCTTAATACAAACCCTGTTATCGTAACCCTTTTCCTAAACCGAAATCTGAAAATAACCCTTTTTCTAAACTTCACACAAACCCCAAAACTAACCTTCTCCTTAAACTTAACCCTGTAGCTAACCCTAACCCTAACCCTAACAACTTCACTAACCCTAACCCTGTTTTTACACTTACTCATAACCAATTTTGTAACTCTAACCGGAAACCTGTCTCTATCCCTAACACTAATCCTACCCTAACCTGTCCCGAACACTGAATCTCACCCGAACCATAACCTAAACCAAACCGTGTCTTTATCACTAACCCTAAACATTACACTAAGCTTAACTGTGTCCCTAATTTTAACGGAAACCCTAATCCTAATCAGAACCCTAGCCTGTCTTTAACCATAACCCTAAATGTAAATGGAACCGTAAACCTAACCTTAGCCCTGACCCTAACTCTAACACTAACCGTTAACCTGTCCCTAAACTTAACGCTAAGAGTAACCCTAAATCTAACCATGTCGGGAAAGCTAAGCGTATCTCTAACCGTAACCCTAATTGTGTCATAAACCCTAACTCTAATCCGATCCCACAAGCCTGTTCCTACCCTTAAACCTAACTCTGTACCTATCCCTAATCATAACCCTAACACTGACCCTATTCCTGTCCCTAACGTAAACCCTAAACCTATCCTTAATCCTTAACGTTCCCCTAACTCTAATTCTAACCCTAACTCTAATCCTACTTCAGACCTAACCCTGACACTAACATACACCTCAAACCTAGCCCTAATCTTGTTCCTAACCCTATACCTAACTGTAACCTGTCCCTAATCTTAACCTATACCTTGACCCTAACCCTTACCATACCTGTCTCTAACCCTGACCCTAACCTTAAACCTGTCTCTAATCCCAACCCTAACCATAACTATATCCCTATCCCTGTGACTGACCTTAACCCTACCCTAATCCGAAGGCCACCCTGTCTCTAACACTAACCCTAGCCCTAAACTGAAACCTAACACTAAACTCAACTCCAAAGCTAACCCTAACACTGTCTCTAAACCTAACCTTAACCCTAACAGTAAGCCTGTCACTAATACTAACACTATCACACAACCTAATCTGTTTCAAACCATAAGGCTAACCTTAACCCGAACTCTGCCTCTAATATTAATCCTAAACCTAACACTGTCGCTAAACCTAACTCTGACCCTTACTGTCTCTCTAACCCTAACCTAACCCTAACCCTAACACTAACACTGTCGCTAAACTTAACTCAAAATATCCCCTGGTTTGTGATCGCAATGCCCCTTGTTATTAATCATAATGACCTTTGTTTCTGATAACAATACCCCCTGATGAGTGATTAAAATGCTCCCTGCTTACTGATCACAATGGCCGTTTCTTCCTGATCACTTTGCCCCCTGTTTACACATCAGAGTACCCCTTATTCACTGATCACGATACTCCTTGCCTACTGATCACAATGCCCTTTGCTTCCTGATCACAATATCTCTTGCTTCATGATCACAATTCCCCTGGGTTCCTGATCACAATCCCCCATTCTTACTGATCACAATTCCACATCCTAACTGAGCACAATGCCCCCTGCTTTGTGATCACAAAGCCCCTTGCTCTTGATCATAATGACCCTTGTTTGTGATCACAATACCCCGATTAGTGATTACAATGCTCCCTGCATACTGATCACAGTGCCCCTTTCTTCCTGATCACAGTGACCCCTGCTTACTCATCAGAATGCCCCCAGTTTACACATCAAAGAACCCCTTGTTCACCTATCATTATACCCCTTGCCTACTGATCACAATGTCCTTTGTTTCCTGATCACAACTCCACATTCTTATTGATCACAATAACCCAGTTACTGATCACAATGCCCCTTTTTTCCTGATCACAATGCCCACTGCTTACTTTTCAGAATGCCCCCTGGTTAAAAATCACAGTACCCCTTGTTCACTGACCACAATACCCCTTGGCTACTGATCACAATGCCTTTGCTTCCTGATCACAATCCCTCTTGCTTCCTGATCACAATTCCCCTTGCTTCCTGATCACAATCTCCCATCTTTACTGATCACAATGCCCACTGCATTGTGATCACAGTGCCCCTTGCTCTTGATCATGAAGACCCCTGTTTCTGATCACAATACCCCTGATTAGTGATTACAATGCTGCCTGCTTACTGATCACAATGACCCTTTCTTCCTGATCACAACGCCCCCTGCTTACTTTTCAGAATGCACCCTGTTTACACATCACAGTACACGTTGTTCACTGATCACAATACCCCTTCCCTACTGATCACAATGCCCCTTGTTCTGAATCATAATGGCCCATGTTTGTGATCACAATACCACCCAATTAGTGATTACAATGCTCCCTGCTTACTGGTCAAAATGCACCTTTATTCCTAATCAAAATTCCCCTTTTATTGATCACAATGACCCCTGATTACTTTTCAGAATGTCCCCTGTTTACACATCACAATACCCCTTGCCTACTGTACACAATGCCTTTTGCTTCTGAGCACAATACCTCTTGCTTCCTGATCTCAATTCCCCTTACTTCCTGATCACATCCCCCCATCCTTACTGTTCACAATACACCCTGTTACTGATCACAATGCCCCTTGCTTTGTGATTACAATGCCCCTTGTTCTTAATCATAATGACCCCTGTTTGTGATCAAAATACCACCTAATTAGTGATTACAATGCTCCCTGGTAACTGGTCAAAATGCCCCTTTCTTTCTGATCACAATGCGCCTGGTGACTTTTCAGAATGCCCCCTGTTTACACATCACAGTACCCCTTGTTCGCTGATCACAATACCCATTGCCTACTTCTCACAATGCCCTTTGCTTCCTGATCACAATGCCTCTTGCTTCCTGATAACAATTCCCCTTGCTTCCTGATCACAATCCCCCATCTTTAGTGATCACAATGCCCCGTGTTACTGATCACAATACCCCCTGCTTGTGATCACAATGCCCCTTGTTCTTAATCATAATGACCACTGTTTCTGATAACAATACCCCCTGATGAGTCATTAAAATGCTCCCTGCTTACTGATCAAAATGGCCCTTTCTTCCTGATCACATTGCCCCCTGTTTACTCATCACAGTACGCATTGTTCACTGATCAAAATACCCCTTGCCTACTGATCACAATGCCCTTTGTTTCCTGATCACAATAACTGTGGCTTCCTGATCACAATTGCCCTTGCGTCCTGATCACAATCCCCCATCCTTACTGATCACAATACCCCCGATACTGATCTCAGTGCCCCCTGCTTAATTTTCAGAATATGCCCTGTTTACACATCACATACCTCTTGTTCACTGATCACGATAGCCCTTGCCTAATGATCACAATGCCCTTTGCTTCCTGATCAGAATATATCTTGCTTCTTGATCACAATTCCCTGGGTTCCTGATCACAATCCCCCATTCTTCCGGATCGCAATGTCCCTTGCTCTTGATAATAATGACCCTTGTTTGTGGTCACGATAACCTCTGATTAGTGATTACAATGCTCCCTGCTTACTGGTCAAAATGCCCCTTTCTTCCCGATCACACTGCCGCCTTTTACTGATCACAATGCCCCCTGCTTTGTGATCACAATGCCCCTTCTTTACTGATCACAATGCCGCTTGTTCTTGATCATAATGACCCCTGTTTCTGATCACAATACCTCATGATTAGTGATTACAATATTCCGTGCTTACTGCTCACAATGCCCTTTGGTTCCTGATCACAATGCCTCTTGCTTCCTGATCACAATTCCCCTTATTTCCTGATCACAATCCCCCTACCTTACTGATCACAATACCCACGTTAATGATAACAATGCCCCTGCATTGTGATCACAATGCCCCGTCTTTACTGATCACAATGTCGCTTGTACTTGATCATAATGACCCCTGTTTCTGATCACAATTCCCCCTGATTAGTGATTGCAATGCTCCCTGCTTACTGGTCAAAATGCCCATTTGTTCCTGATCACAATGCCCCCTTTTCTGATCACAATGCATCCTGCATACTTTTCAGAATATCCCCTGTTTACAGACCACAGTACCCCTTATTCACCGATCACAATACCCCTTGCCTACTGATGCCAATGCCCTTTGCTTCCTCATCACAATCCCCGATCCTTAAGGATCACTCTGCCCCGTGTTACTGATAACAATGCCCCTGCTTTGTGATCACAATGCCCCTTGTTCTTAATCATAATGACCCCTGTTTTTGATCACAATCCCCCCAAATTAGTGATTATAGTGCTCCCTGCTTACTGGTCAAAATGCCCCTTTGTTCCTGACCACAATGCCCCCTTTTACTGATCACAATGCCCACTGCTTACTTTTCAGAATGCCCCCTGTTTACACATCACAGTACCCCTTGTTCACTGATCACAATACCCCTTGCCAACTGATCACAATGCCCTTTGCTTCCTGATCACAATACCTCTGGCTTTCTGATCACAATTCCCCTTCCTTCCTGATCACAATACCCCCTGATTAGTGATTACAATGCTCCCGGCTTACTGGTCAAAATGCCAGTTTGTTCCTGATCACAGTACCCCTTCTTTACTGATCACATTGCCGCTTGTTCTTGATCATAATGACCCCTGTTTCTGATCACAATACCTCCTGTATAGTGATTACAATATTCCGTGCTTACTGATCACAATGCCACTTTCTTCCTGATCACAATGCCCCTGCTTACTTATCAGAATGCCCCCTGTTTACACATCACAGTACCCTTGATCAATTATCACAATACCCCTTGCCTACTGCTCACAATGCTCTTTGCTTCCTGATCACAATGACTCTTGCTTCCTGATCACAATTCCCCTTACTTCCTGATCAAAATCCCCCATTCTTACTGATCACAATACCCCGTTACTGATCACAGTGACCCCTGCTTTGTGATCACAATGCCCCTTGATTTTTTATCACAATGCCCCTTGTTCTTGACCATAATGCCCCTTGTTTCTGATCACAATACCACCTGATTAGTGATTAGAACGCTCCGTGCTTACTGATCACAATGCCCCATTCTTCCTGATCAAAATGCCCCCTTTTACTGACCACAATGCCCCCTGCTTACTTTTCAGAATGCCCCCTGTTTCTCATCACAGTACCCCTTGTTCACTGATCACAATACCCCTTGCCTACTTCTCACAATGCCCTTTGCTTCCTGATCACAATATATCTTGCTTCCTGATCACAATCCCCTGGGTTCCTGATCACAATCCCCCATTCTTCCTGATCGCAATGCCCCTTGCTCTTGATAATAATGACCCCTGTTTCTGATCACAATACCTGATGTTTAGTGATTACAATATCCGTGCTTACTGCTCACAATGCCCTTTGGTTCCTGATCACAATACCTCTTGCTTCCTGATCACAATTCCCCTTATTTCCTGATCACAATCCCCCATCCTTACTGATCACAATACCCCCGTTAATGATAACAATGACCCTGCATTGTGATCACAATGCCCCGTCTTTACTGATCACAATGTCGCTTGTACTTGATCATAATGATCCCTGTTTCTGATCACAATTCCCCCTGAGTAGTGATTACAATGCTCCCTGCTTACTGTTCAAAATGCCCATTTTTTTCCTGATCACAATGCCCCCTTTTCTCATCACAATGCATCCTGCATACTTTTCAGAATATCCCCTTCTTACAGACCACAGTACCCCTTATTCACCGATCACAATACCCCTTGCCTACTGATGCCAATGCCCTTTGCTTCCTCATCACAATCCCCCATCCTTAAGGATCACTATGCCCCCTGTTACTGATCACAATGCCCCTGCTTTGTGATTACAATGCCCTTGTTCTTAATCATAATGACCCCTGTTTTTGATCACAATATCCCCAAATTAGTGATTTTAATGCTCCCTGCTTACTGGTCAAAATGCCCCTTTTTTCCTGATCACAATGCCCCCTTTTACTGATCACAATGCCCACTGCTTACTTTTCAGAATGCCCCCTGTTTACACATCACAGTACCCCTTGTTCACTGATCACAATACCCCTTTCCAACTGATCCCAATGCCCTTTGCTTCATGATCACAATTCTCCTTGCTTCCTAATCACATTCCCTCACCCTTAGTGTTTACAATGCTCCCTGCATACTGATCACAATGCCTCTTTCTTCCTTACCACAATGCCCCCTGCTTAGTTATCAGAATGCCCCCTGTTTACACATCACCGTACACCTTGTTCACTGATCACAATACCCCTTGCCTACTGATCACAATGCCCTTTGCTTCCTGATAACAATTACCCTGGCTTACTGATCACAATCCCTCATGCTTAGTGATCACAATGCCTCCTGTTACTGATGAAAATGCCCCCTGCTTTGTGATCACAATGCCTCTTGTTCTTAATTATAATGACCACTGTTTCTGATCATAATACCACCTTATGAGTGATTAAAGTGATCCCTGCTAATTGATCACGATGACATTTCTTCCTGGTCACAATGTCCCCTGTTTACACATCATAGTACCCGTTGTTCTCTGATTACAATACCACATGCCTACTGATCACAATGCCATTTGCTTCCTGATCACAATTCCCCTACTTCCTGATCACAATTCCACATCCTAACTGAGCACAATGACCCCTGCTTTGTGAACACAAAGTCCCTTGCTCTTGATCATAATGAACCTTGTTTGTGATCACAATACCCCGATTAGTGATTACAATGCTCCCTGCATACTGATCACAATGCCCCTTTCTTCCTGATCACAATGACCCCAGCTTACTTATCAGAATGCCCCCAGTTTACACATCACAGTACACCTTGTTCACCTATCACTATACCCCTTGCCTACTGATCACAATGTCCTTTGTTTCCTGATCACAACTCCACATTCTTATTGAACACAATAACCCAGTTACTGATCACAATGCCCCTTTTTTCCTGATCACAATGCCCACTGCTTACTTTTCAGAATGCCCCCTGTTTACACATCACAGTACCCCTTGTTCACTGATCACAATACCCCTTGCCTACTGATCACAATGCCTTTGCTTCCTGATCACAATCCCTCTTGCTTCCTGATCACAATCTCCCATCTTTACTGATCACAATGCCCACTGCATTGTGATCACAGTGCCCTTTGCTCTTGATCATGAAAACCCCTGTATCTGATCACAATACCGCTGATTAGTGATTACAATGCTCCCTGCTTGCTGATCACAATGACCCTTTCTTCCTGATCACAACGCCCCCTGCTTACTTTTCAGAATGCACCCTGTTTACACATCACAGTACCCGTTGTTCACTGATCACAATACCCCTTGCCTACTGATCACAATGCCCCTTGCTTCCTGATCACAATCCCTCTTATTCCTGATCACAAATCCCCTTACTTCCTGATCACAATTCCCCATCTTTACTGATCACAATGCCCCCTGCTCTGTGATCACAATGCCCCTTGCTCTTGATCATAATGACCCTTGTTTGTGGTCACAATGCACCCTGAATAGTAATTACAATGCTCCCTGCTTAATGGTCAAAATGCCCCTTTTCTCCTGATCACAATGCCCCTAACCCTAACCCTAACACTGTCGCTAAACCTAACTCTGACCCTTACCATCTCTCTATCTTTAACTCTAACCCTCACCCTGTAACTAACCCTGTCCCGAAACCTAACCTTAACCATCAGCCAAAACCTAAACTTAACTATAACCCTAACACTAAACCTAACCATGTCTCAAACCCGAAACGTGTACCTAACCCTAACCCTAAACCTAAACCCTAAACCGAAACCCTAACCCTAACGCTAACCATAACCATAAACACTAAACACTAACCCTAACCCTAACCCTAACCCTAACCCTAAACCCTAAACCCTAACACTAATCCTAACCCTAAAGCCTAAACCCTAACTCTAACCCTAACCCTAACCCTAAACCCTAAACCCTAACCTTAACCCTAACCCTAAACCTAAACCGTAACCCTAACCCTAACCCTATCCCTAAAACCTAAACCTAACCCTAACCCTAACCCTAACTCTAACCCTAACCCTAAACCTAACCCTATCCCTAAACCCTAACCCTGAAATGTAAACACTAACCCTCCCCTATTCCTAACCCTAACCCAAACCTTAACCCTCAACCCTAACCTAACCTGATCCCTAACCCTAACACTGTCGCTAAACCTAACTCTGACCCTTACCGTCTCTCCAACCTTAACTCTAACCCTCACCCTGTCACTAAACCTGTCCCTAAACCTAAACTTAAGCATCAGACAAAACCTAAACTTAATATAACCCTAACAGTAAACATAACCGTGTCCCAAACCCTAATCCTGTCCCTAACCCTAAACCTAATGCTAACCCTAACACTAACCTTAACCCTAAACCCTAAACCCTAACCTTAACCCTAACCCTAAACCTAAACCGTAACGCTAAACCTAACCCTATCCCTAAAACCTAACCCTAACCCTAACCCTAACCCTAACCCTAACCTAACCCTAACCCTAACCCTAACACTGTCGCTAAACCTAACTCTGTACCTTACCGTCTCTCTAACTTTAACTCTAACCCTCACCCTGTAACTAACCCTGTCCCTAAACCTAACCTTAACCATCAGCCAAAACCTAAACTTAACCATAACCCTAACACTAAACCTAAACATGTCTCAAACCCGAATCGTGTACCTAACCCTAACCCTAAACTTAACCCTAACCCGAAACCCGAAATCCTAATCCTAACCCTAACCCTAACCCTAAACCGTAAGCCCTAACTCGAACCCTAACCCTAACCCTAAAGCCTAAATCCTAACTCTAACCCTAACCCTAAACCTAACCCTATCCCTAAACCCTAACCCTAAAATGTAAACACTAACCCTCCCTTATTCATAATTCTAACCCTAACCCTAACCCTAAACCCTAACCTAACCTGATCCCTAACACTAACACTGTCGCTAAACCTAACACTGACCCTTACCGTCTCTCTAAACTTAACTCTAACCCTCACTAAACCTGTCCCTAAAACTAACCTTAACCATCAGCCAAAACCAAAATTTAATTATAACCCTACACTAAACCTAACCATTTCCCAAACCCTAATCCTGCCCCTAACCCTAACCCTAACCCTAACCATAACCCTAACCCTAAATCCTAAACCCTAACCCTAACCCTAACCCTAAACCCTAACTCTAACCCTAACCCTAACCCTAACACTGTCGCTAAAACTTAACTCTGAACCTTACCGTCTCTCTATCTTTAACTCTAACCCTCACCCAGTAACTAACCCTGTCCCTAAACCTAACCTTAACCATCAGCCAAAACCTAAACTTAACTATAACCCTAACACTAAACCTAACCATGTCTCAAACCCGAAACGTGTACCTAACCCTAACCCTAACCTTAACCCTAACACTAAACTCGAAACCCTAACACTAACCCTAACTCTAAACCTAAACACTAAACCCAAACCCTAACCCTAACGCTAACCCTAACCATAAACACTAAACTCTAAACCTAACCCTAACCCTAACCCAAACCCTAAACCCTAAACCCTAACACTAACCCTAACCCTAAAGCCTAAACCCTAACTCTAACCCTAACCCTAACACTAAACCCTAAACCCTAACCCTAACCCTATCCCAAAAACCTAACCCTAATCCTAACCCTAACGCTAACTCTAACCCTAACCCTAACCCTAACCCTAACACTAACGCTATCCCTAACCATAAACACTAAACCCTAACCCTAACCCTAACCCTAACCCTAACCCTAACCCTAAACCCTAAACCCTAACACTAATCCTAACCCTAAAGCCTAAACCCTAACCCTAACCCTAACCCTAACCCGAAACCCTAAACACTAACACTAACCCTAACCCTAAAGCCTAAACCCTAACTCTAACTCTAACCCTAACCCTAAACCCTAAACCCTAACCTTAACCCTAACCCTAAACCTAAACCGTAACCCTAACCCTAACCCTAACCCTAACCCTAACCCTAACCCTAACTCTAACCCTAACCCTAATCCTAACCCTATCCCTAAACCCTAACCCTAAAATGTAAACATTAACCCTCCCCTATTCCTAACCCTAACCCTAACCCTAACCCTAAACCCTAACCTAACCTGATCCGTAACCCTAACACTGTCGCTAAACCTAACTCTGACCCTTACCGTCTCTCCAACCTTAACTCTAACCCTCACCCTGTCACTAACCCTGTCCCTAAACCTAAACTTAAGCATCAGACAAAACCTAAACTTAATATAACCCTAACAGTAAACCTAACCATGTCCCAAACCCTAATCCTGCCCCTAACCATAACCATAACCCTAACCCTAAATCCTAAACCCTAACCCTAACCCTAACCCTAAACCTAACTCTAACCATAACCCTAACCTAACCCTAACCATAACCCTAACACTGTCGCTAAACGTAACTCTGACCCTTACCGTCTCTCTATCTTTAACTCTAACCCTCACCCTGTAACTAACCCTGTCCCTAAACCTAACCTTAACCATCAGCCAAAACCTAAACTTAACTATAACCCTAACACTAAACCTAACCATGTCTCAAACCCGAAACGTGTACTTAACCCTAACCCTAACCTTAACCCTAACACTTAACCCGAAACTCTAACACTAACCCTAACCCTAAACCTAAACCCTAAACCCAAACCCTAACCCTAACGCTAACCCTAACCATAAACACTAAACCCTAAACCTAACACTAACCCTAACCCTAACCCTAAACCCTAAACCCTAACACTAACCCTAACCCTAAACCTAACCCTAAACCCTAAACCCTAACACTAACCCTAACCCTAAACCTAAACCTAAACCGTGACCCTAACCCTAACCCTATCCCTAAAACCTAACCCTAACCCTAACTCTAACTCTAACCCTAACCCTAAACCTAAACACTAAACCCAAATCCTAACCCTAACGCTAACCCTAAACATAAACACTAAACCATAACCCTAACCCTAACCCTAACCCTAACCCTAAACCCTAAACCCTAACACTAACACTAACCCTAAAGCCTAAACCCTAACTCTAACCCTAACCCTAACCCTAAACCCTAAACCCTAACCTTAACCCTAACCATAAACCTAAACCGTAACCCTAACCCTAACCCTATCCCTAAAACTTAACCCTAACCCTAACCCTAACTCTAACCCTAACCCTAACCCTAACCCTATCCCTAAACCCTAACCTTAAAATGTAAACACTAACCCTCCCCTATTCCTAACCCTAACCCTAACCCTAACCCTAAACCCTAACCTAATCTGATCCCTAACACTAACACTGTCGCTAAACCTAACACTGAACCTTACCGTCTCTCTAAACTAATGCTCACCCTAACCCTAACCCTAACCCTAACCCTAACCCTAAACACTAACCTTAACCCTAACCCTAAACCTAAACCGTAACCCTAACCCTAACCCTATCCCTAAAACCTAACCCTAACCCTAACCCTAACCCTAACCCTAACCTAACCCTAACCCTAACCCTAACACTGTCGCTAAACCTAACTCTGACCCTTACCGTCTATCTTTATCTCTAACCCTCACCCTGTAACTAACCCTGTCCCTAAACCTAACCTTAACCATCAGCCAAAACCTAAACTTAACTATAACCCTAACACTAAAAATAACCATGTCTCGAACCTGAAACGTATACCTAACCCTAACCCTAACCTTAACCCTAACACTAAACCCGAAACCCTAACACTAACCCTAACCCTAACCCTAACTCTAACCCTAACCCTAAACTTAACCCTATCCCTGAACCCTAACCCTAAAATGTAAACACTAACCCTCCCCTATTCCTAACCCTAACCCTAACCCTAACCCTAAACCCTAACCTAACCTGATCCCTAACCCTAACACTGTCGCTAAACCTAACTCTGACCCGTACCGTCTCTCTATCTTTCACTCTAACCCTCACCCTGTAACTAAACCTGTCCCTAAACCTAACCTTAACCATCACCCAAAACCTGAACTTAACTATAACCCTAACACTAAACCTAACCATGTCTCAAACCCGAAACGTGTACCTAACCCTAACACTAACCTTAACCCTAACACTAAACCCGAAACCCTAACACTAACCCTAACCCTAAACCTAAACCCTAAACCCAAAGCCTAACACTAACGCTAACCCTAACCATAAACACTAAACCCT
>CM063099.1:20831999-20854499 GCA_031876335.1 Hipposideros larvatus | reverse complement strand
CTAAACCTAACCCTAACCCTAACCCTATCCCTAAAACCTAACCCTAACCCTAACCCTAACCCTAACCCTAACCTAACCCTAACCCTAACCCTAACACTGTCGCTAAACCTAACTCTGTGCCTTACCGTCTCTCTAACTTTAACTCTAACCCTCACCCTGTAACTAACCCTGTCCCTAAACCTAACCTTAACCATCAGCCAAAACCTAAACTTAACCATAACCCTAACACTATACCTAAACATGTCTCAAACCCGAATCGTGTACCTAACCCTAACCCTAAACTTAACCCTAACCCGAAACCCGAAACCCTAACCCTAACCCTAACCCTAACCCTAAACCGTAAGCCCTAACTCGAACCCTAACCCTAACCCTATAGCCTAAATCCTAACTCTAACCCTAACCCTAAACCTAACCCTATCCCTAAACCCTAACCCTAAAATGTAAACACTAACCCTCCCCTATTCCTAACTCTAACCCTAACCCTAACCCTAAACCCTAACCTAACCTGATCCCTAACACTAACACTGTCGCTAAACCTAACACTGACCCTTACCGTCTCTCTAAACTTAACTCTAACCCTCACCCTGTCACTAAACCTGTCCCTAAAACTAACCTTAACCATCAGCCAAAACCAAAATTTAACTATAACCCTACACTAAACCTAACCATTTCCCAAACCCTAATCTTGCCCCTAACCCTAACCCTAACCCTAACCATAACCCTAACCCTAAATCCTAAACCCTAACCCTAACCCTAACCCTAAACCCTAACTCTAACCCTAACCCTAACCCTAACATTGTCGCTAAACCTAACTCTGAACCTTACCGTCTCTCTATCTTTAACTCTAACCCTCACCCAGTAACTAACCCTGTCCCTAAACCTAACCTTAACCATCAGCCAAAACCTAAACTTAACTATAACCCTAACACTAAACCTAACCATGTCTCAAACCCGAAACGTGTACCTAACCCTAACCCTAACCTTAACCCTAACACTAAACTCGAAACCCTAACACTAACCCTAACTCTAAACCTAAACACTAAACCCAAACCCTAACCCTAACGCTAACCCTAACCATAAACACTAAACCCTAACCCTAACCCTAAACCTAAACCCTAAACCCTAACACTAACCCTAACCCTAAAGCCTAAACCCTAACTCTAACCCTAACCCTAACCCTAAACCCTAAACCCTAACCCTAACCCTATCCCTAAAACCTAACCCTAACCCTAACCCTAACCCTAACCCTAACTCTAACCCTAACCCTAACCCTAACCCTAACCCTAAACCGTAACCCTAACCCTAACCCTATCCCTAAAACCTAACCCTAACCCTAACCCTAACCCTAACCCTAACCTAACCCTAATCCTAACCCTAACACTGTCGCTAAACCTAACTCTGACACTTACCGTCTCTCTATCTTTAACTCTAACCCTCACCCTGTAACTAACCCTGTCCCTAAACATAACCTTAACCATCAGCCAAAACCTAAACTTAACTATAACCCTAACCCTAAACCCTAAACCCTAACCTTAACCCAAACCCTAAACCTAAATCGCAACCCTAACCCTAACCCTATCCCTAAAACCTAACCCTAACCCTAACCCTAACCCTAACCCTAACCCTATCCCTAAACCCTAACCCTAAAATGTAAACACTAACCCTCCCCTATTCCTAACCCTAACACTAACGCTAACCTTAAACCCTAACCTAACCTGATCCCTAACCCTAACACTGTCGCTAAACCTAACTCTGACCCTTACCGTCTATCTTTATCTCTAACCCTCACCCTGTAACTAACCCTGTCCCTAAACCTAACCTTAACCATCAGCCAAAACCTAAACTTAACTATAAACCTAACACTAAAAATAACCATGTCTCAAACCCGAAACGTATACCTAACCCTAACCCTAACCTTAACCCTAACACTAAACCCGAAACCCTAACACTAACCCTAACCCTAACCCTAAACCCTAAACCCAAACCCTAACCATAACGCTAACCCTAACCATAAACACTAAACCCTAAACCTAACCCTAACCCTAACCCAAACCCTAAACCCTAAACCCTAACACTAACCCTAACCCTAAAGCCTAAACCCTAACTCTAACCCTAACCCTATCCCTAAACCCTAAACCCTAACCTTAACCCCAACCCTAAACCTAAACCGTAACCCTAACCCTAACCCTATCCCTAAAACCTAACCCTAACCCTAACCCTAACCCTAACCCTAACCCTAACTCTAACCCTAACCCTAAACCTAACCCTATCCCTAAACCCTAACCCTTAAATGTAAACACTAACCCTCCCCTATTCCTAACCCTAACCCTAACCCTAACCCTAAACCCTAACCTAACCTGATCCCTAACCCTAACACTGTCGCTAAACCTAACTCTGACCCTTACCGTCTCTCCAACCTTAACTCTAACCCTGTCACTAACCCTGTCCCTAAACCTAAACTTAAGCATCAGACAAAACCTAAACTTAATATTACCCTAACAGTAAACCTAATCATGTCCCAAACCCTAATCCTGTCCCTAACCCTAACCCTAACCCTAACCCTAACCCTAACACTAACCCTAACCTTAAACCTAAACACTAAACCCAAAACCTAACCCTAACGCTAACCCTAACCATAAACACTAAACCCTAACCCTAACCCTAACCCGAACCCTAACCCTAAACCCTAAACCCTAACACTAACCCTAACACTAAAGCCTAAACCCTAACTCTAACACTAACCCTAACCCTAAACCCTAAACCCTAACCTTAACCCTAACCCTAAACCTAAACCGTAACCCTAACCCTAACCCTATCCCTAAAACCTAACCCTAACCCTAACCCTAACTCTAAACCTAACCCTAACCCTAACCCTATCCCTAAAACCTAACCCTAACCCTAACCCTAACCTAACCCTAACCCTAACCCTAACACTGTCGCTAAACCTAACTCTGTGCCTTACCGTCTCTCTAACTTTAACTCTAACCCTCACCCTGTAACTAACCCTGTCCCTAAACCTAACCTTAACCATCAGCCAAAACCTAAACTTAACCATAACCCTAACACTATACCTAAACATGTCTCAAACCCGAATCGTGTACCTAACCCTAACCCTAAACTTAACCCTAACCCGAAACCCGAAACCCTAACCCTAACCCTAACCCTAACCCTAAACCGTAAGCCCTAACTCGAACCCTAACCCTAACCCTAAAGCCTAAATCCTAACTCTAACCCTAACCCTAAACCTAACCCTATCCCTAAACCCTAACCCTAAAATGTAAACACTAACCCTCCCCTATTCCTAACTCTAACCCTAACCCTAACCCTAAACCCTAAACCCAAACCCTAACCATAACGCTAACCCTAACCATAAACACTAAACCCTAAACCTAACCCTAACCCTAACCCAAACCCTAAACCCTAAACCCTAACACTAACCCTAACACTGAAGCCTAAACCCTAACTCTAACCCTAACCCTAACCCTAAACCCTAAACCCTAACCTTAACCCTAACCCTAAACCTAAACCGTAACCCTAACCCTAACCCTATCCCTAAAACCTAACCCTAACCCTAACCCTAACCCTAACCCTAACCCTAACTCTAACCCTAACCCTAAACCTAACCCTATCCCTAAACCCTAACCCTAAAATGTAAACACTAACCCTCCCCTATTCCTAACCCTAACCCTAACCCTAACCCTAAACCCTAACCTAACCTGATCGCTAACCCTAACACTGTCGCTAAACCTAACTCTGACCCTTACCGTCTCTCCAACCTTAACTCTAACCCTGACGCTGTCACTAACCCTGTCCCTAAACCTAAACTTAAGCATCAGACAAAACCTAAACTTAATATTACCCTAACAGTAAACCTAACCATGTCCCAAACCCTAATCCTGTCCCTAATCCTAACCCTAACCCTAACCCTAACCCTAACACTAACCCTAACCCTAAACCTAAACACTAAACCCAAAACCTAACCCTAACGTTAACCCTAACCATAAACACTAAACCCTAACCCTAACCCTAACCCGAACCCTAACCCTAAACCCTAAACCCTAACACTAACCCAAACACTAAAGCCTAAACCCTAACTCTAACACTAACCCTAACCCTAAACCCTAAACCCTAACCTTAACCCTAACACTAAACCTAAACCGTAACCCTAACCCTAACCCTATCCCTAAAACCTAACCCTAACCCTAACCCTAACTCTAAACCTAACCCTAACCCTAACCCTATCCCTAAAACCTAACCCTAACCCTAACCCTAACTCTAAACCTAACCCTTACACTAACCCTATCCCTAAACCCTAACCCTAAAATGTAAACACTAACCCTCCCATATTCCTAACCCTAACCCTAACCCTAACCCTAAACCCTAACCTAACCTGATCCCTAAGCCTAACACTGTCGCTAAACCTAACTCTGACCCTTACCGTCTCTCCAACCTTAACTCTAACCCTCACCCTGTCACTAACCCTGTCCCTAAACCTAAACTTAAGCATCAGACAAAACCTAAACTTAATATAACCCTAACAGTAAACCTAACCATGTCCCAAACCCTAATCCTGTCCCTAACCCTAAACCTAATGCTAACCCTAACCCTACCCCAACCCTAAACCCTAAACCCTAACCTTAACCCTAACCCTAAACCTAAACCGTAACCCTAACCCTAACCCTATCCCTAAAACCTAACCCTAACCCTAACCCTAACCCTAACCCTAACCTAACCCTAACCCTAACCCTAACACTGTCGCTAAACCTAACTCTGACACTTACCGTCTCTCTATCTTTAACTCTAACCCTCACCCTGTAACTAACCCTGTCCCTAAACATAACCTTAACCATCAGTCAAAACCTAAACTTAACTATAACCCTAACACTAAACCTAACCATGTCTCAAACCCGAATCGTGTACCTAACCCTAACCATAACCTTAACCCTAACACTAAACCCAAAACCCTAACACTAACGCTAACCCTAAACCTAAACCCTAAACCCAAACCCTAACCCTAACGCTAACCCTAACCTGAAACACTAAACCCTAACCCTAACCCTAACCCTAACCCTAAACCCTAAACCCTAACACTATCCCTAACCCTAAAGCCTAAACCCTAACTCTAACCCTAACCCTAACCCTAAACCCTAAACCCTAACCTTAACTCTAACCCTAAACCTAAACCGTAACCCTAACCCTAACCCTATCCCTAAAACCTAACCCTAACCCTAACCCTAACCCTAAACCTAACTCTAACCCTAACCCTAATTCTAACCCTATCCCTAAACCCTAACCCTAAAATGTAAACACTAACCCTCCCCTATTCCTAACCCTAACCCTAACGCTAACCTTAAACCCTAATCTAACCTGATCCCTAACCCTAACACTGTCGCTAAACCTAACTCTGACCCTTACCGTCTCTCCAACCTTAACTCTAACCCTCACCCTGTCACTAACCCTGTCCCTAAACCTAAACTTAAGCATCAGACAAAACCTAAACTTAATATAACCCTAACAGTAAACCTAACCATGTCCCAAACCCTAATCCTGTCCCTAACCTTAAACCTAATGCTAACCCTAACCCTATCCCTAACCCTAAACCCTAAACCCTAACCTTAACCCTAACCCTAAACCTAAACCGTAACCCTAACCCTAACCCTATCCCTAAAACCTAACCCTAACCCTAACCCTAACCCTAACCCTAACCCTAATGCTAACCCAAACCCTAACTCTGTCCTTCAACACTAAACCTAAAACTAACCCTAATTCTAACCGTGTCTCTAAACCTAATCCTAGTTCTAATCCTGTCCCTTACCCTAAAGCAAACTCTGTCGGTAACCCTAACCCTAAACCTAACTTCATCCTGTTTATAAACCTAACCCTAATGTCACCGTGGAGCTGCCGAGTCGAATGCTCCTGTGCACTGAGCCTTTCTCGTCATAAGGAAGTGTCTCCGAATGCTAAGACCCGAGGGAATGATCTCAGTACAACTTCCTTATCCGGTGGTCTCGGAATGCTGAGTCCATCCGGGGGATCATACGTACATGTGAAAGCAAAACTTGTGTTTGATCACAATGAGTTTTGGCGAAGCAGCTGCCAGACAAATAGAATCAACTCCCTGGTTATAGATATTCAAATTGGCTTCTTTGTGGCAGTTGTAAAGAAAAGCTATGCACCCACAGTATTGAGGCTTGGGCCTCAGAGATGAGAACACTGGCCCACAGAAACTCTATTTTTGGCTCTGGTGTTTCTTAACTCTTTGCCATGTAACTGAAGTTCCCCAGCCGATGTCACATGTGGCATGATACCCTAACACTAACATTAAACGTGACCTCCATTCTAACCCAACCCTTAACACTAAACGTAACCCTGAAACTGTCCCTTACATGAACCCTAACCTTAGCCATGTTCCTAACCGTAACACTGACTCTGTCCTCAACCCTAGATATGCCCCTAACCCTAACCCTAACATATCCTAACCTGAACCCAAACCCTACCCTAATCCTACAGCAAAACTTGTCCTGCCCTGACACTGTCCTGAACACTAACCCTGACCCTAATCATAACCCTGTCCTTAACCCTAAATGTAACCATAACTCTGTCCCTAAGCTTAACCCTAAACCTAACACTAACTATGTTCCTAACCCTAACTCTGTCCCGAACCCTAAAACAAACCCTAAACCAAACCCTAACCGTAAAAAGTATTTCTAAACCTAACACTACCCTTAACTCTGTTTTGAACCCTAATTTAAATATAACCATGCCTCTCATCCTATCCATAACTCTAACCTTGTTTCTAACCCTACCCCTAAACCTAACCCTAACCTTAATGTTAACCTTAACTTGAGCGCTGACCCTAACTTTAACCCTAAACCTAACACTGTCCATAAACCTAACCCTAATTTTGTCCCTAACCCTAACTGTAACCCTAAACTTAAACTTAACACTAACCCTGACAGTGTCCCTAACCTTCATCTTGTCTCTAACCCTAATCCTGTCCCTAACGTTAACCTTGTCTCTAACTCTAAGACCTCCCCTATGTCAAATGAAAACCCCAATTGTATTCCTCACCCTCATGCGAACCCTAAGCCATCCGTGTGCCTACGATACATACGGTTCTTAATCCAAACCCTGTTATCGTAACCCTTTTCCTAAACCGAAATCTGAAAATAACCCTTTTTCTAAACTTCACACAAACCCCAAAACTAACCTTCTCCCTAAACTTAACCCTGTAGCTAACCCTCACCCTAACCCTAACAACTTCACTAACCCTAACCCTGTTTTTATACTTACTCATAACCAATTTTGTAACTCTAACCCGAATCCTGTCTCTACCCCTAACACTAATCCTACCCTAACCTGGCCCTAACACTGAATCTCAGCCGAACCCATACCCTAAACCAAACCGTGTCTTTATCACTAACCCTAAACCTTACACTAAGCTTAACTGTGTCCCTAATTTTAATGGAAACCCTAATCCTAACCAGAACACTAGCCTGTCTTTAACCATAACCCTGAATGTAAATCGAACCTTAGCCCTGACCCTAACTCTAACACTAACCGTTAACCTGTCCCTAAACTTAAGGCTAAGAGTAACCCTAAATCTAACCTTGTCGGGAAAGCTAAGCATATCTCTAACCGTGACCCTAATTATGTCATAAACCCTAACCCTAATCAGATCCATAAGCCTGTTCCTACTCTTAAACCTAACTCTGTACCTATCCCTAATCTTAACCCTAACACTGACCCTATTCCTGTCCCTAACGTTAACCCTAAACCTATCCTTAATCCTTAATGTTCCCCTAACTCTAATTCGAACCCTAACTCTAATCCTACTTCAGACCTAACCCTGACACTAACATACACCTCAACCCTAGCCCTAATCTTCTTCCTAACCCTAAGCCTAACTGTAACCTGTCCCTAATCTTAACCTAAACCTTACGTATACCTTGACCCTAACCCTTACAATACCAGTCTCTAACCCTGACCCTAACCTTAAACCTGTCTCTAATCCAAACCCTAACCATAACCATATCCCTATCCTTGTGCGTGACCCTATCGCTACCCTAATCCGAAGGCCACCCTGTCTCTAACACTAACCCTAGCCCTAAACTGAAACCTAACACAAAACTCAACTCCAAAGCTAACCTTAACACTGTCTCTAAACCTAACCTTAACCCTAACAGTAAGCCTGTCACTAATACTAACACTATCACACAACCTAATCTGTTTCTAACCATAACGCTAACCTTAACCCTAACTCTGCCTCTAATATTCACCCTAATCCTAACACTGTCGCTAAACCTAACTCTGACCCTTACTGTCTCTCTAATCTTAACTCTAACCCTCACCCTGTCACTAATCCTGTCCCTAACCCTAACCTTAACCATCAGCCAAAACCTAAACTTAACTGCAACCCTAACACTGAACTTAACCATGTCCCAAACCCGAATCGTGTCCCTAACCCTAAACCTAACCTTAACCGTAACCCTAACCCTAAATCCTAAACCCTAACCCTAACCCTAACCTTACCTTAAACCCTAACCTTAAGCCTAAACCTATCCCTAAACCCTAACCCTAACCTAACCCTAACCCTAACCCTAACACTGTCACTAAACCTAACTCTGACCCTTACCATCTCTCTAACCTTAATTCTAACCCTCAACCTGTCATTAACCCTGTCACTAAACCTAATCTTAACCATCAGCCAAAACCTAAACTTCACTATAACCCTAACACTAAACCTAACCATGCCCCAAACCCGAATCGTGTCAGTAACCCTAACCGTAACCCTAACCCGAAACCCGAAACCCAAACCCTAACCCTAACCCTAACACTAAGCCTGTCACTAATACTAACACTATCACTCAACCTAATCTGTTTTTAACCATAACGCTAACCTTAACCCTAACTCTGCCTCTAATATTAACCCTACCCCTAACACTGTCGCTAAACCTAACTCTGACCCTTACCGTCTCTCCACCCTTAACTCTAACCCTCACCCTGTCAATAACCCTGTCCCTAAACCTAAACTTAAGCATCAGACAAAACCTAAACTTAACTATAACCCTAACACTAAACCTAACCATGTCCCAAACCCTAATCCTGACCCTAACCCTAACCCTAACCCTAACCCTAACCCTAACCCTAAACCATAACCCTAACGATAAACCTAACCCTACCCCTAACCCAAACCGTAAACCCTAAACCCTAACCCTAACCCTAACCCTAACGCTAACCCTAATCCTAAACCCTAAACCCTAAACCCTAAACCCTAACCCTAACCCTAAACCCTAAACCTAACCATAACCCTAAACCTAACCCAAACCCTAACCTAAACCCTAACCCTAATCCTAACTCTAACACTCACTGTGTCCCTAAACTATACCTGCCCCTGTAGCTAACCCTTTTCCTAACCCAAAACTTAAACCTAAACGTATCCCTAGCCCTAACTCTAAATGGAGCCCTAACACTCTTCCCAACTCTGTCCCTAACCCTAATCCTAACACGAACCCTAACCCTAATGCTAACCCAAACCCTAACTCTGTCCTTCAACACTAAACCTAAAACTAACCCTAATTCTAACCGTGTCTCTAAACCTAATCCTAGTTCTAATCCTGTCCCTTACCCTAAAGCAAACTCTGTCGGTAACCCTAACCCTAAACCTAACTTCATCCTGTTTATAAACCTAACCCTAATGTCACCGTGGAGCTGCCGAGTCGAATGCTCCTGTGCACTGAGCCTTTCTCGTCATAAGGAAGTGTCTCGAATGCTAAGACCCGAGGGAATGATCTCAGTACAACTTCCTTATCCGGTGGTCTCGGAATGCTGAGTCCATCCTGGGGATCATACGTACATGTGAAAGCAAAACTTGTGTTTGATCACAATGAGTTTTGGCGAAGCAGCTACCAGACAAATAGAATCAACTCCCTGTGTATAGATATTCAAATTGACTTCTTGGTGGCAGTTGTAAAGAAAAGCTATGCGCCCACAGTATTAAGGCTTGGGCCTCAGAGATGAGAACACTGGCCCACAGAAACTCTATTTTTGGCTCTGGAGTTTCTTACCTCTTCGCCATCTAACTGTGGTTCCCCAGCCGATGTCACGTGAGACGTGTTACCCTAACACTAACCCTAACCGTGTCCTCCATTCTAACCCAACCTTTAACACTAAACGTAACACAGAAACGGTCCCTAACATGAACCCTAACCTTAGCCATGTTCCTATCCGTAACACTAACTCTGCCCTCAACCCTAGCTATGCCCCTAACCCTAACCCTAGCATATCCTAACCTGAACACAAACCCTAACCTGATCCTACGGCCTGCCCTGACACTGTCCTGAACACAAACCCTGACACTAATCATAACCCTGTCCTTAAACCTAACTCTAACCCTAACTCTGTCCCTAAGCTTAACCCTAAACCGAACACTAACTATGTTCCTAACCCTAACTCTGCCCCAAACCCTAAAACAAACCCTAAACCAAACCCTAACCCTAAAAAGTATTCCTAACCCTAACACTACCCTTAACTCTGTTTTGAACCCTAATTTAAAAATAACCGTGCCTCTAATCCTAACCGTAAGTCTAACCTTGTTTCTAACCCTACCCCTAAACCTATCCCTAACCTTAATGTTAACCTTAACTTGAGCGCTGACCCTAACTTTAACCCTAAACCTAACACTGTCCATAACCCTAACCCTAATTTTGTCTCTAACCCTAAATGTAACCCTAAACTTAAACTTAACACTAACCCTGACAGTGTCCCTAAGCTTAATCTTCTCTCTAACCCTAATGCTGTCCCTAACCTTAACCTTGTCTCTAACCCTAAGACCTCCCCTATGTCAAATGAAAACCCCAATTGTATTCCTCACCCTCATGCGAACCCTAAGCCATCCGTGTGCCTACCATGCATACTCTTCTTAATCCAAACCCTGTTATTGTAACCCTTTTCCTAAACCGAACTCTGAAAATAACCCTTTTTCTAAACTTCACACAAACCCCAAACCTAACCATCTCCCTAAACCTAACCCTGTATCTAACCCTAACCATAACCCTAACGACTTCACTAACCCTAACCCTGTTTCTACACTTACTCATAACGATATTTGTAACTCTAACCCGAAAACTGCCTGTACCCCTAACACTAATCCTACCCTAACCTGTCCCTAACACTGAAACTCCCCCAAACCCATACCCTAAACCAAACCGTGTCTTTATCACTAACCCTAAACCTTACAGTAACCTTAACTGTGTCCCTAATTTTAACGGAAACCCTAATCCTAACCAGAACACTAGCTTGTCTTTAACCATAACCCTAAATGTAAATCGAACCAGAAACCTAACCCTAGCCCTGACCCTAACTCTAACACTAACCCTTAACCTGTCCCTAAACTTAACGCTCAGAGTAACCCTAAAGCTAACCATGTCGGTAAAGCTAAGTGTAACTCTAACTGTGACCCTAATTGTGTCATAAACCCTAACCCTAATAATCCATAAGCCTGTTCGTACTCTTCAACCTAACTCTGTACCTATCCCTAATCATAACCCTAACACTAACCCTATTCCTGTGCGTAACGTTAACCCTAAACCTATCCTTAATCCTAACCGTTCCCCTAACTCTAATTCTAACCCTAACTCTAATCCTACTTCAGACCTAACCCTGACACTAACATACACCTCAACCCTAGCCCTAATCTTGTGCCTAACCTTAAACCTAAATGTAACCTGTCCCTAATCTTAACCTAAATCTTACCTATACCTTGACCCTAACCCTAACCATACCTGTCTCTAACCCTGACCCTAACTTTAAACCTGTTTCTAATCACAACCCTAAGCATAACCATATCCCTATCCCTGTGCCTGACCCTATCCCTACCCTAATCCGAAGGCCACCCTGTCTGTAACATTTACCATAGCCCTAAATTGAAACCTAACACTAAACTCAACTCCAAACCTAACCCTAACACTGTCCCAAACCCTAACGCTAACACTAACACTAAGCCTGTCACTAATACTAACACTATCACTCAACCTAATCTGCTTCTAACCATAACGCTAACCTTAACCTTAACTCTGACTCTAATATTAACCCTAACCCTAACACAGTCGCTAAACCTAACTCTGACCCTTACCGTCTCTCCACCCTTAACTCCAACCCAAACCCTGTCAGTAACCCTGTCCCTAAACCTAAACTTAAGCATCAGACAAAACCTAAACTTAACTATAACCCTAACACTAAACCTAACCATGTCCCAAACCCTAATCCTGTCCCTAACCCTAACCATAACCCTAACCCTAAACCCTAACCCTAAACCTAACCCAACCCTAAGGCTAACCCTAACCCTAAACACTAAACCCTAAACCCTAAACCTTAATCCTAACCCTAACTGTAACCCTAAACCCTAACCCTAACCCTAACCCAAACCCTAACCCTAACCCTAACCCTAATCCTAACTCTAACACTCACTGTGTCCCTACCCTATTCCTGCCCCTGTAGCTAACCCTTTTCCTAACCCAAAACCTAAATCTAAACGTATCCCTAGACCTAACTCTAAATGGAGCCCTAACACTCTTCCCAAATCTGTACCTAACCCTAATTCTAACACGAACCCTAACCCTAACGCTAACCTTAACCCTAACTCTGCCTCTAATATTAACCCTACCCCTAACACTGTCGCTAAACCTAACTCTGACCCTTACCGTCTCTCCAACCTTAACTCTAACCCTCACCCTGTCACTAACCCTGTCCCTAAACCTAAACTTAAGCATCAGACAAAACCTAAACTTAACTATAACCCTAACACTAAACCTAACCAAGTCCCCAACCCTAATCCTGTCCCTAACCCTAAACCTAACGCTAACCCTAACCCTAAACCTAAACCCTAAACCCTAAACTTAACCATAACCCTAAACCTAAACCCTAACTCTAACCCTAACCCTATCCCTAAAACCTAACCCTAACCCTAACCCTAACCCTAACCCTAACCTAACCTTAACCATCAGCCAGAACCAAAACTTAACTATAAACCTAACACTAAACCTAACCATGTCCCAAACCCTAATCCAGTCCCTAACCGTAACCCTAAACCTAACCCTAAACCCTAACCCTAACCCTAAAACTAACCCTAACACAAAACCTAACCATGTCTCAAACCCTAATCCTGTACCTAACCCTAACGCTAAACCCTATCCCTAACCCTAACCCTAACCCTAAACATAACACTGTCGCTAAAACTAACTCTGACCCTTAACGTCTCTCTAAACTTAACTCTAACACTCACCCTGTCACTAAACCTGTCTCTAAACCTAACCTTAACCATCAGCCAAAACCAAAACTTAACTATAAACTGAACACTAAACTTAACCATGTTCCAAACCCGAATCGTTTCCCTAACCCTAACCCTAAACTTAACCCCAACCCTAACCCTATCCCTAAACCCTAACCTTAACTTGAGCGCTGACCCTAACTTTAACCCTAAACCTAACACTGTCCATAACCCTAACCCTAATTTTGTCCCTAACCCTAACGGTAACCCTAAACTTAAACTTAACACTAACCCTGACAGTGTCCCTAAACTTCATCTTGTCTCTAACCATAATCCTGTCCCTAACCTTAACCTTGTCTCTAAATCTAAGACCTTCCCTATGTCAAATGAAAACCCCTATTGTATTCCTCACCCTCATGCGAACCCTAAGCCATCCGTGTGCATACCATGCATACTGTTCTTAATACAAACCCTGTTATCGTAACCCTTTTCCTAAACCGAAATCTGAAAATAACCCTTTTTCTAAACTTCACACAAACCCCAAAACTAACCTTCTCCTTAAACTTAACCCTGTAGCTAACCCTAACCCTAACCCTAACAACTTCACTAACCCTAACCCTGTTTTTACACTTACTCATAACCAATTTTGTAACTCTAACCGGAAACCTGTCTCTATCCCTAACACTAATCCTACCCTAACCTGTCCCGAACACTGAATCTCACCCGAACCATAACCTAAACCAAACCGTGTCTTTATCACTAACCCTAAACATTACACTAAGCTTAACTGTGTCCCTAATTTTAACGGAAACCCTAATCCTAATCAGAACCCTAGCCTGTCTTTAACCATAACCCTAAATGTAAATGGAACCGTAAACCTAACCTTAGCCCTGACCCTAACTCTAACACTAACCGTTAACCTGTCCCTAAACTTAACGCTAAGAGTAACCCTAAATCTAACCATGTCGGGAAAGCTAAGCGTATCTCTAACCGTAACCCTAATTGTGTCATAAACCCTAACTCTAATCCGATCCCACAAGCCTGTTCCTACCCTTAAACCTAACTCTGTACCTATCCCTAATCATAACCCTAACACTGACCCTATTCCTGTCCCTAACGTAAACCCTAAACCTATCCTTAATCCTTAACGTTCCCCTAACTCTAATTCTAACCCTAACTCTAATCCTACTTCAGACCTAACCCTGACACTAACATACACCTCAAACCTAGCCCTAATCTTGTTCCTAACCCTATACCTAACTGTAACCTGTCCCTAATCTTAACCTATACCTTGACCCTAACCCTTACCATACCTGTCTCTAACCCTGACCCTAACCTTAAACCTGTCTCTAATCCCAACCCTAACCATAACTATATCCCTATCCCTGTGACTGACCTTAACCCTACCCTAATCCGAAGGCCACCCTGTCTCTAACACTAACCCTAGCCCTAAACTGAAACCTAACACTAAACTCAACTCCAAAGCTAACCCTAACACTGTCTCTAAACCTAACCTTAACCCTAACAGTAAGCCTGTCACTAATACTAACACTATCACACAACCTAATCTGTTTCAAACCATAAGGCTAACCTTAACCCGAACTCTGCCTCTAATATTAATCCTAAACCTAACACTGTCGCTAAACCTAACTCTGACCCTTACTGTCTCTCTAACCCTAACCTAACCCTAACCCTAACACTAACACTGTCGCTAAACTTAACTCAAAATATCCCCTGGTTTGTGATCGCAATGCCCCTTGTTATTAATCATAATGACCTTTGTTTCTGATAACAATACCCCCTGATGAGTGATTAAAATGCTCCCTGCTTACTGATCACAATGGCCGTTTCTTCCTGATCACTTTGCCCCCTGTTTACACATCAGAGTACCCCTTATTCACTGATCACGATACTCCTTGCCTACTGATCACAATGCCCTTTGCTTCCTGATCACAATATCTCTTGCTTCATGATCACAATTCCCCTGGGTTCCTGATCACAATCCCCCATTCTTACTAATCACAATTCCACATCCTAACTGAGCACAATGCCCCCTGCTTTGTGATCACAAAGCCCCTTGCTCTTGATCATAATGACCCTTGTTTGTGATCACAATACCCCGATTAGTGATTACAATGCTCCCTGCATACTGATCACAGTGCCCCTTTCTTCCTGATCACAGTGACCCCTGCTTACTCATCAGAATGCCCCCAGTTTACACATCAAAGAACCCCTTGTTCACCTATCATTATACCCCTTGCCTACTGATCACAATGTCCTTTGTTTCCTGATCACAACTCCACATTCTTATTGATCACAATAACCCAGTTACTGATCACAATGCCCCTTTTTTCCTGATCACAATGCCCACTGCTTACTTTTCAGAATGCCCCCTGGTTACACATCACAGTACCCCTTGTTCACTGACCACAATACCCCTTGGCTACTGATCACAATGCCTTTGCTTCCTGATCACAATCCCTCTTGCTTCCTGATCACAATTCCCCTTGCTTCCTGATCACAATCTCCCATCTTTACTGATCACAATGCCCACTGCATTGTGATCACAGTGCCCCTTGCTCTTGATCATGAAGACCCCTGTTTCTGATCACAATACCCCTGATTAGTGATTACAATGCTGCCTGCTTACTGATCACAATGACCCTTTCTTCCTGATCACAACGCCCCCTGCTTACTTTTCAGAATGCACCCTGTTTACACATCACAGTACACGTTGTTCACTGATCACAATACCCCTTCCCTACTGATCACAATGCCCCTTGTTCTGAATCATAATGGCCCATGTTTGTGATCACAATACCACCCAATTAGTGATTACAATGCTCCCTGCTTACTGGTCAAAATGCACCTTTATTCCTAATCAAAATTCCCCTTTTATTGATCACAATGACCCCTGATTACTTTTCAGAATGTCCCCTGTTTACACATCACAATACCCCTTGCCTACTGTACACAATGCCTTTTGCTTCTGAGCACAATACCTCTTGCTTCCTGATCTCAATTCCCCTTACTTCCTGATCACAATCCCCCATCCTTACTGTTCACAATACCCCCTGTTACTGATCACAATGCCCCTTGCTTTGTGATTACAATGCCCCTTGTTCTTAATCATAATGACCCCTGTTTGTGATCAAAATACCACCTAATTAGTGATTACAATGCTCCCTGGTAACTTGTCAAAATGCCCCTTTCTTTCTGATCACAATGCGCCTGGTGACTTTTCAGAATGCCCCCTGTTTACACATCACAGTACCCCTTGTTCGCTGATCACAATACCCATTGCCTACTTCTCACAATGCCCTTTGCTTCCTGATCACAATGCCTCTTGCTTCCTGATAACAATTCCCCTTGCTTCCTGATCACAATCCCCCATCTTTAGTGATCACAATGCCCCGTGTTACTGATCACAATACCCCCTGCTTGTGATCACAATGCCCCTTGTTCTTAATCATAATGACCACTGTTTCTGATAACAATACCCCCTGATGAGTGATTAAAATGCTCCCTGCTTACTGATCAAAATGGCCCTTTCTTCCTGATCACATTGCCCCCTGTTTACTCATCACAGTACGCATTGTTCACTGATCAAAATACCCCTTGCCTACTGATCACAATGCCCTTTGTTTCCTGATCACAATAACTGTGGCTTCCTGATCACAATTGCCCTTGCGTCCTGATCACAATCCCCCATCCTTACTGATCACAATACCCCCGATACTGATCTCAGTGCCCCCTGCTTAATTTTCAGAATATGCCCTGTTTACACATCACATACCTCTTGTTCACTGATCACGATAGCCCTTGCCTAATGATCCCAATGCCCTTTGCTTCCTGATCAGAATATATCTTGCTTCTTGATCACAATTCCCTGGGTTCCTGATCACAATCCCCCATTCTTCCGGATCGCAATGTCCCTTGCTCTTGATAATAATGACCCTTGTTTGTGGTCACGATAACCTCTGATTAGTGATTACAATGCTCCCTGCTTACTGGTCAAAATGCCCCTTTCTTCCCGATCACACTGCCGCCTTTTACTGATCACAATGCCCCCTGCTTTGTGATCACAATGCCCCTTCTTTACTGATCACAATGCCGCTTGTTCTTGATCATAATGACCCCTGTTTCTGATCACAATACCTCATGATTAGTGATTACAATATTCCGTGCTTACTGCTCACAATGCCCTTTGGTTCCTGATCACAATGCCTCTTGCTTCCTGATCACAATTCCCCTTATTTCCTGATCACAATCCCCCTACCTTACTGATCACAATACCCACGTTAATGATAACAATGCCCCTGCATTGTGATCACAATGCCCCGTCTTTACTGATCACAATGTCGCTTGTACTTGATCATAATGACCCCTGTTTCTGATCACAATTCCCCCTGATTAGTGATTACAATGCTCCCTGCTTACTGGTCAAAATGCCCATTTGTTCCTGATCACAATGCCCCCTTTTCTGATCACAATGCATCCTGCATACTTTTCAGAATATCCCCTGTTTACAGACCACAGTACCCCTTATTCACCGATCACAATACCCCTTGCCTACTGATGCCAATGCCCTTTGCTTCCTCATCACAATCCCCGATCCTTAAGGATCACTATGCCCCGTGTTACTGATAACAATGCCCCTGCTTTGTGATCACAATGCCCCTTGTTCTTAATCATAATGACCCCTGTTTTTGATCACAATCCCCCCAAATTAGTGATTATAGTGCTCCCTGCTTACTGGTCAAAATGCCCCTTTGTTCCTGACCACAATGCCCCCTTTTACTGATCACAATGCCCACTGCTTACTTTTCAGAATGCCCCCTGTTTACACATCACAGTACCCCTTGTTCACTGATCACAATACCCCTTGCCAACTGATCACAATGCCCTTTGCTTCCTGATCACAATACCTCTGGCTTTCTGATCACAATTCCCCTTCCTTCCTGATCACAATACCCCCTGATTAGTGATTACAATGCTCCCGGCTTACTGGTCAAAATGCCAGTTTGTTCCTGATCACAGTACCCCTTCTTTACTGATCACATTGCCGCTTGTTCTTGATCATAATGACCCCTGTTTCTGATCACAATACCTCCTGTATAGTGATTACAATATTCCGTGCTTACTGATCACAATGCCACTTTCTTCCTGATCACAATGCCCCTGCTTACTTATCAGAATGCCCCCTGTTTACACATCACAGTACCCTTGATCAATTATCACAATACCCCTTGCCTACTGCTCACAATGCTCTTTGCTTCCTGATCACAATGACTCTTGCTTCCTGATCACAATTCCCCTTACTTCCTGATCAAAATCCCCCATTCTTACTGATCACAATACCCCGTTACTGATCACAGTGACCCCTGCTTTGTGATCACAATGCCCCTTGATTTTTTATCACAATGCCCCTTGTTCTTGACCATAATGCCCCTTGTTTCTGATCACAATACCACCTGATTAGTGATTAGAACGCTCCGTGCTTACTGATCACAATGCCCCATTCTTCCTGATCAAAATGCCCCCTTTTACTGACCACAATGCCCCCTGCTTACTTTTCAGAATGCCCCCTGTTTCTCATCACAGTACCCCTTGTTCACTGATCACAATACCCCTTGCCTACTTCTCACAATGCCCTTTGCTTCCTGATCACAATATATCTTGCTTCCTGATCACAATCCCCTGGGTTCCTGATCACAATCCCCCATTCTTCCTGATCGCAATGCCCCTTGCTCTTGATAATAATGACCCCTGTTTCTGATCACAATACCTGATGTTTAGTGATTACAATATCCGTGCTTACTGCTCAAAATGCCCTTTGGTTCCTGATCACAATACCTCTTGCTTCCTGATCACAATTCCCCTTATTTCCTGATCACAATCCCCCATCCTTACTGATCACAATACCCCCGTTAATGATAACAATGACCCTGCATTGTGATCACAATGCCCCGTCTTTACTGATCACAATGTCGCTTGTACTTGATCATAATGATCCCTGTTTCTGATCACAATTCCCCCTGAGTAGTGATTACAATGCTCCCTGCTTACTGTTCAAAATGCCCATTTGTTCCTGATCACAATGCCCCCTTTTCTCATCACAATGCATCCTGCATACTTTTCAGAATATCCCCTTCTTACAGACCACAGTACCCCTTATTCACCGATCACAATACCCCTTGCCTACTGATGCCAATGCCCTTTGCTTCCTCATCACAATCCCCCATCCTTAAGGATCACTATGCCCCCTGTTACTGATCACAATGCCCCTGCTTTGTGATTACAATGCCCTTGTTCTTAATCATAATGACCCCTGTTTTTGATCACAATATCCCCAAATTAGTGATTTTAATGCTCCCTGCTTACTGGTCAAAATGCCCCTTTTTTCCTGATCACAATGCCCCCTTTTACTGATCACAATGCCCACTGCTTACTTTTCAGAATGCCCCCTGTTTACACATCACAGTACCCCTTGTTCACTGATCACAATACCCCTTTCCAACTGATCCCAATGCCCTTTGCTTCATGATCACAATTCTCCTTGCTTCCTAATCACATTCCCTCACCCTTAGTGTTTACAATGCTCCCTGCATACTGATCACAATGCCTCTTTCTTCCTTACCACAATGCCCCCTGCTTAGTTATCAGAATGCCCCCTGTTTACACATCACCGTACACCTTGTTCACTGATCACAATACCCCTTGCCTACTGATCACAATGCCCTTTGCTTCCTGATAACAATTACCCTGGCTTACTGATCACAATCCCTCATGCTTAGTGATCACAATGCCTCCTGTTACTGATGAAAATGCCCCCTGCTTTGTGATCACAATGCCTCTTGTTCTTAATTATAATGACCACTGTTTCTGATCATAATACCACCTTATGAGTGATTAAAGTGATCCCTGCTAATTGATCACGATGACATTTCTTCCTGGTCACAATGTCCCCTGTTTACACATCATAGTACCCGTTGTTCTCTGATTACAATACCACATGCCTACTGATCACAATGCCATTTGCTTCCTGATCACAATTCCCCTACTTCCTGATCACAATTCCACATCCTAACTGAGCACAATGACCCCTGCTTTGTGATCACAAAGCCCCTTGCTCTTGATCATAATGAACCTTGTTTGTGATCACAATACCCCGATTAGTGATTACAATGCTCCCTGCATACTGATCACAATGCCCCTTTCTTCCTGATCACAATGACCCCAGCTTACTTATCAGAATGCCCCCAGTTTACACATCATAGTACACCTTGTTCACCTATCACTATACCCCTTGCCTACTGACCACAATGTCCTTTGTTTCCTGATCACAACTCCACATTCTTATTGAACACAATAACCCAGTTACTGATCACAATGCCCCTTTTTTCCTGATCACAATGCCCACTGCTTACTTTTCAGAATGCCCCCTGTTTACACATCACAGTACCCCTTGTTCACTGATCACAATACCCCTTGCCTACTGATCACAATGCCTTTGCTTCCTGATCACAATCCCTCTTGCTTCCTGATCACAATCTCCCATCTTTACTGATCACAATGCCCACTGCATTGTGATCACAGTGCCCTTTGCTCTTGATCATGAAAACCCCTGTATCTGATCACAATACCGCTGATTAGTGATTACAATGCTCCCTGCTTGCTGATCACAATGACCCTTTCTTCCTGATCACAACGCCCCCTGCTTACTTTTCAGAATGCACCCTGTTTACACATCACAGTACCCGTTGTTCACTGATCACAATACCCCTTGCCTACTGATCACAATGCCCCTTGCTTCCTGATCACAATCCCTCTTGCTTCCTGATCACAAATCCCCTTACTTCCTGATCACAATTCCCCATCTTTACTGATCACAATGCCCCCTGCTCTGTGATCACAATGCCCCTTGCTCTTGATCATAATGACCCTTGTTTGTGGTCACAATGCACCCTGAATAGTAATTACAATGCTCCCTGCTTAATGGTCAAAATGCCCCTTTTCTCCTGATCACAATGCCCCTAACCCTAACCCTAACACTGTCGCTAAACCTAACTCTGACCCTTACCATCTCTCTATCTTTAACTCTAACCCTCACCCTGTAACTAACCCTGTCCCGAAACCTAACCTTAACCATCAGCCAAAACCTAAACTTAACTATAACCCTAACACTAAACCTAACCATGTCTCAAACCCGAAACGTGTACCTAACCCTAACCCTAAACCTAAACCCTAAACCGAAACCCTAACCCTAACGCTAACCATAACCATAAACACTAAACACTAACCCTAACCCTAACCCTAACCCTAAACCCTAAACCCTAACACTAATCCTAACCCTAAAGCCTAAACCCTAACTCTAACCCTAACCCTAACCCTAAACCCTAAACCCTAACCTTAACCCTAACCCTAAACCTAAACCGTAACCCTAACCCTAACCCTATCCCTAAAACCTAACCCTAACCCTAACCCTAACCCTAACTCTAACCCTAACCCTAAACCTAACCCTATCCCTAAACCCTAACCCTGAAATGTAAACACTAACCCTCCCCTATTCCTAACCCTAACCCAAACCTTAACCCTCAACCCTAACCTAACCTGATCCCTAACCCTAACACTGTCGCTAAACCTAACTCTGACCCTTACCGTCTCTCCAACCTTAACTCTAACCCTCACCCTGTCACTAACCCTGTCCCTAAACCTAAACTTAAGCATCAGACAAAACCTAAACTTAATATAACCCTAACAGTAAACATAACCGTGTCCCAAACCCTAATCCTGTCCCTAACCCTAAACCTAATGCTAACCCTAACACTAACCCTAACCCTAAACCCTAAACCCTAACCTTAACCCTAACCCTAAACCTAAACCGTAACGCTAAACCTAACCCTATCCCTAAAACCTAACCCTAACCCTAACCCTAACCCTAACCCTAACCTAACCCTAACCCTAACCCTAACACTGTCGCTAAACCTAACTCTGTACCTTACCGTCTCTCTAACTTTAACTCTAACCCTCACCCTGTAACTAACCCTGTCCCTAAACCTAACCTTAACCATCAGCCAAAACCTAAACTTAACCATAACCCTAACACTAAACCTAAACATGTCTCAAACCCGAATCGTGTACCTAATCCTAACCCTAACCCTAACCCTAAACCGTAAGCCCTAACTCGAACCCTAACCCTAACCCTAAAGCCTAAATCCTAACTCTAACCC
>CM063099.1:20821999-20826999 GCA_031876335.1 Hipposideros larvatus | reverse complement strand
TAACCATAACGCTAACCCTAACCATAAACACTAAACCCTAAACCTAACCCTAACCCTAACCCAAACCCTAAACCCTAAACCCTAACACTAACCCTAACCCTAAAGCCTAAACCCTAACTCTAACCCTAACCCTATCCCTAAACCCTAAACCCTAACCTTAACCCCAACCCTAAACCTAAACCGTAACCCTAACCCTAACCCTATCCCTAAAACCTAACCCGAACCTAACCCTAACCCTAACCCTAACCCTAACTCTAACCCTAACCCTAATCCTAACCCTATCCCTAAACCCTAACCCTAAAATGTAAACACTAACACTCCCCTATTCCTAACCCTAACCCTAACCCTAACCCTAAACCCTAACCTAACCTGATCCCTAACCCTAACACTGTCGCTAAACCTAACTCTGACCCTTACCGTCTCTCCAACCTTAACTCTAACCCTGTCACTAACCCTGTCCCTAAACCTAAACTTAAGCATCAGACAAAACCTAAACTTAATATTACCCTAACAGTAAACCTAATCATGTCCCAAACCCTAATCCTGTCCCTAACCCTAACCCTAACCCTAACCCTAACCCTAACACTAACCCTAACCTTAAACCTAAACACTAAACCCAAAACCTAACCCTAACGCTAACCCTAACCATAAACACTAAACCCTAACCCTAACTCTAACCCGAACCCTAACCCTAAACCCTAAACCCTAACACTAACCCTAACACTAAAGCCTAAACCCTAACTCTAACACTAACCCTAACCCTAAACCCTAAACCCTAACCTTAACCCTAACCCTAAACCTAAACCGTAACCCTAACCCTAACCCTATCCCTAAAACCTAACCCTAACCCTAACCCTAACTCTAAACCTAACCCTAACCCTAACCCTATCCCTAAAACCTAACCCTAACCCTAACCCTAACCCTAACCCTAACCTAACCCTAACCCTAACCCTAACACTGTCGCTAAACCTAACTCTGTGCCTTACCGTCTCTCTAACTTTAACTCTAACCCTCACCCTGTAACTAACCCTGTCCCTAAACCTAACCTTAACCATCAGCCAAAACCTAAACTTAACCATAACCCTAACACTATACCTAAACATGTCTCAAACCCGAATCGTGTACCTAACCCTAACCCTAAACTTAACCCTAACCCGAAACCCGAAACCCTAACCCTAACCCTAACCCTAACCCTAAACCGTAAGCCCTAACTCGAACCCTAACCCTAACCCTATAGCCTAAATCCTAACTCTAACCCTAACCCTAAACCTAACCCTATCCCTAAACCCTAACCCTAAAATGTAAACACTAACCCTCCCCTATTCCTAACTCTAACCCTAACCCTAACCCTAAACCCTAACCTAACCTGATCCCTAACACTAACACTGTCGCTAAACCTAACACTGACCCTTACCGTCTCTCTAAACTTAACTCTAACCCTCACCCTGTCACTAAACCTGTCCCTAAAACTAACCTTAACCATCAGCCAAAACCAAAATTTAACTATAAACCTACACTAAACCTAACCATTTCCCAAACCCTAATCTTGCCCCTAACCCTAACCCTAACCCTAACCATAACCCTAACCCTAAATCCTAAACCCTAACCCTAACCCTAACCCTAAACCCTAACTCTAACCCTAACCCTAACCCTAACATTGTCGCTAAACCTAACTCTGAACCTTACCGTCTCTCTATCTTTAACTCTAACCCTCACCCAGTAACTAACCCTGTCCCTAAACCTAACCTTAACCATCAGCCAAAACCTAAACTTAACTATAACCCTAACACTAAACCTAACCATGTCTCAAACCCGAAACGTGTACCTAACCCTAACCCTAACCTTAACCCTAACACTAAACTCGAAACCCTAACACTAACCCTAACTCTAAACCTAAACACTAAACCCAAACCCTAACCCTAACGCTAACCCTAACCATAAACACTAAACCCTAACCCTAACCCTAAACCTAAACCCTAAACCCTAACACTAACCCTAACCCTAAAGCCTAAACCCTAACTCTAACCCTAACCCTAACCCTAAACCCTAAACCCTAACCCTAACCCTATCCCTAAAACCTAACCCTAACCCTAACCCTAACCCTAACCCTAACTCTAACCCTAACCCTAACCCTAACCCTAACCCTAAACCGTAACCCTAACCCTAACCCTATCCCTAAAACCTAACCCTAACCCTAACCCTAACCCTAACCCTAACCTAACCCTAATCCTAACCCTAACACTGTCGCTAAACCTAACTCTGACACTTACCGTCTCTCTATCTTTAACTCTAACCCTCACCCTGTAACTAACCCTGTCCCTAAACATAACCTTAACCATCAGCCAAAACCTAAACTTAACTATAACCCTAACCCTAAACCCTAAACCCTAACCTTAACCCAAACCCTAAACCTAAATCGCAACCCTAACCCTAACCCTATCCCTAAAACCTAACCCTAACCCTAACCCTAACCCTAACCCTAACCCTATCCCTAAACCCTAACCCTAAAATGTAAACACTAACCCTCCCCTATTCCTAACCCTAACACTAACGCTAACCTTAAACCCTAACCTAACCTGATCCCTAACCCTAACACTGTCGCTAAACCTAACTCTGACCCTTACCGTCTATCTTTATCTCTAACCCTCACCCTGTAACTAACCCTGTCCCTAAACCTAACCTTAACCATCAGCCAAAACCTAAACTTAACTATAAACCTAACACTAAAAATAACCATGTCTCAAACCCGAAACGTATACCTAACCCTAACCCTAACCTTAACCCTAACACTAAACCCGAAACCCTAACACTAACCCTAACCCTAACCCTAAACCCTAAACCCAAACCCTAACCATAACGCTAACCCTAACCATAAACACTAAACCCTAAACCTAACCCTAACCCTAACCCAAACCCTAAACCCTAAACCCTAACACTAACCCTAACCCTAAAGCCTAAACCCTAACTCTAACCCTAACCCTATCCCTAAACCCTAAACCCTAACCTTAACCCCAACCCTAAACCTAAACCGTAACCCTAACCCTAACCCTATCCCTAAAACCTAACCCTAACCCTAACCCTAACCCTAACCCTAACCCTAACTCTAACCCTAACCCTAAACCTAACCCTATCCCTAAACCCTAACCCTTAAATGTAAACACTAACCCTCCCCTATTCCTAACCCTAACCCTAACCCTAACCCTAAACCCTAACCTAACCTGATCCCTAACCCTAACACTGTCGCTAAACCTAACTCTGACCCTTACCGTCTCTCCAACCTTAACTCTAACCCTGTCACTAACCCTGTCCCTAAACCTAAACTTAAGCATCAGACAAAACCTAAACTTAATATTACCATAACAGTAAACCTAATCATGTCCCAAACCCTAATCCTGTCCCTAACCCTAACCCTAACCCTAACCCTAACCCTAACACTAACCCTAACCTTAAACCTAAACACTAAACCCAAAACCTAACCCTAACGCTAACCCTAACCGTAAACACTAAACCCTAACCCTAACCCTAACCCGAACCCTAACCCTAAACCCTAAACCCTAACACTAACCCTAACACTAAAGCCTAAACCCTAACTCTAACACTAACCCTAACCCTAAACCCTAAACCCTAACCTTAACCCTAACCCTAAACCTAAACCGTAACCCTAACCCTAACCCTATCCCTAAAACCTAACCCTAACCCTAACCCTAACTCTAAACCTAACCCTAACCCTAACCCTATCCCTAAAACCTAACCCTAACCCTAACCCTAACCCTAACTCTAACCCTAACCCTAAACCTAACCCTATCCCTAAACCCTAACCCTGAAATGTAAACACTAACCCTCCCCTATTCCTAACCCTAACCCAAACCTTAACCCTCAACCCTAACCTAACCTGATCCCTAACCCTAACACTGTCGCTAAACCTAACTCTGACCCTTACCGTCTCTCCAACCTTAACTCTAACCCTCACCCTGTCACTAACCCTGTCCCTAAACCTAAACTTAAGCATCAGACAAAACCTAAACTTAATATAACCCTAACAGTAAACATAACCGTGTCCCAAACCCTAATCCTGTCCCTAACCCTAAACCTAATGCTAACCCTAACACTAACCCTAACCCTAAACCCTAAACCCTAACCTTTACCCTAACCCTAAACCTAAACCGTAACGCTAAACCTAACCCTATCCCTAAAACCTAACCCTAACCCTAACCCTAACCCTAACCCTAACCTAACCCTAACCCTAACCCTAACACTGTCGCTAAACCTAACTCTGTACCTTACCGTCTCTCTAACTTTAACTCTAACCCTCACCCTGTAACTAACCCTGTCCCTAAACCTAACCTTAACCATCAGCCAAAACCTAAACTTAACCATAACCCTAACACTAAACCTAAAGATGTCTCAAACCCGAATCGTGTACCTAACCCTAACCCTAAACTTAACCCTAACCCGAAACCCGAAACCCTAATCCTAACCCTAACCCTAACCCTAAACCGTAAGCCCTAACTCGAACCCTAACCCTAACCCTAAAGCCTAAATCCTTACTCTAACCCTAACCCTAAACCTAACCCTATCCCTAAACCCTAACCCTAAAATGTAAACACTAACCCTCCCTTATTCATAACTCTAACCCTAACCCTAACCCTAAACCCTAACCTAACCTGATCCCTAACACTAACACTGTCGCTAAACCTAACACTGACCCTTACCGTCTCTCTAAACTTAACTCTAACCCTCACCCTGTCACTAAACCTGTCCCTAAAACTAACCTTAACCATCAGCCAAAACCAAAATTTAATTATAACCCTACACTAAACCTAACCATTTCCCAAACCCTAATCCTGCCCCTAACCCTAACCCTAACCCTAACCATAACCCTAACCCTAAATCCTAAACCCTAACCCTAACCCTAACCCTAAACCCTAACTCTAACCCTAACCCTAACCCTAACACTGTCGCTAAAACTTAACTCTGAACCTTACCGTCTCTCTATCTTT
>CM063099.1:20651999-20816999 GCA_031876335.1 Hipposideros larvatus | reverse complement strand
TGTCACTAACCCTGTCCCTAAACCTAAACTTAAGCATCAGACAAAACCTAAACTTAATATTACCCTAACAGTAAACCTAATCATGTCCCAAACCCTAATCCTGTCCCTAACCCTAACCCTAACCCTAACCCTAACACTAACCCTAACCTTAAACCTAAACACTAAACCCAAAACCTAACCCTAACGCTAACCCTAACCATAAACACTAAACCCTAACCCTAACCCTAACCCGAACCCTAACCCTAAACCCTAAACCCTAACACTAACCCTAACACTAAAGCCTAAACCCTAACTCTAACACTAACCCTAACCCTAAACCCTAAACCCTAACCTTAACCCTAACCCTAAACCTAAACCGTAACCCTAACCCTAACCCTATCCCTAAAACCTAACCCTAACCCTAACCCTAACTCTAAACCTAACCCTAACCCTAACCCTAACACTGTCGCTAAACCTAACTCTGTGCCTTACCGTCTCTCTAACTTTAACTCTAACCCTCACCCTGTAACTAACCCTGTCCCTAAACCTAACCTTAACCATCAGCCAAAACCTAAACTTAACCATAACCCTAACACTATACCTAAACATGTCTCAAACCCGAATCGTGTACCTAACCCTAACCCTAAACTTAACCCTAACCCGAAACCCGAAACCCTAACCCTAACCCTAACCCTAACCCTAAACCGTAAGCCCTAACTCGAACCCTAACCCTAACCCTAAAGCCTAAATCCTAACTCTAACCCTAACCCTAAACCTAACCCTATCCCTAAACCCTAACCCTAAAATGTAAACACTAACCCTCCCCTATTCCTAACTCTAACCCTAACCCTAACCCTAAACCCTAACCTAACCTGATCCCTAACACTAACACTGTCGCTAAACCTAACACTGACCCTTACCGTCTCTCTAAACTTAACTCTAACCCTCACCCTGTCACTAAACCTGTCCCTAAAACTAACCTTAACCATCAGCCAAAACCAAAATTTAACTATAACCCTACACTAAACCTAACCATTTCCCAAACCCTAATCTTGCCCCTAACCCTAACCCTAACCCTAACCATAACCCTAACCCTAAATCCTAAACCCTAACCCTAACCCTAACCCTAAACCCTAACTCTAACCCTAACCCTAACCCTAACATTGTCGCTAAACCTAACTCTGAACCTTACCGTCTCTCTATCTTTAACTCTAACCCTCACCCAGTAACTAACCCTGTCCCTAAACCTAACCTTAACCATCAGCCAAAACCTAAACTTAACTATAACCCTAACACTAAACCTAACCATGTCTCAAACCCGAAACGTGTACCTAACCCTAACCCTAACCTTAACCCTAACACTAAACTCGAAACCCTAACACTAACCCTAACTCTAAACCTAAACACTAAACCCAAACCCTAACCCTAACGCTAACCCTAACCATAAACACTAAACCCTAACCCTAACCCTAAACCTAAACCCTAAACCCTAACACTAACCCTAACCCTAAAGCCTAAACCCTAACTCTAACCCTAACCCAAACCCTAAACCCTAAACCCTAACCCTAACCCTATCCCTAAAACCTAACCCTAACCCTAACCCTAACCCTAACCCTAACTCTAACCCTAACCCTAACCCTAACCCTAACCCTAAACCGTAACCCTAACCCTAACCCTATCCCTAAAACCTAACCCTAACCCTAACCCTAACCCTAACCCTAACCTAACCCTAACCCTAACCCTAACACTGTCGCTAAACCTAACTCTGACACTTACCGTCTCTCTATCTTTAACTCTAACCCTCACCCTGTAACTAACCCTGTCCCTAAACATAACCTTAACCATCAGCCAAAACCTAAACTTAACTATAACCCTAACCCTAAACCCTAAACCCTAACCTTAACCCAAACCCTAAACCTAAATCGTAACCCTAACCCTAACCCTATCCCTAAAACCTAACCCTAACCCTAACCCTAACCCTAAACCTAACTCTAACCCTAACCCTAACCCTAACCCTATCCCTAAACCCTAACCCTAAAATGTAAACACTAACCCTCCCCTATTCCTAACCCTAACACTAACGCTAACCTTAAACCCTAACCTAACCTGATCCCTAACCCTAACACTGTCGCTAAACCTAACTCTGACCCTTACCGTCTCTCCAACCTTAACTCTAACCCTCACCCTGCCACTAACCCTGTCCCTAAACCTAAACTTAAGCATCAGACAAAACCTAAACTTAATATAACCCTAACTGTAAACCTAACCATGTCCCAAACCCTAATCCTGCCCCAAACCCTAACCCTTACCCTAACCATAACCCTAACCCTAAATCCTAAACCCTAACCCGAACCCTAACCCTAAACCCTAACTCTAACCCTAACCCTAACCTAACCCTAACCCTAAACCTAACACTGTCGCTAAACCTAACTCTGACCCTTAACGTCTCTCTATCTTTAACTCTAACCCTCACCCTGTAACTAACCCTGTGCCTAAACCTAACCTTAACCATCAGCCAAAACCTAAACCGTAATCCTAACACTAACCCTATCCCTAAAACCTAACCCTAACCCTAACCCTAACCCTAACCCTAACACTCACCCTGTAACTAACCCTGTCCTTAAAACCTAACCTTAACCATCAGCCAAAACCTAAACTTAACCATAACCCTAACACTAAACCTAAACATGTCTCAAACCCGAATCGTGTACCTAACCCTAACCCTAAACTTAACCTTAACCCTGAACCCGAAACCCTAACCCTAACCCTAACCCTAACCCTATCCCTAACCCTAACCATAACCGTAACACTAAACCTAAACATGTCTCAAACCCGAATCGTATACCTAAGCCTAACCCTAAACTTAACCCTAACCCTAAACCCGAAACCCTAACCCTAACCCTAAACCATAAGCCCTAACTCTAACTCTAACCCTAACCCTAAAGCCTAAATCCTAACTCTAACCCTAACCCTAACCCTAACCCTAACCCTATCCCTAAACCCTAACCCTAAAATGTAAACACTAACCCTCCCCTATTCCTAACCCTAACCCTAACCCTAACCCTAAACCCTAACCTAACCTGATCCCTAACACTAACACTGTCGCTAAACCTAACTCTGACCCTTACCGTCTCTCTAAACTTAACTCTAACCCTCACCCTGTCACTAAACCTGTCCCTAAAACTAACCTTAACCATCAGCCAAAACCAAAACTTAACTATAACCCTACACTAAACCTAACCATTTCCCAAACCCTAATCCTGCCCCTAACCCTAACCCTAACCCTAACCATAACCCTAACCCTAAATCCTAAACCCTAACCCTAACCCTAACCCTAAACCCTAACTCTAACCCTAACCCTAACCTAACCCTAACCCTAACCCTAACACTGTCGCTAAACCTAACTCTGACCCTTACCGTCTCTCTATCTTTAACTGTAACCCTCACCCTGTAACTAACCCTGTCCCTAAACCTAACCTTAACCATCACCCAAAACCTAAACTTAACTATAACCCTAACACTAAACCTAACCATGTCTCAAACCCGAAACGTGTACCTAACCCTAAACCTAACCTTTACCCTAACACTAAACCCGAAACCCTAACACTAACCCTAACCCTAAACCTAAACCCTAAACCCAAACCCTAACCCTAACCCTAACCGTAACCCTAACCCTAACCCTAACCCTAAACCCTAAACCCTAACACTAACCCTAACCCTAAAGCCTAAACCCTAACTCTAACCCTAACCCTAAACCATAAACCCTAACGTTAACCCTAACCCTAAACCTAAACCGTAACCCTAACCCTAACCCTATCCCTAAAACCTAACCCTAACCCTAACCCTAACCCTAACCCTAACTCTAACCCTAACCCTAACCCTAACCCTATCCCTAAACCGTAACCCTAAAATGTAAACACTAACCCTCCCTATTCCTAACCCTAACCCTAACGCTAACCCTAAACCCTAACCTAACCTGATCCCTAACCCTAACACTGTCGCTAAACCTAACTCTGACCCTTACCGTCTCTCCAACCTTAACTCTAACCCTCACCCTGTCACTAACCCTGTCCCTAAACCTAAACTTAAGCATCAGACAAAACCTAAACTTTATATAAACCTAACAGTAAACCTAACCATGTCCCAAACCCTAAACCTGCCCCTAACCCTAACCCTAACCCTAACCATAACCCTAACCCTAAATCCTAAACCCTAACCCTAACCCTAACCCTAAACCCTAACTCTAACCCTAACCCTAACCTAACCGTAACCCTAACCCTAACACTGTCGCTAAACCTAACTCTGACCCTTACCATCTCTCTAACCTTAATTCTAACCCTCACCCTGTCACTAATCCTGTCCCTAACCCTAACCTTAACCATCAGCCAAAACCTCAACTTAACTACAACCCTAACACTGAACTTAACCATGTCCCAAACCCGAATCGTGTCCCTAACCCTAAACCTAACCCTAACCGTAACCCTCACCCTAAATCCTAAACCCTAACCCTAACCCTAACCTTACCTTAAACCCTAACCCTAACCCTAACCCTATCCCTAAACCCTAACCCTAACCTAACCCTAACCTAACCCTAACACTGTCACTAAACCTAACTCTGACCCTTACCATCTCTCTAACCTTAATTCTAACCCTCACCCTGTCATTAACCCTGTCACTAAACCTTATCTTAACCATCAGCCAAAACCTAAACTTAACTATAACCCTAACACTAAACCTAACCATGTCCCAAACCCTAATCCTGTCCCTAACCCTAACCCTAACTCTAACCCTAACTCTAACCCTAAACCATAACCCTAACCCTAAACCTAACCCTAACCCTAACCCAAACCGTAAACCCTAAACCCTAACCCTAAACCTAACCCTAACGCTAACCCTAATCCTAAACCCTAAACCCTAAACCCTAAACCCTAACCCTAACCCTAACCCTAAACCCTAAACCTAACGGTAACCTTAAACCTAACCCAAACCCTAACCTTAACCCTAACCCTAATCCTAACTCTAACACTCACTGTGTCCCTAAACTATACCTACCCCTGTAGCTAACCCTTTTCCTAACCCAAAACCTAAACCTAAACGTATCCCTAGCCCTAACTCTAAATGGAGCCCTAACACTCTTCCCAACTCTGTCCCTAACCCTAATCCTAACACGAACCCTAACCCTAATGCTAACCCAAACCCTAACTCTGTCCTTCAACACTAAACCTAAAACTAACCCTAATTCTAACCGTGTCTCTAAACCTAATCCTAGTTCTAATCCTGTCCCTTACCCTAAAGCAAACTCTGTCGGTAACCCTAACCCTAAACCTAACTTCATCCTGTTTATAAACCTAACCCTAATGTCACCGTGGAGCTGCCGAGTCGAATGCTCCTGTGCACTGAGCCTTTCACGTCATAAGGAAGTGTCTCCGAATGCTAAGACCCGAGGGAATGATCTCAGTACAACTTCCTTATCCGGTGGTCTCGGAATGCTGAGTCCATCCGGGGGATCATACGTACATGTGAAAGCAAAACTTGTGTTTGATCACAATGAGTTTTGGCGAAGCAGCTGCCAGACAAATAGAATCAACTCCCTGTGTATAGATATTCAAATTGGCTTCTTGGTGGCAGTTGTAAAGAAAAGCTATGCGCCCACAGTATTAAGGCTTGGGCCTCAGAGATGAGAACACTGGCCCACAGAAACTCTATTTTTGGCTCTGGAGTTTCTTAACTCTTCGCCATCTAACTGTAGTTCCCCAGCCGATGTCACGTGAGACGTGATACCCTAACACTAACCCTAACCGTGTCCTCCATTCTAACCCAACCCTTAACACTAAACGTAACCCTGAAACGGTCCATAACATGAACCCTAACCTTAGCCATGTTCCTAACCATAACACTGACGCTGCCCTCAACCCTAGCTATGCCCCTAACCCTAACCCTAGCATATCCTAACCTGAACCCAAACCCTACCCTGATCCTACGGCCTGCCCTGACACTGTCCTGAACACTAACCCTGACCCTAATCATAACCCTGTCCTTAACCCTAACTCTAACCCTAACTCTGTCCCTAAGCTTAACCCTAAACCGAACACTAACTATGTCCCTAACCCTAACTCTGCCCCGAACCCTAAAACAAACCCTAAACCAAACCCTAACCCTAAAAAGTATTCCTAACCCTAACACTACCTTTAACTCTGTTTTGAACCCTAATTTAAAAATAACTGTGCCTCTAATCCTAACCGTAAGTCTAACCTTGTTTCTAACCCTACCCCTAAACCTATCCCTAACCTTAATGTTAACCAGAACTTGAGCGCTGACCCTAACTTTAACCCTAAACCTTACACTGTCCATAAACCTAACCCTAATTTTGTCCCTAACCCTAAGTGTAACCCTAAACTTAAACTTAACACTAACCCTGACAGTGTCCCTAACCTTAATCTTGTCTCTAACCCTAATGCTGTCTCTAACCTTAACCTTGTCTCTAACACTAAGACCTCCCCTATGTCAAATGAAAACCCCAATTGTATTCCTCACCCTCATGCGAACCCTAAGCCATCCGTGTGCCTACCATGCATACTCTTCTTAATCCAAACCCTGTTATTGTAAGCCTTTTCCTAAACCGAACTCTGAAAATAACCCTTTTTCTAAACTTCACACAAACCCCAAACCTAACCATCTCCCTAAACCTAACCCTGTAGCTAACCCTAACCCTAACCCTAACAACTTCACTAACCCTACCCCTGTTTTTACACTTACTCATAACGAATTTTGTAACTCTAACCCGAAAACTGCCTGTACCCCTAACACTAATCCTACCCTAACCTGTCCCTAACACTGAATCTCCCCCAAACCCATACCCTAAACCAAACCGTGTCTTTATCACTAACCCTAAACCTTACAGTAACCTTAACTGTGTCCCTAATTTTAACGGAAACCCTAATTCTAACCAGAACACTAGCTTGTCTTTAACCATAACCCTAAATGTAAATCGAACAAGAAACCTAACCCTAGCCCTGACCCTAAATCTAACACTAACCCTTAACCTGTCCCTAAACTTAACGCTCACAGTAACCCTAAAGCTAACCATGTCGATAAAGCTAAGTGTAACTCTAACCGTGACCCTAATTGTGTCATAAACCCTAACCCTAATAATCCATAAGCCTGTTCGTACTCTTCAACCTAACTCTGTACCTATCCCTAATCATAACCCTAACACTAACCCTATTCCTGTGCGTAACGTTAACCCTAAACCTATCCTTAATCCTAACCGTTCCCCTAACTCTAATTCTAACCCTAACTCTAATCCTACTTCAGACCTAACCCTGACACTAACATACACCTCAACCCTAGCACTAATCTTGTGCCTAACCTTAAACCTAACTGTAACCTGTCCCTAATCTTAACCTAAATCTTACCTATACCTTGACCCTAACCCTAACCATACCTGTCTCTAACCCTGACCCTAACTTTAAACCTGTTTCTAATCCCAACCCTAAGCATAACCATAACCCTATCCCTGTGCCTGACCCTATCCCTACCCTAATCCGAAGGCCACCCTGTCTGTAACACTTACCATAGCCATAAATTGAAACCTAACACTAAACTCAACTCCAAACCTAACCCTAACACTGTCCCAAACCCTAACGCTAACACTAACACTAAGCCTGTCACTAATACTAACACTATCACTCAACCTAATCTGCTTCTAACCATAACGCTAACCTTAACCTTAACTCTGACTCTAATATTAACCCTAACCCTAACACTGTCGCTAAACCTAACTCTGACCCTTACCGTCTCTCCACCCTTAACTCTAACCCAAACCCTGTCAGTAACCCTGTCCCTAAACCTAAACTTAAGCATCAGACAAAATCTAAACTTAACTATAACCCTAACACTAAACCTAACCATGTCCCAAACCCTAATCCTGTCCCTAACCCTAACCATAACCCTAACCCTAAACCCTAACCCTAAACCTAACCCAACCCTAAGGCTAACCCTAACCCTAAACACTAAACCCTAAACTTTAAACCTTAATCCTAACCCTAACTGTAACCCTAAACCCTAATCCTAACCCTAACCCAAACCCTAACCCTAACCCTAACCCTAATCCTAACTCGAACACTCACTGTGTCCCTACCCTATTCCTGCCCCTGTAGCTAACCCTTTTCCTAACCCAAAACCTAAATCTAAACGTATCCCTAGACCTAACTCTAAATGGAGCCCTAACACTCTTCCCAACTCTGTACCTAGCCCTAATTCTAACACGAACCCTAACCCTAACGCTAACCTTAACCCTAACTCTGCCTCTAATATTAACCCTAACCCTAACACTGTCGCTAAACCTAACTCTGACCCTTACCGTCTCTCCAACCTTAACTCTAACCCTCACCCTGTCACTAACCCTGTCCCTAAACCTAAACTTAAGCATCAGACAAAACCTAAACTTAACTATAACCCTAACACTAAACCTAACCAAGTCCCCAACCCTAATCCTGTCCCTAACCCTAAACCTAACGCTAACCCTAACCCTAACCCTAAACCCTAAACCCTAAACTTAACCATAACCCTAAACCTAAACCCTAACTCTAACCCTAACCCTATCCCTAAAACCTAACCCTAACCCTAACCCTAAACCTAACCTAACCTTAACCATCAGCCAGAACCAAAACTTAACTATAAACCTAACACTAAACCTAACCATGTCCCAAACCCTAATCCAGTCCCTAACCGTAACCCTAAACTTAACCCTAAACCCTAACCCTAACCCTAAAACTAACCCTAACACAAAACCTAACCATGTCTCAAACCCTAATCCTGTACCTAACCCTAACGCTAAACCCTAACCCTAACCCTAACCCTAACCCTAAACATAACACTGTCGCTAAAACTAACTCTGACCCTTAACGTCTCTCTAAACTTAACTCTAACACTCACCCTGTCACTAAACCTGTCTCTAAACCTAACTTTAACCATCAGCCAAAACCAAAACTTAACTATAAACTGAACACTAAACTTAACCATGTTCCAAACCCGAATCGTTTCCCTAACCCTAACCCTAAACTTAACCCCAACCCTAAACCTATCCCTAAACCCTAACCTTAACTTGAGCGCTGACCCTAACTTTAACCCTAAACCTAACACTGTCCATAACCCTAACCCTAATTTTGTCCCTAACCCTAACGGTAACCCTAAACTTAAACTTAACACTAACCCTGACAGTGTCCCTAAACTTCATCTTGTCTCTAACCATAATCCTGTCCCTAACCTTAACCTTGTCTCTAAATCTAAGACCTTCCCTATGTCAAATGAAAACCCCTATTGTATTCCTCACCCTCATGCGAACCCTAAGCCATCCGTGTGCATACCATGCATACTGTTCTTAATACAAACCCTGTTATCGTAACCCTTTTCCTAAACCGAAATCTGAAAATAACCCTTTTTCTAAACTTCACACAAACCCCAAAACTAACCTTCTCCTTAAACTTAACCCTGTAGCTAACCCTAACCCTAACCCTAACAACTTCACTAACCCTAACCCTGTTTTTACACTTACTCATAACCAATTTTGTAACTCTAACCGGAAACCTGTCTCTATCCCTAACACTAATCCTACCCTAACCTGTCCCTAACACTGAATCTCACCCGAACCCATAACCTAAACCAAACCGTGTCTTTATCACTAACCCTAAACCTTACACTAAGCTTAACTGTGTCCCTAATTTTAACGGAAACCCTAATCCTAATCAGAACCCTAGCCTGTCTTTAACCATAACCCTAAATGTAAATGGAACCGTAAACCTAACCTTAGCCCTGACCCTAACTCTAACACTAACCGTTAACCTGTCCCTAAACTTAACGCTAAGAGTAACCCTAAATCTAACCATGTCGGGAAAGCTAAGCGTATCTCTAACCGTGACCCTAATTGTGTCATAAACCCTAACTCTAATCCGATCCCACAAGCCTGTTCCTACCCTTAAACCTAACTCTGTACCTATCCCTAATCATAACCCTAACACTGACCCTATTCCTGTCCCTAACGTTAACCCTAAACCTATCCTTAATCCTTAACGTTCCCCTAACTCTAATTCTAACCCTAACTCTAATCCTACTTCAGACCTAACCCTGACACTAACATACACCTCAAACCTAGCCCTAATCTTGTTCCTAACCCTATACCTAACTGTAACCTGTCCCTAATCTTAACCTATACCTTGACCCTAACCCTTACCATACCTGTCTCTAACCCTGACCCTAACCTTAAACCTGTCTCTAATCCCAACCCTAACCATAACTATATCCCTATCCCTGTGACTGACCCTAACCCTACCCTAATCCGAAGGCCACCCTGTCTCTAACACTAACCCTAGACCTAAACTGAAACCTAACACTAAACTCAACTCCAAAGCTAACCCTAACACTGTCTCTAAACCTAACCTTAACCCTAACAGTAAGCCTGTCACTAATACTAACACTATCACACAACCTAATCTGTTTCAAACCATAAGGCTAACCTTAACCCGAACTCTGCCTCTAATATTAATCCTAAACCTAACACTGTCGCTAAACCTAACTCTGACCCTTACTGTCTCTCTAACCCTAACCTAACCCTAACCCTAACACTAACACTGTCGCTAAACTTAACTCAAAATATCCCCTGGTTTGTGATCGCAATGCCCCTTGTTATTAATCATAATGACCTTTGTTTCTGATAACAATACCCCCTGATGAGTGATTAAAATGCTCCCTACTTACTGATCACAATGGCCGTTTCTTCCTGATCACTTTGCCCCCTGTTTACACATCAGAGTACCCCTTATTCACTGATCACGATACTCCTTGCCTACTGATCACAATGCCCTTTGCTTCCTGATCACAATATCTCTTGCTTCATGATCACAATTCCCCTGGGTTCCTGATCACAATCCCCCATTCTTACTGATCACAATTCCACATCCTAACTGAGCACAATGCCCCCTGCTTTGTGATCACAAAGCCCCTTGTTCTTGATCATAATGACCCTTGTTTGTGATCACAATACCCCGATTAGTGATTACAATGCTCCCTGCATACTGATCACAGTGCCCCATTCTTCCTGATCACAGTGACCCCTGCTTACTCATCAGAATGCCCCCAGTTTACACATCAAAGTACCCCTTGTTCACCTATCACTATACCCCTTGCCTACTGATCACAATGTCCTTTGTTTCCTGATCACAACTCCACATTCTTATTGATCACAATAACCCAGTTACTGATCACAATGCCCCTTTTTTCCTGATCACAATGCCCACTGCTTACTTTTCAGAATGCCCCCTGTTTACACATCACAGTACCCCTTGTTCACTGACCACAATACCCCTTGGCTACTGATCACAATGCCTTTGCTTCCTGATCACAATCCGTCTTGCTTCCTGATCACAATTCCCCTTGCTTCCTGATCACAATCTCCCATCTTTACTGATCACAATGCCCACTGCATTGTGATCACAGTGCCCCTTGCTCTTGATCATGAAGACCCCTGTTTCTGATCACAATACCCCTGATTAGTGATTACAATGCTGCCTGCTTACTGATCACAATGACCCTTTCTTCCTGATCACAACGCCTCCAGCTTACTTTTCAGAATGCACCCTGTTTACACATCACAGTACACGTTGTTCACTGATCACAATACCCCTTCCCTACTGATCACAATGCCCCTTGTTCTGAATCATAATGGCCCATGTTTGTGATCACAATACCACCCAATTAGTGATTACAATGCTCCCTGCTTACTGGTCAAAATGCCCCTTTATAGCTAATCAAAATTCCCCTTTTATTGATCACAATGACCCCTGATTACTTTTCAGAATGTCCCCTGTTTACACATCACAATACCCCTTGCCTACTGTACACAATGCCTTTTGCTTCTGAGCACAATACCTCTTGCTTCCTGATCTCAATTCCCCTTACGTCCTGATCACAATCCCCCATCCTTACTGTTCACAATACCCCCTGTTACTGATCACAATGCCCCTTGCTTTGTGATTACAATGCCCCTTGTTCTTAATCATAATGACCCCTGTTTGTGATCAAAATACCACCTAATTAGTGATTACAATGCTCCCTGGTAACTGGTCAAAATGCCCCTTTCTTTCTGATCACAATGTGCCTGGTGACTTTCCAGAATGCCCCCTGTTTACACATCACAGTACCCCTTGTTCGCTGATCACAATACCCATTGCCTACTTCTCACAATGCCCTTTGCTTCCTGATCACAATGCCTCTTGCTTCCTGATCACAATTCCCCTTGCTTCCTGATCACAATCCCCCATCTTTAGTGATCACAATGCCCCGTGTTACTGATCACAATACCCCCTGCTTTGTGATCACAATGCCCCTTGTTCTTAATCATAATGACCACTGTTTCTGATAACAATACCCCCTGATGAGTGATTAAAATGCTCCCTGCTTACTGATCACAATGGCCCTTTCTTCCTGATCACATTGCCCCCTGTTTACTCATCACAGTACGCATTGTTCACTGATCAAAATACCCCTTGCCTACTGATCACAATGCCCTTTGTTTCCTGATCACAATAACTGTGGCTTCCTGATCACAATTGCCCTTGCGTCCTGATCACAATCCCCCATCCTTACTGATCACAATACCCCCGATACTGATCTCAGTGCCCCCTGCTTAATTTTCAGAATATGCCCTGTTTACACATCACATACCTCTTGTTCACTGATCACGATAGCCCTTGCGTAATGATCACAATGCCCTTTGCTTCCTGATCAGAATATATCTTGCTTCCTGATCACAATTCCCTGGGTTCCTGATCACAATCCCCAATTCTTCCTGATCGCAATGCCCCTTGCTCTTGATAATAATGACCCTTGTTTGTGGTCACGATACCCTCTGATTAGTGATTACAATGCTCCCTGCTTACTGGTCAAAATGCCCCTTTGTTCCGGATCACACTGCCCCCTTTTACTGATCACAATGCCCCCTGCTTTGTGATCACAATGCCCCTTCTTTACTGATCACAATGCCGCTTGTTCTTGATCATAATGACCCCTGTTTCTGATCACAATACCTCATGATTAGTGATTACAATATTCCGTGCTTACTGCTCACAATGCCCTTTGGTTCCTGATCACAATGCCTCTTGCTTCCTGATCACAATTTCCCTTATTTCCTGATCACAATCCCCCTACCTTACTGATCACAATACCCACGTTAATGATAACAATGCCCCTGCATTGTGATCACAATGCCCCGTCTTTACTGATCACAATGTCGCTTTTACTTGATATTAATGACCCCTGTTTCTGAACACAATTCCCCCTGATTAGTGATTACAATGCTCCCTGCTTACTGGTCAAAATGCCCATTTGTTCCTGATCACAATGCCCCCTTTTCTGATCACAATGCATCCTGCATACTTTTCAGAATATCCCCTGTTTACAGACCACAGTACCCCTTATTCACCGATCACAATACCCCTTGCCTACTGATGCCAATGCCCTTTGCTTCCTCATCACAATCCCCGATCCTTAAGGATCACTATGCCCCGTGTTACTGATCACAATGCCCCTGCTTTGTGATCACAATGCCCCTTGTTCTTAATCATAATGACCCCTGTTTTTGATCACAATCCCCCTAAATTAGTGATTATAATGCTCCCTGCTTACTGGTCAAAATGCCCCTTTGTTCCTGATAACAATGCCCCCTTTTACTGATCACAATGCCCACTGCTTACTTTTCAGAATGCCCCCTGTTTACACATCACAGTACCCCTTGTTCACTGATCACAATACCCCTTGCCAACTGATCACAATGCCCTTTGCTTCCTGATCACAATACCTCTGGCTTTCTGATCACAATTCCCCTTCCTTCCTGATCACAATACCCCCTGATTAGTGATTACAATGCTCCCGGCTTACTGGTCAAAATGCCCATTTGTTCCTGATCACAATGCCCCCTTTTCTGATCACAATGCATCCTGCATACTTTTCAGAATATCCCCTGTTTACAGACCACAGTACCCCTTATTCACCGATCACAATACCCCTTGCCTACTGATGCCAATGCCCTTTGCTTCCTCATCACAATCCCCGATCCTTAAGGATCACTATGCCCCGTGTTACTGATCACAATGCCCCTGCTTTGTGATCACAATGCCCCTTGTTCTTAATCATAATGACCCCTGTTTTTGATCACAATCCCCCCAAATTAGTGATTATAATGCTCCCTGCTTACTGGTCAAAATGCCCCTTTGTTCCTGATCACAATGCCCCCTTTTACTGATCACAATACCCACTGCTTACTTTTCAGAATGCCCCCTGTTTACACATCACAGTACCCCTTGTTCACTGATCACAATACCCCTTGCCAACTGATCACAATGCCCTTTGCTTCCTGATCACAATACCTCTGGCTTTCTGATCACAATTCCCCTTCCTTCCTGATCACAATACCCCCTGATTAGTGATTACAATGCTCCTGGCTTACTGGTCAAAATGCCAGTTTGTTCCTGATCACAGTGCCCCCTTTTACTGATCACAATGCTGCCTGCTAATTTTTCAGAATATCCCCTGTTTACACGTCACAGTACCCCTTCTTCACCGATCACAATACCCTTTGCCTATTGATCACAATGCCCTTTGCTTCATGATCACAATTCTCCTTGCTTCCTAATCACATTCCCTCACCCTTAGTGATTACTATGCTCCCTGCATACTGATCACAATGCCCTTTTCTTCCTTACCACAATGCCCCCTGCTTAGTTATCAGAATGCCCCCTGTTTACACCTCACAGTACCCGTTGTTCACTAATCACAATACCCCTTGCCTACTGATCACAATGCCCTTTGCTTCCTGATCACAATTACCCTGGCTTACTGATCACAATCCCTCATGCTTAGTGATCACAATGCCCCCTGTTACTGATGAAAATGCCCCCTGCTTTGTGATCACAATGCCCCTTGTTCTTAATCATAATGACCACTGTTTCTGATCATAATACCACCTAATGAGTGATTAAAGTGATCCCTGCTAATTGATCACGATGGCATTTCTTCCTGGTCACAATGCCCCCTGTTTACACATCACAGTACCCGTTGTTCACTGATTACAATACCCCATGCCTACTGATCACAATGCCCTTTGCTTCCATATCACAATACCTCTTGCTTCCTGATCACAATTCCCCTACTTCCTGATCACAATTCCACATCCTAACTGAGCACAATGCCCCCTGATTTGTGATCATAAAGCCCCTTGCTCTTGATCATAATGACCCTTGTTTGTGATCACAATACCCCGATTAGTGATTACAATGCTCCCTGCATACTGATCACAATGCCCCTTTCTTCCTGATCACAATGACCCCTGCTTACTTATCAGAATGCCCCCAGTTTACACATCACAGTACCCCTTGTTCACCTATCACTATACCCCTTGCCTACTGATCACAATGTCCTTTGTTTCCTGATCACAACTCCACATTCTTATTGATCACAATAACCCAGTTACTGATCACAATGCCCCTTTTTTCCTGATCACAATGCCCACTGCTTACTTTTCAGAATGCCCCCTGTTTACACATCACAGTACCCCTTGTTCCCTGATCACAATACCCCTTGCCTACTGATCACAATGCCTTTGCTTTCTGATCGCAATCCCTCTTGCTTCCTGATCACAATTCCCCTTGCTTCCTGATCACAATCTCCCATCTTTACTGATCACAAAGCCCACTGCATTGTGATCACAGTGCCCATTGCTCTTGATCATGAAAACCCCTGTTTCTGATCACAATACCTCCTGTATAGTGATTACAATATTCCGTGCTTACTGATCACAAGGCCCCTGCTTACTTATCAGAATGCCCCCTGTTTACACATCACAGTACCCTTGATCAATTATCACAATACCCCTTGCCTACTGCTCACAATGCTCTTTGATTCCTGATCACAATGACTCTTGCTTCCTGATCACAATTCCCCTTACTTCCTGATCAAAATCCCCAATTCTTACTGATCACAATATCCCATTACTAATCACAATGCCCCCTGCTTTGTGATCAGAATGCCCCTTGTTTTTTTATCACAATGCCCCTTGTTCTTGACCATAATGCCCCTTGTTTCTGATCACAATACCCCCTGATTAGTGATTAGAATGCTCCCTGCTTACTGATCACGATGCCCCATTCTTCCAGATCAAAATGCACCATTTTACTGACCACAATGCCCCCTGCTTACTTTTAGGAATGCCCACTGTTACACATCACAGTACCCCATGTTCACCGATCACAATACCCCTTGCCTACTTCTCACAATGCCCTTTGCTTCCTGATCACAATACCTCTTGCTTCCTGATCACAAATCCCCTTGCTTCCTGATCACAATCCCCCATCTTTAGTGATCACAATGCCCCGTGTTATTGATCACAATACCCCCTGCTTTGTGATCACCATGCCCCTTGTTCTTAATCATAAAGACCACTGTTTCTGATAACAATACCCCCTGATGAGTGATTAAAATGCTCCCTGCTTACTGATCACAATGGCCCTTTCTTCCTGATCACATTGCCCCTTGTTTACACATCACAGTACGCGTTGTTCACTGATCAAAATACCCCTTGCCTACTGACCACAATGCCTTTTGTTTCCTGATCACAATAACTGTGGCTTCCTGATCACAATTGCCCTTGCGTCCTGATCACAATCCCCCATCCTTACTGATCACAATACCCCCAATACTGATCTCAGTGCCCCATGCTTAATTTTCAGAATACGCCCTGTTTACACATCACATACCTCTTGTTCACTGATCACGATAGCCCTTGCCTAATGATCACAATGCCCTTTGCTCCCTGATCACAATATATCTTGCTTCCTGATCACAATTCCCTGGGTTCCTGATCACAATCCCCCATTCTTCCTGATCGCAATGCCCCTTGCTCTTGATAATAATGACCCTTGTTTGTGGTCACGATACCCTCTGATTAGTGATTACAATGCTCCCTGCTTACTGGTCAAAATGCCCCTTTGTTCCGGATCACACTGCCCCTTTTACTGATCACAATGCCGCTTGTTCTTGATCATAATGACCCCTGCTTGTGATCACAACACCTCATGTTTAGTGATTACAATATTCCGTGCTTACTGCTCACAATGCCCTTTGGTTCCTGATCACAATGCCTCTTGCTTCCTGAACACAATTCCCCTTATTTCCTGATCACAATCCCCCATCCTTACTGATCACAATACCCCCGTTAATGATAACAATGCCCCTGCATTGTGATCACAATGCCCCGTCTTTACTGATCACAATGTCGCTTGTACTTGATCATAATGACCCCTGTTTTTGATCACAATTCCCCCTGATTAGTGATTACAATGCTCCCTGGTTACTGGTCAAAATGCCCATTTGTTCCTGATCACATTGCCCCCTTTTCTGATCACAATGCATCCTGCATACTTTTCAGAATATCCCCTGTTTACAGACCACAGTACCCCTTATTCACCGATCACAATACCCCTTGCCTACTGATGCCAATGCCCTTTGCTTCCTCATCACAATCCCCCATCCTTAAGGATCACTATGCCCCCTGTTACTGATCACAATGCCCCTGCTTTGTGATCACAATGCCCCTTGTTCTTAATCATAATGGCCCCTGTTTTGGATCACAATCCCCCCAAATTAGTGATTATAATGCTCCCTGCTTACTGGTCAAAATGCCCCTTTGTTCCTGATCACAATGCCCCCTTTTACTGATCACAATGCCCACTGCTTACTTTTCAGAATGACCCCTGTTTACACATCACAGTACCCCTTTTTCACTGATCACAAAACCCCTTGCCAACTGATCACAATGCCCATTGCTTCCTGATCACAATACCTCTGGCTTCCTGATCACAATGCCCCTTCTTTACTGATCACAATGCCGCTTGTTCTTGATCATAATGACCCCTGCTTGTGATCACAACACCTCATGTTTAGTGATTACAATATTCCGTGCTTACTGCTCACAATGCCCTTTGGTTCCTGATCACAATGCCTCTTGCTTCCTGATCACAATTCCCCTTATTTCCTGATCACAATCCCCCATCCTTACTGATCACAATACCCCCGTTAATGATAACAATGCCCCTGCATTGTGATCACAATGCCCCGTCTTTACTGATCACAATGTCGCTTGTACTTGATCATAATGACCCCTGTTTTTGATCACAATTCCCCCTGATTAGTGATTACAATGCTCCCTGGTTACTGGTCAAAATGCCCATTTGTTCCTGATCACATTGCCCCCTTTTCTGATCACAATGCATCCTGCATACTTTTCAGAATATCCCCTGTTTACAGACCACAGTACCCCTTATTCACCGATCACAATACCCCTTGCCTACTGATGCCAATGCCCTTTGCTTCCTCATCACAATCCCCCATCCTTAAGGATCACTATGCCCCCTGTTACTGATCACAATGCCCCTGCTTTGTGATCACAATGCCCCTTGTTCTTAATCATAATGGCCCCTGTTTTGGATCACAATCCCCCCAAATTAGTGATTATAATGCTCCCTGCTTACTGGTCAAAATGCCCCTTTGTTCCTGATCACAATGCCCCCTTTTACTGATCACAATGCCCACTGCTTACTTTTCAGAATGACCCCTGTTTACACATCACAGTACCCCTTTTTCACTGATCACAAAACCCCTTGCCAACTGATCACAATGCCCATTGCTTCCTGATCACAATACCTCTGGCTTCCTGATCACAATTCCCCTTCCTTCCTGATCACAATACCCCTGTTAATGATCACAAAGCGCCTGCTTTGTGATCACAATGCCCGTTCTTTACTGATCACAATGCCGCTTGTTCTTCATCATAATGACCCCTGTTTCTGATCACAATACCCCCTGAATAGTGATTACAATGCTCCCGGCTTACTGGTCAAAATGCCAGTTTGTTCCTGATCACAGTGCCCCCTTTTACTGATCACAATGCTGCCTGCTTAGTTTTCAGAATATCCCCTGTTTACACGTCACAGTACCCCTTGTTCACCGATCACAATACCCTTTGCCTACTGATCACAATGCCCTTTGCTTCCTGATCACAATACCTCTTGCTTCCTGATCACAATTCCTCTACTTCCTGATCACAATTCCACATCCTAACTGAGCACAATACCCCCTGCTTTGTGATCACAAAGCCCCTTGCTCTTGATCATAATGACCCTTGTTTGTGATCACAATACCCCCTCATTAGTGATTACAATGCTCCTTGCATACTGATCAAAATGCCCCTTTCTTCCTGATCACAATGCTCACTGCTTACTTTTCAGAATGCCCCCTGTTTACACATCACAGTACCCCTTGTTCACTGATCACAATACCCCTTGCCAACTGATCACAATGCCCTTTCTTCCTGATCACAATAGCTCTGGCTTCCTGATCACAATTCCCCATTCTTACTGATCAAAATACCCCCGTTAATGATCTCAAAGCGCCTGCTTTGTGATCACAATGCCCGTTCTTTAATGATCACAATGCCGCTTGTTCTTGATCATAATGACTCCTGTTTCTGATCACAATTCCCCCTGATTAGTGATTAGAATGCTCCCTGCTTACTGATCACAATGCCCCCTTCTTCCAGATCAAAATGCACCCTTTTACTGACCACAATGCCCCCTGCTAACTTTTAGGAATGCCCACTGTTACACATCACAGTACCCCATGTTCACCGATCACAATACCCCTTGCCTACTTCTCACAATGCCCTTTGCTTCCTGATCACAATACCTCTTGCTTCCTGATCACAATTCCTCTACTTCCTGATCACAATTCCACATCCTAACTGAGCACAATACCCCCTGCTTTGTGATCACAAAGCCCCTTGCTCTTGATCATAATGACCCTTGTTTGTGATCACAATACCCCCTCATTAGTGATTACAATGCTCCTTGCATACTGATCACAATGCCCCTTTCTTCCTGATCACAATGACCCCTGCTTACTTATCAGAATGCCCCCAGTTTACACATCACAGTACCCCTTGTTCACCTATCACTATACCCCTTGCCTACTGATCACAATGTCCTTTGTTTCCTGATCACAACTCCACATTCTTATTGATCACAATAACCCAGTTACTGATCACAATGCCCCTTTTTTCCTGATCACAATGCTCACTGCTTACTTTTCAGAATGCCCCCTGTTTACACATCACAGTACCCCTTGTTCACTGATCACATTACCCCTTGCCAACTGATCACAATGCCCTTTCTTCCTGATCACAATAGCTCTGGCTTCCTGATCACAATTCCCCTTCCTTCCTGATCACAATACCCCCGTTAATGATCTCAAAGCGCCTGCTTTGTGATCACAATGCCCGTTCTTTAATGATCACAATGCCGCTTGTTCTTGATCATAATGACTCCTGTTTCTGATCAAAATTCCCCCTGATTAGTGATTACAATGCTCCCTGCTTACTGGTCAAAATGCCCATTTGTTCCTGATCACATTGCCCCCTTTTATGATCACAATGCATCCTGCATACTTTTCATAATATCCCCTGTTTACAGACCACAGTACCCCTTATTCACCGATCACAATACCCCTTGCCTACTGATGCCAATGCCCTTTGCTTCCTCATCACAATCCCCCATCCTTAAGGAGCACTATGCCCCCTGTTACTGATCACAATGCCCCTGCTTTGTGATCACAATGCCCCTTGTTCTTAATCATAATGACCCCTGTTTTGGATCACAATCCCCCCAAATTAGTGATTATAATGCTCCCTGCTTACTGGTCAAAATGCCCCTTTGTTCCTGATCACAATGCCCCCTTTTACTGATCACAATGCCCACTGCTTACTTTTCAGAATGACCCCTGTTTACACATCACAGTACCCCTTTTTCACTGATCACAAAACCCCTTGCCAACTGATCACAATGCCCATTGCTTCCTGATCACAATACCTCTGGCTTCCTGATCACAATTCCCCTTCCTTCCTGATCACAATACCCCCGTTAATGATCACAAAGCGCCTGCTTTGTGATCACAATGCCCGTTCTTTACTGATCACAATGCCGCTTTTTCTTCATCATAATGACCCCTGTTTCTGATCACAATACCCCCTGAATAGTGATTAAAATGCTCCCGGCTTACTGGTCAAAATGCCAGTTTGTTCCTGATCACAGTGCCCCCTTTTACTGATCACAATGCTGCCTGCTTAGTTTTCAGAATATCCCCTGTTTACACGTCACAGTACCCCTTGTTCACCGATCACAATACCCTTTGCCTACTGATCACAATGCCCTTTGCTTCCTGATCACAATACCTCTTGCTTCCTGATCACAATTCCTCTACTTCCTGATCACCATTCCACATCCTAACTGAGCACAATACCCCCTGCTTTGTGATCACAAAGCCCCTTGCTCTTGATCATAATGACCCTTGTTTGTGATCACAATACCCCCTCATTAGTGATTACAATGCTCCTTGCATACTGATCACAATGCCCCTTTCTTCCTGATCACAATGACCCCTGCTTACTTATCAGAATGCCCCCAGTTTACACATCACAGTACCCCTTGTTCACCTATAACTATACCCCTTCCCTACTGATCACAATGTCCTTTGTTTCCTGATCACAACTCCACATTCTTATTGATCACAATAACCCAGTTACTGATCACAATGCCCCTTTTTTCCTGATCACAATGCTCACTGCTTACTTTTCAGAATGCCCCCTGTTTACACATCACAGTACCCCTTGTTCACTGATCACAATACCCCTTGCCAACTGATCACAATGCCCTTTCTTCCTGATCACAATAGCTCTGGCTTCCTGATCACAATTCCCCATTCTTACTGATCACAATACCCCCGTTATTGATCTCAAAGCGCCTGCTTTGTGATCACAATGCCCGTTCTTTAATGATCACAATGCCGCTTGTTCTTGATCATAATGACTCCTGTTTCTGATCACATTACCCCCTGATTAGTGATTACAATGCTCCCGGCTTACTGGTCAAAATGCCAGTTTGTTCCTGATCACCGTGCCCCCTTTTACTGATCACAATCTCTCATGCTTAGTGATCACAATGCCCCCTGTTACTGACGAAAATGCCCCCTGCTTTGTGATCACAATGCCCCTTGTTCTTAATCATAATGACCACTGTTTCAGAACATAATACCACCTTATGAGGGATTAAAGTGATCCTGGGTAATTGATCACGATGGCATTTCTTCCTGGTCACAATGCCCCCTGTTTACACATCACAGTACCCGTTGTTCACTGATTACAATACCAAATGCCTACTGTTCACAATGCCCTTTGCTTCCATATCACAATACCTCTTGCTTCCTGATCACAATTCCCCTACTTCCTGATCACAATTCCACATCCTAACTGAGCACAATGCCCCCTGCTTTGTGATCACAAAGCCCCTTGCTCTTGATCATAATGACCCTTGTTTGTGATCACAATACCCCGATTACTGATTACAATGCTCCCTGCATACTGATCACAATGCCCCTTTCTTCCTGATCACAATGACCCCTGCTTACTTATCAGAATGCCCCCAGTTTACACATCACAGTACCCCTTGTTCACCTATCACTATACCCCTTGCCTACTGATTAAATGTCCTTTGTTTCCTGATCACAACTCCATATTATTATTGATCACAATAACCCAGTTACTGATCACAATGCCCCTTTTTTCCTGATCACAATGCCCACTGCTTACTTTTCAGAATGCCCCCTGTTTACCCATCACAGTACCCCTTGTTCACTGATCACAAAACCCCTTGCCTACTGATCATAATGCCTTTGCTTCCTGATCACAATCCCTCTTGCTTCCTGATCACAATTCCCCTTGCTTCCTGATCACAATCTCCCATCTTTACTGATCACAATGCCCACTGCATTGTGATCACAATGCCCCTTGCTCTTGATCATGAAGACCCCTGTTTCTGATCACAATACCCCTGATTAGTGATTACAATGCTCCCTGCTTACTGATCACAATGACCCTTTCTTCCTGATCACAATGCCCCCTGCTTACTTTTCAGAATGCACCCTGTTTACACATCACAGTACCCGTTGTTCACTGATCACAATACCCCTTGCCTACTGATCACAATGCCCCTTGCTTCCTGATCACAATCCCTCTTGCTTCCTGATCACAATTCCCCACCTTTACTGATCACAATGCCCTCTGCTTTGTGATCACAATGCTCCTTGCTCTTGATCATAATGACCCTTGTTTGTGGTCACAATGCACCGTGAATAGTAATTACAATGCTCCCTGCTTAATGGTCAAAATGCCCCTTTTCTCCTGATCACAATGCCCTGCTTAATTTTCAGAATGCCCCCTGTTTACACATCACAGTACCCCTTGTTCTCTGATCACAATACCCCTTGCCTACTGCTCACAATGCACTTTGCTTCCTGATCACAATAACTGTTGCTTCCTGATCACAATTCCCCTTGCTTCCTGATCACAATTCACCTTTCTTCCTGATCAAATTGTCCCCTGCATGCTTATCAGAATGCCCCGTCTTTACACATCACGTTACCCTTTGTTCCCTGATCGCAATACGCCTTGCCTACTGGTCACAATGCCCTTTGCTTCCTGATCAAAATTCCCCTTGCTTCCAGATCACAATCCCCCATCCTTAGTGATCACAATGCCCCCTGTTACTGATGACAATGCCCCCTGCTTTGTGATCACAATGCCCCTTGTTCTGAATCATAATGGCCCATGTTTGTGATCACAATACCACCCAATTAGTGATTACAATGCTCCCTGCTTACTGGTCAAAATGCCCCTTTATTCCTGATCAAAATTCCCCCTTTTAATGATCACAATGACCCCTGCTTACTTTTCAGAATGTCCCCTGTTTACACATCACAATACCCATTGCCTACTGAACACAATGCCTTTTGCTCCTGAGCACAATACCTCTTGCTTCCTGATCTCAATTCCCCTTACTTCCTGATCACAATCCCCCATCCTTACTGTTCACAATACCACCTGTTACTGATCACAATGCCCCTTGCTTTGTGATTACAATGCCCCTTGTTCTTAATCATAATGACCCCTGTTTGTGATCAAATTACCACCTAATTAGTGATTAAAATGCTCCCTGGTAACTGTTCAAAATGACCCTTCCTTTCTGATCACAATGCGCCTGGTGACTTTTCAGAATGCCCCCTGTTTACACATCACAGTACCCCTTGTTGACTGATCACAATATCCCTTCCCAAGTGATCACAATGCCCTTACCTTCCAGATCACATTACCTCAGCTTCCTGATCAAAATTCCCCTTGCCTACTGATCACAATGCCCTTTGCTTCCTGAAAACAATAACTATTGCTTCCTGATCACAATTACCCTTGCTTCCTGATCACAATACCCCTTTTACTGATCACAATGCCCCTGCTTTGTGATCACAATGACCCTTGTTTACTGATTACAATGCCGCTTGTTCTTGATCATAATGAACCCTGTTTCTGATCACAATACCCCCTGATGAATGATTACAATGCTCCCTGCTTACTACTCACAATGCCCCTTTTTTCCTGATCACAATGCCCCTGCTTTGTGATCACAATACCCCTTCTTTACTGATCACATTGCCGCTTGTTCTTGATCATAATGACCCCTGTTTCTGATCACAATACCTCCTGTATAGTGATTACAATATTCCATGCTTACTGATCACAATGCCGCTTTCTTCCTGATCACAATGCCCCTGCTTACTTATCAGAATGCCCCCTGTTTACACATCACAGTACCTTTGATCAATTATCACAACACCCCTTGCCTACTGCTCACAATTCCCCTTACTTCCTGATCAAAATCTCCCATTCTTACTGATCACAATACCCCGTTACTGATCACAATGCCCCCTACTTTGTGATCACAATGCCCCTTGTTTTTTTATCACAATGCCCCTGGTTCTTGACCATAATGCCCCTTGTTTCTGATCACAATACCCCCTGATTAGTGATTAGAATGCTCCCTGCTTACGGATCACAATGCCCCATTCTTCCTGATCAAAATGCCCCCTTTTACTGACCACAATGCCCCCTGCTTACTTTTCAGAATGCCCCCTGTTACACATCACATTACCCCTTGTTCGCTGATCACAATACCCCTTGTCTACTGATCACAATGCCCTTTGCTTCCTGATCACAATGCCTCTTGCTTCCTGATCACAATTCCCCTTGCTTCCTGATCAAAATCGCCCATTCTTACTGATCACAATACCCCGTTACTGATCACAATGCCCCCTACTTTGTGATCACAATGCCCCTTGTTTTTTTATCACAATGCCCCTGGTTCTTGACCATAATGCCCCTTGTTTCTGATCACAATACCCTCTGATTAGTGATTAGAATGCTCCCTGCTTACGGATCACAATGCCCCATTCTTCCTGATCAAAATGCCCCCTTTTACTGACCACAATGCCCCCTGCTTACTTTTCAGAATGCCCCCTGTTACACATCACAGTACCCCTTGTTCGCTGATCACAATACCCCTTGTGTACTGATCACAATGCCCTTTGCTTCCTGATCACAATGCCTCTTGCTTCCTGAACACAATTCCCCTTGCTTCCTGATCACAATCCCCGATCTTTAGTGATCTCAATGCCCCGTGTTACTGATCACAATACCCCCTGCTTTGTGATCACAAGGCCCATTGTTCTTAATCATAAAGACCACTGTTTCTGATAGCAATAACCCCTGATGAGTGATTAAAATGCTCCCTGCTTACTGATCACAATGGCCCTTTCTTCCTCATCACATTGCCCCCTGTTTACACATCACAGTATGCGTTGTTCACTGATCAAAATACCCCTTGCAACTGATCACAATGCCCTTTGTTTCCTGATCACAATAACTGTGGCTCCCTCATCACAGTTGCCCTTGAGTCCTGATCACAATCCCCCATCCTTAATGATCACAATACCCCCGATACTGATCTCAGTGCCCCCTGCTTAATTTTCAGAATACGCCCTGTTTACACATCACATACCTCTTGTTCACTGATCACGATAGCCCTTGCCTAATGATCACAATGCCCTTTGCTTCCTGATCACAATATATCTTGCTTCCTGATCACAATTCCCTGGGTTCCTGATCACAATCCCCCATTCTTCCTGATCGCAATGCCCCTTGCTCTTGATAATAATGACCCTTGTTTGTGGTCACGATACCCTCTGATTAGTGATTACAATGCTCCCTGCTTACTGGTCAAAATGCCCCTTTGTTCCGGATCACACTGCCCCCTTTTAATGATCACAATGCCCCCTGCTTTGTGATCACAATGCCCCTTCTTTACTGATCAGAATACCGCTTGTTCTTGATCATAATGACCCCTGTTTCTGATCACAATACCTCATGTTTAGTGATTACAATATTCCGTGCTTACTGCTCACAATGCCCTTTGGTTCCTGATCACAATGCCTCTTGCTTCCTGATCAGAATTCCCCTTATTTCCTGATCACAATCCCCCATCATTACTGATCACAATGTCGCTTGTACTTGATTATAATGACCCCTGTTTCTGATCACAATTCCCCCTGAGTAGTGATTACAATGCTCCCTGCTTACTGGTCAAAATGCCCATTTGTTCCTGATCACATTGCCCCCTTTTATGATCAAAATGCATCCTGCATACTTTTCAGAATATCCCCTGTTTACAGACCACAGTACCCCTTATTCACCGTTCACAATACCCCTTGCCTACTGATGCCAATGCCCTTTGCTTCCTCATCACAATCCCTCATCCTTAAGGATCACTATGCCCCCTGGTACTGATCACAATGCCCCTGCTTTGTGATCACAATGCCCCTTGTTCTTAATCATAATGACCCCTGTTTTTGATCACAATCCCCCCAAATTAGTGATTATAATGCTCCCTGCTTACTGGTCAAAATGCCCCTTTGTTCCTGAACACAATGCCCCCTTTTACTGATCACAATGCCCACTGCTTACTTTTCAGAATGCCCCCTGTTTACACATCACAGTACTCCTTGATCACTGATCACAATACCCCTTGGCAACTGATCACAATACCCATTGCTTCCTGATCACAATACCTCTGGCTTCCATATCACAATTCCCCTTCCTTCCTGATCACAATACCCCTTGGCAACTGATCACAATACCCATTGCTTCCTGATCACAATACCTCTGGCTTCCTGATCACAATTCCCCTTCCTTCCTGATCACAATACCCCCGTTAATGATAAAAAAGCACCTGCTTTGTGATCACAATGCCCGTTCTTTAATGATCACAATGCCGCTTGTTCTTGATCATAATGACCCCTGTTTCTGATCACAATACCCCCTGATTAGTGATTACAATGCTCCCGGCTTTCTGGTCAAAATTCCAGTTTGTTCCTGATCACAGTGCCCCCTTTTACTGATCACAATGCTGCCTGCTTAGTTTTCAGAATATCCCCTGTTTACACGTCACAGTACCCCTTGTTCACCGATCACAATACCCTTTGCCTACTGATCACAATGCCCTTTGCTTCATGATCACAATTCTCCTTGCTTCCTAATCACATTCCTTCACACTTAGTGATTACAATGCTCCCTGCGTACTGATCACAATGCCCCTTTCTTCCTTACCACAATGCCCCCTGCTTAGTTATCAATGCCCCCTGTTTACACATCACCGTAAACCTTGTTCACTGATCACAATACCCCTTGCCTACTGATCACAATGCCCTTTGCTTCCTGATCACAATTACCCTGGCTTACTGATCACAATCCCTCATGCTTAGTGATCACAATGCCCCCTGTTACTGATTAAAATGCCGCCTGCTTTGTGATCACAATGCCCCTTGTTCTTAATCATAATGACCACTGTTTCTGATCATAATACCACCTTATGAGTGATTAAAGTGATCCCTGCTAATTGATCACGATGGCATTTCTTCCTGGTCACAATGCCCCCTGTTTACACATCACAGTACCCGTTGTTCACTGATTACAATACCCCATGCCTACTGATCACAATTCCCTTTACTTCCTGATCATAATGCCCCCTGTTTACACATCACAGTACCCCTTGCTCCATGATCACAATACCCCTTCCCTAGGGACCACAGTTTTCTTTGCTTCCTGATCACAATTCCCCATTCTTACTGATCACAATACCCCCGTTACTGATCACAATGCACTCTCTTCCTGATCACAATGCCCCCTGCTTTCTTATCAGAATGCCCCCTATTTACACATCACATTACCCCTTTGCTTCCTGATCACAATTCCCCTTGCTTCCTGATCACATTTCCCATCCTGAGTGATCACAATGCTCCGTGTTACTGATCACAATGCCCCGTGCTTTGTGATCACAATGCCACTTGTTATTAATCATAATGACCTTTGTTTCTGATAACAATACCCCCTGATGAGTGATAAAAATGCTCCCTGCTTACTGATCACAATGGCCGTTTCTTCCTGGTCACTTTGCCCCCTGTTTACACATCACAGTACCCGTTGTTCACTGATCACAATACCCCTTGTCTACTGATCACAATGCCCTATGCTTCCTGATCACAACACCTCTTGCTTCCCGATCACGATTCCCCTATTCCTGATCACAATTCCCCATCCTTACTGATCACAATGCCCCCTGCTTTGTGGTCACATTGTCCCTTGCTCTTGATCTTAATGACCCTTGTTTGTGATCACAATACCTCCTGATTAGTGATTACAATGCTCCCTGCTTACTGGTCAAAATGCCCCTTTGTTCCTGATGACAATGTCCCCCTTACTGATCACAATGCCTCCTGCTTACTTTTCAGAATATCCCCTGTTTACATATCACAGTACCCCTTGTTCACCGATCACAATACCCCTTGCCTACTGATCACAATGCCCTTTACTTCCTGAGCACAATACATCTTGCTTCCTGATCACAATTACCCTTGCTTCGTGATCACATTCCCCATCCTTAGTGATCACAATGCCCCCTGTTACTGATCAAAATGCCCCATGCTTTGTGATCGCAATGCCCCTTGTTCTTAATCATAATGACAACTGTTTCTGATAACGATACCCCTGATAAATGATTAAAATGCTCCCTGCTTACTGATCACAATGGCCCTTTTTTCCTGATCAAAATGATCCCTGCTTACTTTTAAGAATGCCCCCAGTTTACACATGAGAGTACCCGTTGTTCACTAATAACAATACACCTTGCCTACTGATCACAATACCCTTTGCTTACTGATCACAATACCTCTTCTTCCTGATCACAATCCCCCATCGGTACTGATCACAATGCCCCTGCTTTGTGATCACAATGGCCCTTGCACTTCATAATAATGACCCATATTTGTCATCACAATACCCCCTGAGTAGTGTTTACTATGCAACCTGCTTCCTGATTACAATGACTCCTTTGTTCCTGATCACAATGCCCCCTTCTTACTTTTCAGAATGCCCCCTGTTTACACATTACAGTACCCTTTGTTCACTGATATCAATAACCCTTGCCTACCAATCACAATGCCCTTTGCTTCCTGATAACAACACCTCTTGCTGAATGATCACAATTCCCCTACTTCCTGATCACAATCCCCCATCGTTACTTTTCACAATACCCCAGTTACTCATCACAATGCCCCCTTCTTTTTGATCACGATGCCCATTGTTTAGTGATCACAATGCCGCTTGTTCTTGATCATAATGAACCCTGTTTCTGATTACAAACCCCCTGTTTAGTGATTACAATGCCTACTGTTTACACACCACAGTACCCGTTGTTCACTGATCACAATACCACTTGCCTACTTATCACAATTCCCTTTGCTTACTGATCACAATACATTTTGCTTCCTGATCACAAACCCCCATCTTTACTGATCACAACCCCCTGCTTTGTGATCACAATGCTCCTTGCTCTTGATCATAATGACCCCTCTTTGTGATCAAGATACCCACTGATTAGTGATTAAAATGCTCCCTGCTTACTGATCACAATGTCCCCTGCTTACTCTTCAGAATGCCCTCTGTTTACACATCACAGTACCCGTTGTTCACTGATCAAAATACCCCTTGCCTACTGATTACAATACCTTTTGCTTCCTGATCACACCTCTTGCTTCCTGATCAGAATCCTCCTACTTCCTGATCACAATCCCCCATCCTTACTTATCACAAACCCCAGTTACTCATCACAATGCCCTCTTCTTTGTGATCACAATGCTCATTGTTTACTGATCACAATGCCGCTTGTTCTTGATCATAATGACCCCTGTGTCTGATCATAATACCACCTGATTAGTGATTACAATGCCCCCTGTTTAGACATCACTGTACCCCTTGGTCACGGATCACAATACCCGTTGCTTACTGATCACAATGCCCTTTACGTCCTGATCACAATGCCCCCTGTTTACACATCACAGTACCCCTTGCTCCATGATCACAATACCCATTCCCTAGTGACCACAGTGCCCTTTGCTTCCTGATCACAATTCCGCTTGCTTCCTGATCACAATTCCCCATTCTTCCTGATCACAATACCCCCATTACTGATCACAATGCCCCTCTCTTCCTGATCACAATGCCCCTGCTTTCTTATCAGAATGCCCCCTATTTACACATCACAATACCCCTTGTTCACTGATCACAATACCCCTTGCCTACTGGTCACAATGCCCTTTGCTTCCTGATCACAATTGCCCTTGCTTCCTGATCACATTTCCCATCCTGAGTGATCACAATGCCCCGTGTTACTGATCACAATGCCCCGTGCTTTGTGATCACAATGCCCCTTGTTATTAATCATAATGACCTTTGTTTCTGATAACAATATCCCCTGATGAGTGATAAAATTGAGCCCTGCTTACTGATCACAATGGCCATTTCTTCCTGATCACTTTGCCCCATTTACACATCACAGTACCCGTTGTTCACTGATCACGATACCCCTTGCCTACTGATCACAATTCCCTATGCTTCCTGATCACAATACCTCTTGCCTCCCGATCACGATTCCCCTATTTCCTGATCACAATTCACCATTCTTACTGATCACAATGCCCCCTGCTTTGTGATCACAATGTCCCTTGCTCTTGATCTTAATGACCCTTGTTTGTGATCACAATACCTCCTGATTAGTGATTACAATGCCCCCTGTTTAGACATCACAGTACCCCTTGGTCACGGATCACAATATCCCTTGCTTACTGATCACAATGCCCTTTACTTCCTGATCACAATGCCCCCTGTTTACACATCACTGTACTCCTTGCTCCATGATCACAATACCCCTTCCCTAGTGACCACAGTGCCCTTTGCTTCCTGATCACAATTCCGCTTGCTTCGTTATCACATTCCCCATCCTTAGAGATCACAATGCCCCCTGTTACTGATCAAAATGCCCCATGCTTTGTGATCGCAATGCCCTTTGTTCTTAATCATAATGACAACTGTTTCTGATAACAATACCCCTGATAAGTGATTAAAATGCTCCCTGCTTACTGATCACAATGGCCCTTTTTTCCTGATCAAAATGATCCCTGCTTACTTTTAAGAATGCCCCCAGTTTACACATGACAGTACCCGTTGTTCACTGATAACAATACACCTTGCCTACTGATCACAATACCCTTTGCTTACTGATCACAATACCTCTTCTTCCTGATCACAATCCCCCATCGGTACTGATCACAATGCCCCTGCTTTGTGATCACAATGGCCCTTGCACTTGATAATAATGACCCATATTTGTGATCACAATACCCCCTGAGTAGTGTTTACTATGCACCCTGCTTCCTGATTACAATGACTCCTTTGTTCCTGATCACAATGCCCCCTTCTTACTTTTCAGAATGCCCCCTGTTTACACATTACAGTACCCTTTGTTCACTGATATCAATAACCCTTGCCTACCAATCACAATGCCCTTTGCTTCCTGATAACAACACCTCTTGCTGACTGATCTCAATTCCCCTACTTCCTGATCACAATCCCCCATCCTTACTTATCACAATACCCCAGTTACTCATCACAATGCCCCCTTCTTTTTGATCACGATGCCCATTGTTTACTGATCACAATGCCGCTTGTTCTTGATCATAATGAACCCTGTTTCTGATTACAAACCCCCTGTTTAGTGATTACAATGCCTACTGTTTACACACCACAGTACCCGTTGTTCACTGATCACAATACCCCTTGCCTACTGATCACAATTCCCATTGCTTCCTGATCACAAACCCCCATCTTTACTGATCACAACCCCCTGCTTTGTGATCACAATGCTCCTTGCTCTTGATCATAATGACCCCTCTTTGTGATCAAGATACCCACTGATTAGTGATTAAAATGCTCCCTGCTTACTGATCACAATGTCCTCTGCTTACTCTTCAGAATGCCCCCTGTTTACACATCACAGTACCCATTGTTCACTGATCACAAAACCCCTTGCCTACTGATTACAATACCTTTTGCTTCCTGATCACACCTCTTGCTTCCTGATCAGAATCCTCCTACTTCCTGATCACAATCCCCCATCCTTACTTATCACAAAACCCCAGTTACTCATCACAATGCTCCCTTCTTTGTGATCACAATGCTCATTGTTTACTGATCACAATCCCGCTTGTTCTTGATCATAATGACCGCGGTTTCTGATCACAATACCCCCTGATTAGTGATTACAATGCCGCCAGTTTAGACATCACAGTACCCCTTGGTCACGGATCACAATACCCCTTGATTACTGATCACAATGCCCTTTACGTCCTGATCACAATGCCCCCTGTTTACACATCACAGTACCCCTTGCTCCATGATCACAATACCCCTTCCCTAGTGACCACAGTGCCCTTTGCTTCCTGATCACAATTCTGCTTGCTTCCTGATCACAATTCCCCATTCTTACTGATCACAATACCCCCGTTACTGATCACAATGCCACTCTCTTCCTGGTCACAATGCCCCCTGCTTTCTTATCAGAATGCCCCCTATTTACACATAACAATACACCTTGTTCACTGATCACAACACCCCTTGCCTACTGGTCACAATGCCCTTTGCTTCCTGATCACAATTGACCTTGCTTCCTGATCACATTTCCCATCCTGAGTGATCACAATGCCCCGTGTTACTGATCACAATGCCCCGTGCTTTGTGATCACAGTGCCCCTTGTTATTAATCATAATGAACTTTGTTTCTGATAACAATATCCCCTGATGAGTGATAAAATTGTGCCCTGCTTACTGATCACAATGGCCGTTTCTTCCTGATCACTTTGCCCCCTGTTTACACATCACAGTACCCGTTGTTCACTGATCACAATACCCCTTGCCTACTGATCACAATTCCCTATGCTTCCTGATCACAACACCTCTTGCTTCCCGATCACGATTCCCCTATTTCCTGATGACAATTCACCATTCTGCCTGATCACAATGCCCCCTGTTTAGACATCACAGTACCCCTTGGTCACGGATCACAATATCCCTTGCTTACTGATCACAATGCCTTTGCTTCCTGATCACAATCCCTCTTGCTTCCTGATCACAAATCCCCTTGCTTCCTGATCACAATCTCCCATCTTTACTGATCACAATGCCCACTGCATTGTGATCACAGTGCCCCTTGCTCTTGATCGTGAAGACCCCTGTTTCTGATCACAATACCCCTGATTAGTGATTACAATGCTCCCTGCTTACTGATCACAATGCCCCTTTCTTCCTGATCCCAACGCCCCCTGCTTACTTTTCAGAATGCACCCTGTTTACACATCACAGTACCCGTTGTTCACTGATCACAATACCCTTTGCCTACTTATCACAATGCCCCGTGCTTCCTGATCACAATCCCTCTTGCTTCCTGGTCACAAATCCCCTACTTCCTGATCACAATTCCCCATCTTTACTGATCACAATGCCCCCTGCTTTGTGATCACAATGCCCCTTGCTCTTGATCATAATGACCCTTGTTTGTGGTCACAATGCACCCTGAATAGTAATTACAATGCTCCCTGCTTAATGGTCAAAATGCCCCTTTTCTCCTGATCACAATGCCCCTGCTTTCTTATCAGAATGCCCCCTGTTTACGCATCACAGTACCCCTTGTTCTCTGATCACAATACCCCTTGCCTACTGCTCACAATGCCCTTTGCTTCCTGATCACAATAACTCTTGCTTCCTGATCACTATTCCCCTTGCTTCCTGATCACAATTCACCTTTCTTCATGATCACATTGCCCCCTGCATGCTTATCAGAATGCCCCGTCTTTACACATAATGTTACCCCTTGTTCCCTGATCGCAATACGCCTTGCCTACTGGTCACAATGCCCTTTGCTTCCTGATCAAAATTCCCCTTGCTTCCTGATCACAATCCCCCATCCTTAGTGATCACAATGCCCCCTGTTACTGATGACAATGCCCCCTGCTTTGTGATCACAATGCCCCTTTTTCTGAATCATAATGGCCCATGTTTGTGATCACAATACCACCCAATTAGTGATTACAATGCTCCCTGCTTACTAGTCAAAATGCCACTTTATTCCTGATCAAAATTCCCCCTTTTAATGATCACAATGAAACCTGCTTACTTTTCAGAATGTCCCCTGTTTACACATCACAATACCCCTTGCCTACTGAACACAATGCCTTTTGCTCCTGAGCACAATACCTCTTGCTTCCTGATCACGATTCCCCTACTTCCTGATCACAATTCCGCATCCTAACTGAGCACAATGCCCCCTGCTTTGTGATCACAACGCCCCTTGCTCTTGATCATAATGACCCTTGTTTGTGATCACAATACCCCGATAAGTGATTACAATACTCCCTGCATACTGATCACAATGCCCCTTTCTTCCTGATCACAATGACCCCTACTTACTTCTCAGAATGCCCCCAGTTTACACATCACAGTACCCCTTGTTCACCTATCACTATACCCCTTGCCTACTGATCACAATGTCTTTTGTTTCCTGATCACAACTCCACATTCTTATTGATCACAATAACCCAGTTACTGATCACAATGCCCCTTTTTTCCTGATCACAATGCCCACTGCTTACTTTTCAGGATGCCCCCTGTTTACACATCACAGTACCCCTTGTTCACTGATCACAATACCCATTGCCTACTGATCACAATGCCTTTGCTTCCTGATCACAATCCCTCTTGCTTCCTGATCACAAATCCCCTTGCTTCCTGATCACAATCTCCCATCTTTACTGATCACAATGCCCACTGCATTGTGATCACAGTGCCCCTTGCTCTTGATCGTGAAGACCCCTGTTTCTGATCACAATACCCCTGATTAGTGATTACAATGCTCCCTGCTTACTGATCACAATGACCCTTTCTTCCTGATCACAACGCCCCCTGCTTACTTTTCAGAATGCACCCTGTTTACACATCACAGTACCCGTTGTTCACTGATCACAATACCCCTTGCCTACTGATCACAATGCCCCTTGCTTCCTGATCACAATCCCTCTTGCTTCCTGATCACAAATCCCCTTACTTCCTGATCACAATTCCCCATCTTTACTGATCACAATGCCCCCTGCTTTGTGATCACAATGCCCCTTGCTCTTGATCATAATGACCCTTGTTTGTGGTCACAATGCACCCTGAAAAGTAATTACAATGCTCCCTGCTTAATGGTCAAAATGCCCTTTTTCTCCTGATCACAATGCCCCTGCTTACTTATCAGAATGCCCCCTGTTTACACATCACAGTACCCCTTGTTCTCTGATCACAATACCCCTTGCCTACTGCTCACAATGCCCTTTGCATCCTGATCACAATAACTCTTGCTTCCTGATCACAATTCCACTTGCTTCCTGAGCACAATTCACCTTTCTTCCTGATCACATTGCCCCCTGCATGCTTATCAGAATGCCCCGTCTTTACACATCACGTTACCCCCTTGTTCCCTGATCGCAATACGCCTTGCCTACTGGTCACAATGCCCTTTGCTTCCTGATCAAAATTCCCCTTGCTTCCTGATCACAATCCCCCATCCTTAGTGATCACAATGCCCCATGTTACTGATGACAATGCCCCCTGCTTTGTGATCACAATGCCCCTTGTTCTGAATCATAATGGCCCATGTTTGTGATCACAATACCACCCAATTAGTGTTTACAATGCTCCCTGCTTACTGGTCAAAATGCCCCTTTATTCCTGATCAAAATTCCGCCTTTTAATGATCACAATGACCCCTGCTTACTTTTCAGAATGTCCCCTGGTTACACATCACAATACCCCTTGCCTACTGAACACAATGCCTTTTGCTCCTGAGCACAATACCTCTTGCTTCCTGATCTCAATTCCCCTTACTTCCTGATCACAATCCCCCATCCTTACTGTTCACAATACCCCCTGTTACTGATCACAATGCCCCTTGCTTTGTGATTACAATGCCCCTTGTTCTTAATCATAATGACCCCTGTTTGTGATCAAAATACCACCTAATTAGTGATTACAATGCTCCCTGGTAACTGGTCAAAATGCCCCTTTCTTTCTGATCACAATGCGCCTGGTGACTTTTCAGAATGCCCCCTGTTTAGACATCACAGTACCCCTTGTTGACTGATCACAATATCCCTTCCCAAGTGATCACAATGCCCTTAGCTTCCTGATCACATTACCTCAGCTTACTGATCAAAATTCCCCTTGCCTACTGATCACAATGCCCTTTGCTTCCTGAAAACAATAACTATTGCTTCCTGATCACAATTACCCTTGCTTCCTGATCACAATACCCCTGTTACTGATCACAATGCCCCTGCTTTGTGATCACAATGACCCTTGTTTACTGATCACAATGCCGCTTGTTCTTGATCATAATGAACCCTGTTTCTGATCACAATACCCCCTGATGAATGATTACAATGCTCCCTGCTTACTACTCACAATGTCCCTTTCTTCCTGATCACATTGTCCCCTGTTTACACATGCAGTACGCGTACTTCATTGATCACAATACCCCTTGCGTAATGATCACAATGCCCTTTGCTTCCTGATCACAATACCTCTTGCTTCGTGATCACAATTCCGCTATTTCCTGTTCACAATTCCCCATCCTTACTGATCACAATGCCCCCTGCTTTGTGATCACAATGCCACTTGCTCTTGATCATAATGACACTTGTTGTGATCACAAACCCCTTCATTAGTGATTACAATGCTCCCTGCTTTCTGCTCAAAATGCCCCTTTTTTCCTGATCACAATGCCCCCTGCTTTGTGATCACAATACCCCTTCTTTACTGATCACATTGCCGCTTGTTCTTGATCATAATGACCCCTGTTTCTGATCACAATACCTCCTGTATAGTGATTACAATATTCCGTGCTTACTGATCACAATGCCGCTTTCTTCCTGATCACAATGCCCTTGCTTAATTATCAGAATGCCCCCTGTTTACACATCACAGTACCCTTGATCAATTATCACAATACCCCTTGCCTACTGCTCACAATGCTCTTTGCTTCCTGATCACAATTCCCCTTACTTCCTGATCAAAATCCCCCATTCTTACTGATCACAATACCCCGTTACTGATCCCAATGCCCCCTGCATTGTGATCACAATGCCCCTTGTTTTTTTATCACAATGCCGCTTGTTCTTGACCATAATTCCCCTTGTTTCTGAACACAATACCCCCTGATTTGTGATTAGAATGCTCCCTGCTTACTGATCACAATGCCCCATTCTTCCTGATCAAAATGCCCCCTTTTACTGTCCACAATGCCCCCTGCTTGCTTTTCAGAATGCCCCCTGTTACACATCACAGTACCCCTTGTTCGCTGATCACAATACCCCTTGCCTACTTCTCACAATGCCCTTTGCTTCCTGATCACAATGCCTCTTGCTTCCTGATCACAATTCCCCTTGCTTCCTGATCACAATCCCCCATCTTTAGTGATCACAATGCCCCGTGTTACTGATCACAATACCCCCTGATTTGTGATCACAATGCCCCTTGTTCTTTATCATAAAGACCACTGTTTCTGATAACAATACCCCCTGATGAGTGATTAAAATGCTCCCTGCTTACTGATCACAATGGCCCTTTCTTCCTGATCACATTGCCCCCTGTTTACACATTACAGTACGCATTGTTCACTGATCAAAATACCCCTTGCCTACTGATCACAATGTCCTTTATTTCCTGATCACAATAACTGTGGCTTCCTGATCCCAATTGCCGTTGCCTCCTGATCACAATCCCCCATCCTTACTGATCACAATACCCCCGATACTGATCTCACTGCCCCCTGCTTAATTTTCAGAATACGCCCTGTTTACACATCACATACCTCTTGTAAACTGATCACGATAGCCCTTGGTAATGATCACAATGCCCTTTGCTTCCTGATCACAACATATCTTGCTCTCTGATCACAATTCCCTGGGTTCCTGATCACAATGCCCCATTCTTCCTGATCGCAATGCCCCTTGCTCTTGATAATAATGTCCCTTGTTTGTGGTCACGATACCCTCTGATTAGTGATTACAATGCTCCCTGCTTACTGGTCAAAATGCCCCTTTGTTCCGGATCACACTGCCCCCTTTTACTGATCACAATGCCCCCTGCTTTGTGATCACAATGCCCCTTCTTTACTGATCACAATGCCGCTTGTTCTTGATCATAATGACCCCTGTTTCTGATCACAATACCTCATGTTTAGTGATTACAATATTCCGTGCTTACTGCTCACAATGCCCTTTGGTTCCTGATCACAATGCCTCTTGCTACCTGATCACAATTCCCCTTATTTCCTGATCACAATCCCCCATCCTTACTGATCACAATACCCCCGTTAATGATAACAATGCCCCTGCATTGTGATCACAATGCCCCGTCTTTACTGCTCACAATGTCGCTTGTACTTGATCATAATGACCCCTGTTTCTGATCACAATTCCCCCTGATTAGTGATTACAATGCTCCCTGCTTACTGGTCAAAATGGCCATTTGTTCCTGATCACATTGCCACCTTTTCAGATCACTATGCATCCTGCATACTTTATAGAATATCCCCTGTTTACAGACCACAGTACCCCTTATTCACTGATCACAATACCCCTTGCCTACTGATGCCAATGCCCTTTGCTTCCTCATCACAATCCCCCATCCTTAAGGATCACTATGCCCCCTGTTACTGATCACAATGCCCCTGCTTTGTGATCACAATGCCTCTTGTTCTTAATCATAATGACCCCTGTTTTTGATCACAATCCCCCCAAATTAGTGATTATAATGCTCCCTGCTTACTGGTCAAAATGCCCCTTTGTTCCTGATCACAATGCCCCCTTTTACTGATCACAATGCCCACTGCTTACTTTTCAGAATGCCCCCTGTTTACACATCACAGTACCCCTTGTTCACTGATCACAATACCCCTTGCCAACTGATCACAATGCCCATTGATTCCTGATCACAATACCTCTGGCTTTCTGATCACAATTCCCCTTCCTTCCTGATCACAATACCCCCGTTAATGATCACAAAGCGCCTGCTTTGTGATCACAATGCCCGTTCTTTACTGATCACCATGCTACTTGTTCTTGATCATAATGACCCCTGTTTCTGATCACAATACCCCCTGATTAGTGGTTACAATGCTCGCTGCTTACTGGTCAAAATGCCCCATTGTTCTGGATAACAATGCCCCCTTTTACTGAACACAATGCCCCCTCCTTTGTGATCACAATGCCCCTTTCTTCCTGATCACAATGACCCCTGCTTACTTATCAGAATGCCCCCAGTTTACACATCACAGTACCCCTTGTTCACCTATCACTATACCCCTTGCCTACTGATCACAATGTCCTTTGTTTCCTGATCACAACTCCACATTCTTATTGATCACAATAACCCAGTTACTGATCACAATGCCCCTTTTTTCCTGATCACAATGCCCACTGCTTACTTTTCAGAATGCCCCCTGTTTACACATCACATTACCCCTTGTTCACTGATCACAATACCCCTTGCCTACTGGTCACAATGCCTTTTCTTCCTGATCACAATCCCTCTTGCTTCCTGATCACAATTCCCCTTGCTTCCTGATCACAATCTCCCATCTTTACTGATCACAATTCCCTCTGCATTGTGATCACAGTGCCCCTTGCTCTTGATCATGAAGACCCCTGTTTCTGATCACAATACCCCTGATTGGTGATTACAATGCTCCCTGCTTACTGATCACAATGACCCTATCTTCCTGATCACAACACCCCCTGCTTACTTTTCAGAATGCACCCTGTTTACACATCACAGTACCCGTTGTTCACTGATCACAATACCCCTTGCCTACTGATCACAATGCCCCTTGCTTCCTGATCACAATCCCTCTTGCTTCCTGATCACAAATCCCCTTACTTCCTGATCACAATTCCCCATCATTACTGATCACAATGCCACCTGCTTTGTGATCACAATGCCCCTTGCTCTTGATCATAATGACCCTTGTTTGTAGTCACAATGCACCCTGAATAGTAATTACAATGCTCCCTGCTTAATGGTCAAAATTCCCCTTTTCTCCTGATCACAATGCCCCTGCTTACTTATCACAATGCCCCATCTTTACACATCACGTTACCCCTTGTTCCCTGATCGCAATACGCCTTGCCTACTGGTCACAATGCACTTTGCTTCCTGATCAAAATTCCCCTTGCTTCCTGATCACAATCCCCCATCCTTAGTGATCACAATGCCCCCTGTTACTGATGACAATGCCCCCTGCTTTGTGATCACAATGCCCCTTGTTGTGAATCATAATGGCCCATGTTTGTGATCACAATACCACCCAATTAGTGATTACAATGCTCCCTGCTTACTCGTCAAAATGCCCCTTTATTCCTGATCAAAATTCCCCCTTTTAATGATCACAATGACCCCTGCTTACTTTTCAGAATGTCCCCTGTTTACACATCACAATACCCCTTGCCTACTGAACACAATGCCTTTTGCTCCTGAGCACAATACCTCTTGCTTCCTGATCTCAATTCCCCTTACTTCCTGATCACAATCCCCCATCCTTACTGCTCACAACACCCACTGTTACTGATCACAATGCCCCTTGCTTTGTGATTACAATGCCCCTTGTTCTTAACCATAATGACCTCTGTTTGTGATCAAAATACCACCTAATTAGTGATTACAATGCTCCCTGGTAACTGGTCAAAATGCCCCTTTCTTTCTGATCACAATGCGCCTGGTGACTTTTCAGAATGCCCCCTGTTTACACATCACAGTACCCCTTGTTGACTGATCACAATATCCCTTCCCAAGTGATCACAATGCCCTTAGCTTCCTGATCACATTACCTCAGCTTACTGATCAAAATTCCCCTTGCCTACTGATCACAATGCCCTTTGCTTCCTGAAAACAATAACTATTGCTTCCTGATCACAATTACCCTTGCTTCCTGATCACAATACCCCTGTTACTGATCACAATGCCCCTGCTTTGTGATCACAATGACCCTTCTTTACTGATCACAATGCCGCTTGTTCTTGATCATAATGAACCCTGTTTCTGATCACAATACCCCCTGATGAATGATTACAATGCTCCCTGCTTACTACTCACAATGTCCCTTTCTTCCTGATCACATTGCCCCCTGTTTACACATGCAGTACGCGTTCTTCGTTGATCACAATACCCTTGCGTATTGATCACAATGCCTTTTACTTCCTGATCACAATACCTCTTGCTTCGTGATCACAATTCCGCTATTTCCTGTTCACAATTCCCCATCTTTACTGATCACAATGCCCCCTGCTTTGTGATCACAATGCCACTTGCTCTTGATCATAATGACACTTGTTGTGATCACAAACCCCTTCATTAGTGATTACAATGCTCCCTGCTTTCTGCTCAAAATGCCCCTTTTTTCCTGATCACAATGCCCCCTGCTTTGTGATCACAATACCCCTTCTTTACTGATCACATTGCCGCTTGTTCTTGATCATAATGACCCCTGTTTCTGATCACAATACCTCCTGTATAGTGATTACAATATTCCGTGCTTACTGATCACAATGCCGCTTTCTTCCTGATCACAATGCCCCTGCTTACTTATCAGAATGCCCCCTGTTTACACATCACAGTACCCTTGATCAATTATCACAATACCCCTTGCCTACTGCTCACAATGCTCTTTGCTTCCTAATCACAATGACTCTTGCTTCCTGATCACAATTCCCCTTACTTCCTGATCAAAATCCCCCATTCTTACTGATCACAATACCCCGTTACTGATCACAGTGACCCCTGCTTTGTGATCACAATGCCCCTTGTTTTTTGATCACAATGCCCCTTGTTCTTGACATAATGCCCCTTGTTTCTGATCACAATACCCCCTGATTAGTGATTAGAATGCTCCCTGCTTACTGATCACAATGCCCCATTCTTCCTGATCAAAATGCCCCCTTTTGCTGACCACAATGCCCCCTGCTTACTTTTCAGAATGCCCCCTGTTACACATCACAGTACCCCTTGTTCACTGATCACAATACCCCTTGCCTACTTCTCACAATGCCCTTTGCTTCCTGATCACAATGCCTCTTGCTTCCTGATCACAATTCCCCTTGCTTCCTGATCACAATCCCCCATCTTTAGTGATCATAATGCCCCGTGTTACTGATCACAATACCCCCTGCTTTGTGATCACAATGCCCCTTGTTCTTAATCATAATGACCACTGTTTCTGATAACAATACCCCCTGATGAGTGATTAAAATGCTCCCTGCTTACTGATCACAATGGCCCTTTCTTCCTGATCTCATTGCCCCCTGTTTACACATCACAGTACGCGTTGTTCACTGATCAAAATACCCCTTGCCTACTGATCACAATGCCCTTTGTTTCCTGATCACAATAACTGTGGCTTCCTGATCACAATTGCCCTTGCGTCCTGATCACAATCCCCCATCCTTACTGATCACAATACCCCCGATACTGATCTCAGTGCCCCCTGTTTAATTTTCAGAATACGCCCTGTTTACACATCACATACCTCTTGTTCACTGATCACGATAGCCCTTGCCTAACGATCACAATGCCCTTTGCTTCCTGATCACAATATATCTTGCTTCCTGATCACAATTCCATGGGTTCCTGATCACAATCCCCCATTCTTCCTGATCGCAATGCCCCTTGCTCTTGATAATAATGACCCTTGTTTGTGGTCACGATACCCTCTGATTAGTGATTACAATGCTCCCTGCTTACTGGTCAAAATGCCCCTTTGTTCCGGATCACACTGCCCCCTTTTACTGATCACAATGCCCCCTGCTTTGTGATCACAATGCCCCTTCTTTACTGATCACAATGCCGCTTGTTCTTGATCATAATGACTCCTGTTTCTGATCACAATACCTCATGTTTAGTGATTACAATATTCCGTGCTTACTGCTCACAATGCCCTTTGGTTCCTGATCACAATGCCTCTTGCTTCCTGATCACAATTCCCCATATTTCCTGATCACAATCCCCCATCCTTACTGATCACAGTACCCCCGTTAATGATAACAATGCCCCTGCATTGTGATCACAATGCCCCGTCTTTACTGATCACAATGTCGCTTGTACTTGATCATAATGACCCCTGTTTCTGATCACAATACCCCCTGATTAGTGATTACAATGCTCCCGGCTTACTGGTCAAAATGCCAGTTTGTTCCTGATCACAGTGCCCCCTTTTACTGATCACAATGCTGCCTGCTTAGTTTTCAGAATATCCCCTGTTTACACGTCACAGTACCCCTTGTTCACCGATCACAAAACCCTTTGCCTACTGATCACAATGCCCTTTGCTTCCTGATCACAATACCTCTTGCTTCCTGATCACAATTCCTCTACTTCCTGATCACAATTCCACATCCTCACTGAGGACAATACCCCCTGCTTTGTGATCACAAAGCCCCTTGCTCTTGATCATAATGACCCTTGTTTGTGATCACAATACCCCCTCATTAGTGATTACAATGCTCCCTGCATACTGATCACAATGCCCCTTTCTTCCTGATCACAATGACCCCTGCTTACTTATCAGAATGCCCCCAGTTTACACATCACAGTACCCCTTGTTCACCTATCACTATACCCCTTGCCTACTGATTACAATGTCCTTTGTTTCCTGATCACAACTCCACATTCTTATTGATCACAGTAACCCAGTTACTGATCACAATGCCTCTTTTTTCCTGATCACAATGCCCACTGCTTACTTTTCAGAATGCCCCCTGTTTACACATCACAGTACCCCTTGTTCACTGATCACAATACCCCTTGCCTACGGATCACAATGCCTTTGCTTCCTGATCACAATCCCTCTTGCTTCCTGATCACAATTCCCCTTGCTTCCTGATCACAATCTCCCATCTTTACTGATCACAATGCCCACTGCATTGTGATCACAGTGCCCCTTGCTCTTGATCATGAAGACCCCTGTTTCTGATCACAATACCCCTGATTAGTGATTACAATGCTCCCTGCTTACTGATCATAATGACCCTTTCTTCCTGATCACAACGCCCATTGCTTACTTTTCAGAATGCACCGTTTACACATCACAGTACCCGTTGTTCACTGATCACAATACCCCTTGCCTACTGATCACAATGCCCCTTGCTTCCTGATCACAAATCCCCTTACTTCCTGATCACAATTCCCCATCTTTACTGATTACAATGCCCCCTGCTTTGTTATCACAATGCCCCTTTCTCTTGATCATAATGACCCTTGTTTGTGGTCACAATGATCCCTGAAGAGTAATTAAAGTGCTCCCTGCTTAATGGTCAAAATGCCCTTTTTCTCCTGATCACAATGCCCCTGCTTACTTATCAGAATGCCCCCTGTTTACACATCACAGTACCCCTTGTTCTTTGATCACAATACCCCTTGCCTACTGCTCACAATGCCCTTTGCTTCCTGATCACAATAACTCCTGCGTCCTGATCACAATTCCCCTTGCTTCCTGATCACAATTCCCCATTCTTCCTGATCACCATACCCCCATTACTGATCACAATGCCCCTTTCTTCCTGATCAAAATGCCCCTGCTTACTTATCAGAATACCCCCTATTTACACATCACAGTACCCCTTTTTCACTGTAAACAATACCTCTTGCATACTGATAACAATGACCTTTGCTTCCTGATCACATTCCCCCATCCTTAGTGATCACAATGCCCCCATTACTGATCGCAATGCCCACTGCTTTGTGATCACATTGCCCCTTGTTCACCGATCATAATACCCCTTTCCTACTGATCACAATGCCCTTTGCTTCCTGATCACAATACCTCTTGCTTCCTGATCACAATTCCCCTTGCTTCCTGATCACAATCCCCCATCTTTTCTGATCACAATACCCCAGTTAGCGATCACAATGACCCCTGCTTTCTGATCACAATGCCCCTTGTATACTGGTCAGAATGCCGCTTCTTCTCGATCATAATGACCCCTGTTTCTGATCACAATACCCCCTGATTAGTGAATAAAATGCTCCCTGCGAGTGATCACAATTACACTTTCTTCCTGATCACATTGCCCCCTGCTTGCTTATCAGAATTCCCCGTCTTTTCACATCACGGTACCTGATCACAATACCCCTTGCCTACTGATCACAAGGCCCTTTGCTTCTTGATCACCATTCCCCTTGCTTCCTGATCACTATCCCCCATCCTTAGTGATCACAATGCTCCCTGTTACTGATCACGATGCCCATTGCTCTGTGATTACAATGCCCTTTGTTCTTAATCATAATGACCGCTGTTAGTGATCACAATACCACCTAATTAGTGATACAATGCTCCCTGGTAACTGGTCAAAATGCCCCTTTTTTCTTTTTCACATTGCCCCCTGTTTACACATCAAACTACTCCTTGTTACCTGATCACAATACCCCTTGCCTAATGATTACAATGCCCTTTGCTTCATGATTACAATTCCCCTTGCTTGCTCATCACAATCCCCATTCTTAGTGATCACAATGCCCCATACTTTGTGATCACAATGCCCCTTGCTCTTGATCATAATGACCCTTGTTTGTGATCACAATACCCCCTGATTAGTGATTAAAATTCTCCCTGCTTGCTGATCCCACTGCCCCTTTCTTCCTGATCACATTGCCCCCTGTTTGCTTATCAGAATGCCCCATCTTACACATCACGGTACCTGATCACAATACCCCTTGCCTACTGATCACAATGCACTTTGCTTCCTGATCACAATTCCTCTGGCTTCCTGATCACAATTCCCCTAGTATCCTGATCACAATCCCCCATTCTTACTGATCACAATACACATCACGGCGGCTATCTCCACTCAGGGCAATGCACGTCCTTGGCACCGCAGACCAAGGACTCAAGGAAAACCGTCTGTCTCCCTGCAAGTGTGCATTGAGTCACCCACTCTGTCTGTTGCTTGACCAAGGACCAAGGGATGTATCACATGACCCACCCTAACGAAGGCCCCTGTCTTCGCTGCTGTGCCCCTCGTTCGCAATCTCCCCCAATGCACGGTAATCCTCCATCCTACCTAGGACTCCCATCACACAGGGGAAAAGAGCCGGACCAAAACAGCAGACTCAACTATGGAGAAAAACACCAACACCCCTGTGAGTCGTGTGAGGCCTCTGACTGCAGGAAAGAAGACCTCTATGGGAAAAGCTCAGAGGCAAGTGACCCACGCACAGAGAGTACCTGCTACTACAACTTGTCGCCCCAAGGAGGAAACCTGGGTGAGGCTCCGAGCACCATCGCACTGCTGGGACCCTGGCGGCATGCACTTAGTCACCACCGTGATTGCCACCGACAGGGCACCGTCTCCTCACAGGACACCAGTCCCCGGCACGACCACACTCCAATGTGTAAGATTCCACCTCAACACAGCCTCGGTGTGACAGTCTCAGTGTGTTGCCCAGGGTGAGTGGCCATCCCATGGCTGTCAAGCTCTGGGTCTTGGATGCTATGCTCCCCCTCCCATTCCTTCTCCCTGTTTCTCCTTCTGTCATTTTGTCTGCGGGTCTCTCTCACTCCCTGTGTGTCTCACTCTGTTGCCCCTTCAGTGGCCTTCTTTTATTGGCTCTTACCTCAATTGTTCAGAGGATTTGATGTGTCAGGGGAAGTTGGAGACCCCCTCTCCTGTGGCGAGACCTAGGCCAGGTTTATTTGTACCAGAAGAGGTTGTAGGTGTTTTGCTATTGCGGGGGCACAGAGCCTCATTGATCCATTCATAGGGGCTGGTTTAGGTCTCCCTTCCCTTCTGCATTAGGTGGGGAATGGGACAACTTGGTCACCCTAAATGAACTAGGGTCTTCTTTCCCTTTTATGTCTGGTAGGCATGGTGGACCATTCCTCAACCAGGAGGGTCTTGGGTCCCTGGCGAGCTGCTAGGCAAGCTGAAGGCCTGGGTAAACTTTTCTATCAGGAGGCCCTTGTAACCATAGCTTTCATGGGCGGGATACTTCCTCTTCCAAGAAAGCCACCGGTTTGAGGCGTTGTGCACAACAAACAGGGTCCTGGGTTCACTCCCTCTGCAAGAAGGGCCAGGAGTCTCAAGTGCCACTCACTGTCTGGCACCTAGGGAGCGGGTGGCAAATCACCATCCTTTTGCCAGTAGTGCCTAGTGTCCATGTTGTCCCACTTGCATGAGCTCTGGGGCATCGGTCTCCCACCTTTGGCAGTGAAACTTGTGATATGCACACTGCTGATGGGTGGCCAAGGTCTCCACCCTCTGTCAGGATGTTCTGGGTTCCTGACAACCCACTCAAGCTGTTTCTCCTTTCTCACACAGAAAGGGCTAGGGCCGCATTATTCCACTCAAGCTAGGTGGCGGGCCGATTACCTCCTCTCCAACAATGTGTCTGGGACCGATAATTTGCATTCAGGTGGGGTCTTTTTTTCCTAACAGTTGAGGCTAGGGTCCTGTGGCCTTGTTTACTAGACCATCATAAATACCTTTCCCATTGCCTAGAGAGTCTGGGGACACCGGGCTATGCTGACTTTCAAACTTCAGGTCCAACTGTCTGTCAGGCATGGTCATACATTGCATGCGACCTGCTCAAATGGAAATGGGGGCCGTGTTCCTTCCAACCAGCAGAATGGCCTGCGGACCTTCATGCCCTGACAGTGTCCCATCCTACTTCCAAGGCAGCCTTAGCACCTGTTGGCCTCTCATTTTATCAGGACCATGAAACAAATCCTCTCATTGAGCGTTTCATCATCAAAATAATAATTGAAAGTTGCGTCACCTAGAAAAAAAACTGGTGTCGCAGAATGGATAAAAGACACCAAAAAAATAATACATATGCTTCCCACAAATGTCACTCCATATCGAAAGACACACAGAGACTTAAAGTGAAGGGATGGAAAAAGATACGTTTTACCAATGGAAATGGGGAAATAAAAAGCTGGGGAACAATACTCAGATAACATAGACTTTAAAACAAAAGCTATAACAAGTGACAAAAAGTACATGTCATATTGATAAAACCATCAATCCAACAAGAGGATTAGACTCTTCTAATCATATACATGGCACAAGTAGGACCTACTAACACTGAAAGCAAACATGGTGAGTCATAAATGAAGACATTGAGAGTCATAGTAGGGGATGATGACATGCAAGTACATCATCCACACAGAAAATCAACCAAGAAACAATGGAATTAAAGAACTTAAATTGATATTTGTAGACCATCTCACCCCTTATCCGAACAATATACTTTCCCTTCAAGGGCACACGGGACATTTTCCACAATAGGTCACATGTTTGACTGTGAAACATATCTCCATAGATACAAGAAGACTGAAATGGTACCAAGCATCTTCTCTGGTATCTAACTAGAAATCAAATGCAAGAAAATAATGGGAAAACACACAGAGGCATGGGATCTAAGCAACATGCTACTCAATGGATCAGCAATGTCATCCAGGAAGAAATGAAAAAATACCTGGAGGCTAAAGTAAGTGAAAACACAATGTTCCCAAATGTATGCACACAGCGAAAGCAGTCCTAAGAAGCAATTTCAGAGCAATAGAGGCCTACCTCCAGAAAGAAGAAAATTCTCTAATAAACAGTCTATTCTTACAACTGAGAGACCTTGAAAAAGAAGACTGAGCAAACCCTCTACCATCCTCCCCCTCTCCACCAACACTCACATAAACACACACACACACACACACACACGCACACACACACACACGCACGCACACACACACACAAACAATGAGAGGGTGGACGACAGTCAGTGTGAGATCAGCGTGATTCTCTAACCTGGCCTTGTCTGCCCTTGGCCTTCCTGTGTTATATTATTGACCTCTGAAACAATGGCCTGAAGAATGTTGTGTGAGACCTAAATCAGAGTCTAAAACATGGGTGAAGTTTCACCATTTCGGCTTTCCTGAGGCCAGTGCCTGAGGCCGCTAGGCCGCAGCATGGAAACATGGTACTATTTCCAGCATCTCCATCACAGTGAGCTGGGAAAGGGCTTCATTATGATGTGGTTGCCTGGTTACCAGGGTTCCAAGTTCTTTTAAGCTTTATGACCAGGAAGTGAGATCACAGACTGGAGTCTCCTCTGTGAACTTCTTCCACATACAAAAACTCCCCAAAGTCCCTCTGGGTTAGGGATTGCTCACCCTACCTCACAAAACAAGGCCACGCCCAGTTACACTAACACTGACCATGCCACAGTTTCAGGACAACCTGTGTGCAGCCGCGGCCATGGCTCTGAGGACCCCGAGCTTGGTTCAGAGCTGGCTTGCACTCCTCACCAGTGATGTGACTCTGAGCAGCATGTGCTGTCAGGGCCTCCGCAGTTTTCCCATGTGCGTAGTACAGGTCGTTCTAGCATCTCCACCTCAAAATGTCATCACATTATGAACACGTGTAGTGCCTAGAAACCCTGGGCTGTGGTCACATGTTGTCGGGTGCAGACCTGACCGATGACGTTTGTGCTGAACAGAGGTCAGAACACAGCCTACGGGCTGCGTCTGATCTGGCAGCTAGGGACGCACATTGGTTTCCTGCCTCTATCTCAAGAGGGCTGTAATGAAATCCATTTCCAACACAGTCCCCTCTGGCACTGAACTTTCGAGGGACTCCATTATGTTGAGACTTTGGGCCAAGCACCTATCTCGGCCTGCGTGTGGGGCGGCCCCTCCATGGCTCCCAGTGTGCCTGCTTCCATGTCACACATCTCTGCGTGAGCCCCGCCTTTTAAGAATTGGCATTGTTTGGGACCCTTTTCTAAGGAATAGAGAAAAGAAAATGTTGGGGCGTCATTTCCAGACTGAGTAATAGAAAGTTTATGACGCTGCCGGCTCCCTCTTTCTCTCTTTCTCTGTCTCTCTGTGTCTCTCAGTGACTTGTTTTCTATTCCTAGATCACTGTCTCTGTATGCGATGCTGTGTCTGTCTCACACTCGGTCTCTTCATGCTTCTGGTTCTCTCTTTCAGTGTGGTGTGTGTGCATGTCTGAGTGTGTGTGTCTGTGGGTGTGTGTGTTTCTTTATCTGTTTGTCTCTCGCACTGTCTACCTGTCGTGCATCTCTCTTCATATCGCACTCCTTCTATGTCTATCTCTTCAATTTCTTCCCTTTGTCCTTCTCTCATTCAGTCTGTCTCCCTCTGCCTCGGTCTTGCTTTCTCTCTAGCCATCTGTCATTATAACGCTCAGCACAAAGGGTTTGGAGAGGTGATGTATAGGAAAATATCATGTGAGTGTGGGGGTCCTGTTCATAGCGTGGGAAAAGTGGACAGCAGTGTATAGAAGGGTGGCATTGGTGTGGGCCCGATGAAACCTGATGGTGCTTTTGGCATCCCGTGAATATGGCCGGTCACACTGGCAAGCAGTTCGGGTCAGAGCCAGTGACAAGGCACTTGTTGGTGCAAGTCCCGGGGCCAGGGCCGATATGCCCATGCCTGGAATCCCAGGGTTCTGACAGTCCCCAAGCCTCAGTTGCCCCGAACAAGGGACTGCAGATTAGCCAGTTGTGTGTGTGGAGGCAAGCCATCCAGGGCCTGGAGAGTTCCTGCAGGCCAGCACTAGCAGTACTGTGTGACCACCAGGGGAGCATCAGTGGCCGGCTGTGCCCCTGACATGGCCAATGAAGAAGGCTCACTGCAAGCCTGGAATGGCCACTACTCACGGCAGCAGCTTCCGGATCAGCGGTTGGGGAAATGGCGAAACGTGCAGCATGGGATGATGAGGTTGGCGGAGAGTGCTCTCTGGCACACACGCTAAGTGAGAGCACCCAGCATGGTGACGCACACATAACAGGCCGGCCGGAAGGGGTCCCCTTGGGCAAACAATGTCAAGTCCCTGTGCCTATGGGAATCCCACCCTGAATTAGATGATGTTGTCTGATCCCGGAACGTAAGCATGATCGGGTCTGGTTAGTTCTTGCATGAGGACCTGTTGGAATACCACGTCCTACAGGCTTTTGCCTTCCCCTACTGTTACCGCCACCCCACGATGGGCTCCATTGCAATACCTCCTGCCTGTTGCCGCTCTTCCGCCGCTCAACCCGCTGCTGGTCCCCAGGCTATCGGCGAACTCGCCGACCTGCCCTACAGCCTCACAACCCCAACCACATGTCGACGCCCGCTGGTTGGTGCTCCTTCAGCTCTCTCCCTGCTCCTGCCCACAAGCTAGCAGCTCACAGCCATTTGGGGCAATCACCGACATCCGAAATGCCCTGGACCAGGGCTTTCCACTACGCATGTCTCCACCTTCGCTGCATCACTTCACAGCGGATTTCTCCAGTCAGGGCAATGCACGTTCTTGGCACCACAGTCCAAGGACTCAAGGAAAACCGTCTGTCTCCCTGCAAGTGTGCATTGAGTCACCCACTCTGTCTGTCGCTCGACCCAGGACCAAGGGATATATCACATGACCCACCATAATTAAGGCCCCTGTCTTCGCTGCTGTGCCCCTCGTTCGCAATCTCCCCCAATGCACGGTAATCCTCCATCCTACCTAGGACTCCCATCACACAGAGGAAAAGATCTGGAACAAAACAGCAGACTCAACTATGGAGAAAAACACCAACACCCCTGTGAGTCGTGTGAGGCCTCTGACTGCAGGACAGAAGACCTCTATGGGAAAAGCTGAGTGGCACGTGACCCACGCAGAGAGAGTACCTGCTACTACAAATTGTCGCCCCAAGGTGGAAATCTGGGTGAGGCTCCGAGCACCATAGCACTGCTGGGACCCTGGCGGCATGCACTTAGTCACCACCGTGATTGCCACCGACAGGGCACCGCCTCCTCACAGAACCTCAGTCCCCGGCACGACCACACTCCAATGTGTAAGATTCCACCTCAACACAGCCTCGGTGTGACAGTCTCAGTGTGTTTCCCAGGGTGAGCGGCCATCCCATGGCTTTCAAGGACTGGGTCTTGGATGCTATGCTCCCCCTCCCATTTCTTCTCCCTGTGTCTCCTTCTGTCATTTTGTCTTTGGTCTCTCTCGCTCACTGTGTGTCTCTCTCTGTTGCCCCTTCAGTGGCCTTCTTTTATTGGCTCCTGGCTCAGTTGTTCAGAGGATTTGATGTGTCAGGGGTAGTTGGAGCCCCCTCTCCTGTGGCGAGACCTAGGCCAGGTTTATTTGTACCAGAAGAGGTTGTAGGTGTTGTGCTATTGCGGGGGCACAGAGCTTCATTGATTCACTCATAGGGGCTGGTTTTGGTCTCCCTTCACTTCTGCATTAGGTGGGGAATGGGTCAACTTGGTCACCCTAAATGAACTGGAGTCTTCTTGCCCTTGTATGTCTGGTAGGCATGGTGGACCATTCCTCATCCACGAGGGTCTTGGGTCCCTGGCGAGCTGCTGGGAGAGCTGAAGGTCTGGGTAAACTTTTCTATCAGGAGGCCCTTGTGACCATAGATTTCATGGGCGGGATACTTCCTCTTCCAAGAAAGCCACCGGTTTGAGGCATTGTGCACAACAAAGAGGGTCCTGGGTTCACTCCCTCTGCAAGAAGGGCTAGGATTCTCAAGTGCCACTCACAGTCTGGCAGTGAGGGAGAAGGTGGCAAGTCACCATCCGTTTGCCATTAGGGCCTGGTGTCCATGTTGCCCCACTTGCACGAGCTGTGGGGCATCCGTCTTCCGCCTTTGGCAGGGAAACTTGTGATTTGCACGCTGCTGGTGGGTGGCCAAGGTCTCCACCCTCTGTCAGGATGTTCTGGCTTCCTGACAACCCACTCAAGCAGTTTCTCCTTTCTCAGACAGAAAGGGCTAGGGCCGCATTGTTCCACTAAAGCCAGGTGGCGGCCGGATTACCTCCTCTCCAACAATGTGTCTGGGAACCATAATTTGCATTCAGGTGGGGTCTTTTTTTCCTACCAGTTGAGGCTAGGGTCCTGTGGCCTTGTTTACTAGACCATCATAAATACCTTTCCCATTGCCTAGGGAGTCTGGAGACACTGGGGTATGCTGACTTTCATCTTCAGGTCCTACTGTCTGTCAGGCAGGGTCACACATTGCATGCGACCTGTTCAAATGGAAATGGGGGCCGTGTTCCTTCCAACCAGCAGAATGGCCTGTGGAACTTCATGCCCTGACAGTGTCCCATCTTACTTCCAAGGCAGCCTTAGCACCTGGTGGCCTCTCATGTTATCAGGACCATGCAACAAGTCCTCTCATTGAGCATTTCATCATCAAAATAATGATTGAAAGTTGTGTTACCTAGAATAAAACCTGGCGTCGCAGAATGGATAAAAGAAACTAAAAAAATAATACATATGCTTCCCACAAATGTCACTCCATATCGAAAGACACACAGAGACTTAAAGTGAAGGGATGGAAAAAGATACGTTTTACCAATGGAAATGGGGAAATAAAAAGCTGGGAAACAATTCTCAGATAACATAGACTTTAAAACAAAAGCTATAACAAGTGACAAAAAGTACATGTCATATTGATAAAACCATCAATCCAACAAGAGGATGGGACTCTTCTAATCATATACATGGCACACGTAGGACCAACTAACACTGAAAGCAAACATGGTGAGTCATAAATGAAGACATTGTGAGTCATAGTAGGGGATGATGACATGCAAATACATCATCCAGACAGAAAATCAACCAAGAAACAATGGAATTAAAGGACTTAAATTGATATTTGTAGACCATCTCACCCCTTATCCGAACAATATACACTCCTTTCAAGGGCACACGGGACATTTTCCACAATAGGTCACATGTTAGACCCTCAAACATATCTCCATAGATACAAGAAGACTGAAATGGTACCAAGCATCTTCTCTGGTATCTACCTAGAAATCAATTGCAAGAAAATAATGGGAAAACACACAAAAGCATGGGATCTAAGCAACATGATACTCAATGGGTCAGCAATGTCATCAAGGAAGAAATGAAAAAATACCTTGAGGCTAAAGTAAGTGAAAACACAATGTTCCCAAATGTATGCACACAGCGAAAGCAGTCCTAAGAAGCAATTTCAGAGCACTAGAGGCCTACCTCCAGAAAGAAGAAAATTCTCTAATAAACAGTCTATTCTTACAACTGAGGGACCTTGAAAAAGAAGACTGAGCAAACCCTCTACCATCCTCCCCCTCCCCACAAACACTCACATAAACACACACACACACACACACACACACACACACACACAAGGAATGAGAGGTCGGACGACAGTCAGTGTGAGATCAGCGTGGTTGTCTAACCTGGCCTGGTCTGCCCTTGGCCTTCCTCTGTTATATGATTGACCTCTGAAACAACGACCAGAAGAATCTTGTGTGAGACCTAAATCAGAGTCTAAAACATGGGTGAAGTTTCACCATTTCGGCTTTCCTGAGGCCAGTTCCTGAGGCCACTAGGCCGCATCATGGAAACATGGTACTATTTCCAGCATCTCCATCACAGTGAGCTGGGAAAGGGCTGCATTATGATGTGGTTGCCTGGTTACCAGGGTTCCAAGTTCTTTTAAGATTTATGACGAGGAAGTGAGATCAGAGACTGGTGTCTTCTCTGTGAAATTCTTCCTCATACAAAAACTTCCCAAAGTCCTAATCTTAAACTAAATCTTACCTGTACCTTGACCCTAACCCTAACCATACCTGTCTCTAACCCTGACTCTAACTTTAAACCTGTTTCTAACCCTAACCCTAACCATAAACATATCCCAATCCCTGTGCCTGACCCTATCCCTTCCCTAATCCGAGGCCACCCTAACTCTAACACTAACCCCAGCCCTAAATTGAAACCTAAAACTAAACTCAACTCCAAACCTAACCCAAGCACTGTCCCTAACCCTAACCCTAACACTAACATTAAGCCTGTCACTAACACTAACAGTATCACTCAACCTAATCTGCTTGTAACCATAACGCTAATCTTACCTTAACTCTGACTCTAATATTAACCCTAACCCTAACAATGTCGCTAAACCTAAGTCTGACCCTTACCATCTCTCCACCCTTAACTCTAACCCTCACCCTGTCAGTAACCCTGTCCCTAAATCTAAACTTAAGCATCAGACAAAACCTAAACTTAACTATAACCCTAACACTAAACCTAACCATGTCCCAAACCCTAATCCTGTCCCTAACCCTAATCCTAATCCTAACCCTATTCCCTAACCATAAACCTAATCCTAAACCTAACGCTAACCCTAACCCTAAACCCTAAACCCTAAACCCTAACCCTAACCCTAACTTTATACCTAAACCCTAACCATAAACCTAACCCTAACCCAAACCCTAACCCTAACCCTAAACCTAATCCTGACTCTAACACTCACTGTGTCCCTAACCTATCCCTGCCCCTGTAGCTAACCCTTTTCTTAACCCAAAAGCTAAATCTAAATGTATCCCTAGACCTAACTCTAAATGGGGCCCTAACACTATTCTCAACTCTGTACCTAACCCTAATACTAACACGAACCCTACCCCTAACGCTAACCTTAACCCTAACACTGCCTCTAATATTAACCCTAACCCTAACACTGTCGCTAAACCTAACTCTGACCCTTACCGTCTCTCCAACCTTAACTCTAACCTTCACCCTGTCACTAACCCTGTCCCTAAACCTAAACTTAAGCATCAGACAAAACCTAAACTTAATATAACCCTAACTCTAAACCTAACCATGTCCCAAACCCTAATCCTGTCCCTAACCCTAAACCTAATGCTAACCCTAACCCTAACCCTAACTCTAAAACCTAAACCCTAACCTTAACCCTAACCCTAACCCTAAACCGTAACCCTAACACTAACCTTATCCCTAAAACCTAACCCTAACCCTAACGGTAACCCTAACCCTAAACCTACCCCTACCCCTAAACACTAACCCTTACCCTAAACCTAAACCCTAAACCCAAACCCTAACACTAACGCTAACCCTAACCATAAACACTAAACCCTAACCCTAACCCTAACCCTAACCCTAACCCTAAACCCTAAACCCTAACACTAACCCTAACCCTAAAGCCTAAACCCTACCTGTAACCCTAACCCTAACCCAAAACCCTAAACCCTAACCTTAACCCTAACCCTAAACCTAAACCGTAACCCTAACCCTAACCCTATCCCTAAAACCTAACCCTAACCCTAACCCTAAACCTAACTCTAACCCTAACCCTAACCCTAACCCTAACCCTAAACTTAATATAACCCTAACAGTAAACCTAACCATGTCTCAAACCCTAATCCTGTTCCTAACACTAAACCTAATGCTAACCCTAACCCTAACCCTAACCCTAAACCCTAAACCCTAACCTTAACCCTAACCCTAAACCTAAACCGTAACCCTAACACTAACCCTATCCCTAAAACCTAACCCTAACCCTAACCCTAACCCTAACCCTAACCTTAACCCTAACACTAAACCCGAAACCCTAACACTAAACCTAGCCCTAAACCTAAACCCTAAACCCAAATCCTAACCCTAACGCTAACCGTAACCCTAAACACTAAACCCTAACCCTAACCCTAACCCTAACCCTAAACCCTAAACCCAAACACTAACCCTAACCCTAAAGCCTAAACCCTAACTCTAACCCTAACCCTAACCCTAAACCCTAAACCCTAACCTTAACCCTAACCCTAAACCTAAACCGTAACCCTAACCCTAACCCTAACCCTAACCCTAACTCTAACCCTAACCCTAACCCTAACCCTATCCCTAAACCCTAACCCTAAAATGTAAACACTAACCCTCCCCTATTCCTAACCCTAACCCTAACCCTAACCCTAAACACTAACCTAACCTGATCCCTAACCCTAACACTGTCGCTAAACCTAACTCTGACCCTTACCGTCTCTCCAACCTTAATTCTAACCCTCACCCTGTCACTAACCCTGTCCCTAAACCTAAACTTAAGCATCAGACAAAACCTAAACTTAATATAACCCTAACAGTAAACCTAACCATATCCCAAACCCTAATCCTGCCCCTACCCCTAACCCTAACCATAACCATAACCCTAACCCTAAATCCTAAACCGTAACCGTAACCCTAACCCTAAACCCTAACTCTAACCCTAACCCTAACCTAACCCTAACCCTAACCCTAACACTGTCGCTAAACCTAACTCTGACCCTTACCGTCTCTCTATCTTTAACTCTAACCCTCACCCTGTAACTAAACCTGTCCCTAAACCTAAACTTAACCATCAGCCAAAACCTAAACTTAACTATAACCCTAACACTAAACCTAACCATGTCTCAACCCGAAACGTGTAGCTAACCCTAACCCTAACCTTAACCCTAACACTAAACCCGAAACCCTAACACTAACCCTAACCCTAAACCTAAACCCTAAACCCAAACCCTAACCCTAACGCTAACCCTAACCATAAACACTAAACCCTAACCCTAACCCAACCCTAACCCTAACCCTAAACCCTAAACCCTAACACTAACCCTAACCCTAAATCCTAAACCCAAACCCTAACCCTAACCCTAACCCTAACCCTCACCCTGTCACTAACCCTGTCCCTAAACCTAAACTTAAGCATCAGACAAAACCTAAACTTAATATAACCCTAACAGTAAACCTAACCATGCCTCAAACCCTAATCCTGTCCCTAACCCTAAACCTAATGCTAACCCTAACCCTAACCCTAACCCTAAACCCTAAACCCTAACCTTAACCCTAACCCTAAACCTAAACTGTAACCCTAACCCTAACCCTATCCCTGAAACCTAACCTAACCCTAACCCTAACCCTAACCCTAACCTAACCCTAACCCTAACCCTAACACTGTCGCTAAACCTAACTCTGTACCTTACCGTCTCTCTAACTTTAACTCTAATCCTCACCCTGTAACTAACCCTGTCCCTAAACCTAACCTTAACCATCAGCCAAAACCTGAACTTAACCAAAACCCTAACACTAAACCTAAACATGTCTCAAACCCGAATCGTGTACCTAACCCTAACCCTAAACTTAACCCTAACCCGAAACCCGAAACCCTAACCCTAACCCTAACCCTATCCCTAAACCGTAAGCCCTAACTCGAACCCTAACCCTAACCCTAAAGCCTAAATCCTAACTCTAACCCTAACCCTAACCCTAACCCTAACCCTATCTCTAAACCCTAACCCTAAAATGTAAACACTAACCCTCCCCTATTCCTAACTCTAACCCTAACCCTAACCCTAAACCCTAACCTAACCTGATCCCTAACACTAACACTGTCGCTAAACCTAACTCTGACCCTTACCGTCTCTCTAAACTTAACTCTAACCCTCACCCTGTCACTAAACCTGTCCCTAAAACTAACCTTAACCATCAGCCAAAACCAAAATTTAACTATAACCCTACACTAAACCTAACCATTTCCCAAACCCTAATCCTGCCCCTAACCCTAACCCTAACCCTAACCATAACCCTAACCCTAAATCCGAAACCCTAACCCTAACCCTAACCCTAAACCCTAACTCTAACCCTAACCCTAACCCTAACACTGTCGCTAAACCTAACTCTGACCCTTACCGTCTCTCTATCTTTAACTCTAACCCTCACCCTGTAACTAACCCTGTCCCTAAACCTAACCTTAACCATCAGCCAAAACCTAAACTTAACTATAACCCTAACACTAAACCTAACCATGTCTCAAACCCGAAACGTGTACCTAACCCTAACCCTAACCTTAACCCTAACACTAAACTCGAAACTCTAACATTAACCCTAACCCTAAACCTAAACACTAAACCCAAACCCTAACCCTAACGCTAACCCTAACCATAAACACTAAACCCTAACCCTAACCCTAACCCTAACCCTAAACCCTAAACCCTAACACTAACCCTAACCCTAAAGCCTAAACCCTAACTCTAACCCTAACCCTAACCCTAAACCCTAACCCTAACCCTATCCCTAAAACCTAACCCTAACCCTAACCCTAACCCTAACCCTAAACCCTAACCTAACCTGATCCCTAACCCTAACACTGTCGCTAAACCTAACTCTGACGCTTACCGTCTCTCCAACCTTAACTCTAAACCTCACGCTGTCACTAACCCTGTCCCTAAACCTAAACTTAAGCATCAGACAAAACCTAAACTTAATATAACCCTAACAGTAAATCTAACCATGTCCCAAACCCTAACCCTGTCCCTAACCCTAAACCTAATGCTAACCCTAACCCTAACCCTATCCCTAAACCCTAAACCCTAACCTTAACCCTAACCTTAAACCTAAACCGTAACCCTAACACTAACCCTATCCCTAAAACCTAACCCTAACCCTAACCCTAACCCTAACCCTAACCTTAACCCTAACACTAAACCCGAAACCCAAACCCTAACCCTAACGCTAACCGTAACCATAAACACTAAACCCTAACCCTAACCCTAACGCTAACCGTAAACATAAACACTAAACCCTAACCCTAACCCTAACCCTAACCCTAATCCTAAACCCTAAACCCTACACTAACCCTAACCCTAAAGCCTAAACACTAACTCTAACCCTAACCCTAACCCTAAACCCTAAACCCTAACCTTAACCCTAACCCTAAACCTAAACCGTAACCATAACCCTAACCCTAACCCTAACCCTAACCCTAACTCTAACCCTAACCCTAACCCTATCCCTAAACCCTAACCCTAAAATGTAAACACTAACCCTCCCCTATTCCTAACCCTAACCCTAACCCTAACCCTAAACCCTAACCTAACCTGATCCCTAACCCTAACACTGTCGCTAAACCTAACTCTGACCCTTACGGTCTCTCCAACCTTAACTCTAACCCTCACCCTGTCACTAACCCTGTCCCTAAACCTAAACTTAAGCATCAGACAAAACCTAAACTTAATATAACCCTAACAGTAAACCTATCCATGTCCCAAACCCTAATCCTGCCCCTAACCCTAACCCTAACCATAACCATAAACCTAACCCTAAATCCTAAACCCTAACCCTAACCCTAACCCTAACCCTCACCCTAACCCTAAACCTAAACTTAAGCATCAGACAAAACCTAAACTTAATATAACCCTAACAGTAAACCTAACCATGTCCCAAACCCTAATCCTGCCCCTAACCCTAACCCTAACCCTAACCATAACCCTAACACTAAATCCTAAACTCTAACCCTAACCCTAACCCTAAACCCTAACTCTAACCCTAAACCTAACCTAACCCTAACCCTAACCCTAACACTGTCGCTAAACCTAACTCTGACACTTACCGTCTCTCTATCTTTAACTCTAACCCTCACCCTGTAACTAACCCTGTCCCTAAACCTAACCTTAACCATCAGCCAAAACCTAAACTTAACTATAACCCTAACACTAAACCTAACCATGTCTCAAACCCGAAACGTGTACCTAACCCTAACCCTAACCTTAACCCTAACACTAAACCCGAAACCCTAACACTAACCCTAACCCTAAACCTAAACCCTAAACCAAACCCTAACCCTAACGCTAACCCTAACCATAAACACTAAACCCTAACCATAACCCTAACCCTAACCCTAACCCTAACCCTAAACCCTAAACCCTAACACTAACCCTAACCCTAAAGCCTAAACCCTAACTCTAACCCTAACCCTAACCCTAAACCCTAAACCCTAAACTTAACCCTAACCCTAACCCTAAACCGTAACCCTAACCCTAACCCTATCCCTAAAACCTAACCCTAACCCTAACCCTAACACTAACCCTAACCCTAACACTCACCCTGTAACTAACCCTGTCCCTAAACCTAACCTTAACCATCAGCCAAAACCTAAACTTATTCATAACCCTAAAACTAAACCTAAACATGTCTCAAACCCGAATCGTGTACCTAACACTAACCCTAAACTTAACCCTAACCCGAAACCTGAAACCCTAACCCTAACCCTAACCCTAACCCTAAACCGTAAGCCCTAACTCTAACCCTAACCCTAACCCTAAAGCCTAAATCCTAACTCTAACCCTAACCCTAAACCTAACCCTAACCCTATCCCTAAACCCTAACCCTAAAATGTAAACACTAACCCTCCCCTATTCCTAACCCTAACCCTAACCCTAAACCCTAACCTAACGTGATTCCTAACACTAACACTGTCGCTAAACCTAACTCTGACCCTTAGTGTGTCTCTAAACTTAACTCTAACCCTCACCCTGTCACTAAACCTGTCCCTAAAACTAACCTTAACCATCAGCCAAAACCAAAACTTAACTATAACCCTACACTAAACCTAACCATTTCCCAAACCCTAATCCTGCCCCTAACCCTTACCCTAACACTATCCATAACCCTAACCCTAAATCCTAAACCCTAACCCTAACCCTAAACCCTAACTCTAACCCTAAACCTAACCTAACCCTAACCCTAACCCTAACACTGTCGCTAAACCTAACTCTGACACTTACCGTCTCTCTATCTTTAACTCTAACCCTCACCCTGTAACTAACCCTGTACCTAAACCTAACCTTAACCATCAGCCAAAACATAAACTTAACTATAACCCTAACACTAAACCTAACCATGTCTCAAACCCGAAACGTGTACCTAACCGTAACCCTAACCTTAAACCTAACACTAAACCCAAAACCCTAACACTAACCCTAACCCTAAACCTAAAGCCTAAACCCAAACCCTAACCCTAACGCTAACCCTAACCATAAACACTAAACCCTAACCCTAACCCTAACCCTAACCCTAAACCCTAAACCCTAACACTAACCCTAAACCTATAGCCTAAACCCTAAGTCTAACCCTAACCCTAACCCTAAACCCTAAACCCTAACCTTAACCCTAACCCTAACCATAACCCTAACCCTAAATCCTAAACCGTAACCCTAACCCTAACCCTAAACCCTAACTCTAACCCTAACCCTAACCTAACCCTAACCCTAACCCTAACACTGTCGCTAAACCTAACTCTGACTCTTACCGTCTCTCTATCTTTAACTCTAACACTCACCCTGTAACTAACCCTGTCCCTAAACCTAACCTTAACCATCAGCCAAAACCTAAACTTAACTATAACCCTAACACTAAACCTAACCATGTCTCAAACCCGAAACGTGTACCTAACCCTAACCCTAACCTTAACCCTAACACTAAACCCAAAACCCTAACACTAACCCTAACCCTAAACCTAAACCCTAAACCCAAACCCTAACCCTAACGCTAACCCTAACCATAAACACTAAACCCTAACCCTAACCCTAACCCTAACCCTAACCCTAAACCCTAAACCCTAACACTAACCCTAACCCTAAAGCCTAAACCCTAAATCTAACCCTTACCCTAACCCTAACCCTAACCCTATCCCTAAACCCTAACCCTAAAATCTAAACACTATCCCTCACCTATTCCTAACCCTAACCCTAAACCCTAACCTAACCCGATCATTTACACTAACCCTGTCGCTAAACCTAACTCTGAACCTTACCGACTCTCTAACCTTAACTCTAACCCTCACCCTGTCACTCAACCTGTCCCTAAAACTAAACTTAACCATCAGCCAAAACCAAAACTTAACTATAACCCTAACACTAAACCTAACCATGTCCCAAACCCTAATCCTGCCCCTAACTGTAACCCTAACCCTAACCCTAACCCTAACGCTACCCCTAACCCTAAACCGTAAACTCTAACCCTAACCCTAACCCTAACCCTATCCCTAAAACCTAACCCTAACCCAAACCCTAGCCCTAACCCTAACCCTAATCCTAACTCTAACACTCACTGTGTCCCTACGCAATCCCTGCTCTTGTAGCTAAACCTTTTCCTACCCCAAAACCTAAACCTAAACGTATCCCTAGCGCTAACTCTAAATGGAGCCCTGACACTCTTCCCAACTCTGTCCCTAACCCTAATCCTAACACGAACCCTAACCCTAATGCTAACCCTAATCCTAACCCTAACCCTAACCCTAACCCTAAACCCTAACATAACCCGATCCCTAACCCTAACACTGTCGCTAAACCTAACTCTGAACCTTACCGACTCTCTAACCTTAACTCTAACCCTCACCCTGTCACTCAACCTGTCCCTAAAACTAAACTTAACCATCAGCCAAAACCAAAACTTAACCATAACCCTAACATTAAACCTAACCATGTCCCAAACCCTAATCGTGCCCCTAACCCTAACCCTAACCCTAACACTAACCCTAACCCTAACGCAACCCCTAACCCTAAACCGTAAACTCTAACCCTAACCCTAACCCTATCCCTAAACCCTAACCCTAACCCAAACCCTAGCCCTAACCCTAACCCTAATCCTAACTCTAACACTCACTGTGTCCCTACGCAATCCCTGCCCCTGTAGCTAAACCTTTCCCTACCCCAAAACCTAAACCTAAACATATCTCTAGCCCTAACTCTAAATGGAGCCCTAACACTCTTCCCAACTCTTTCCCTAACCCTAATCCTAACACGAACCCTAACCCTAATGCTAACCCAAACCCTAACTCTGTCCTTCAACACTAAACCTAAAACTAACCCTAATTCTAACCGTGTCTCTAAACCTAATCCTAGTTCTAATCCTGTCCCTTACCTTAAAGCAAACTCTGTCGGTAACCCTAACCCTACCCCTAACTTCATCCTGTTTATAAACCTAACCCTAATGTCACCTTGGAGCTGCCGATTCGAATGCTCCTGTGCACTGAGCCTTTCACGTCATAAGGAAATGTCTCGGAATGCTAAGACCCGAGGGAATGATCGCAGTAAAATTTCCTTATCCGGTGGTCTCGGAATGCTGAGTTCATCCGGGGGATCATGCGTACATGTGAAAGCAAAACTTGTGTTTGATCACAATGAGTTTTGGCGAAGCAGCTGCCAGACAAATAGAATCAACTCCCTGTGTATAGATATGCAAATTGACTTCTTGGTGGCAGTTGTAAAGAAAAGCTATGCGCCCACAGTATTAAGGCTTGGGCCTCAGAGATGAGAACACTGGCCCACAGAAACTCTATTTTTGGCTCTGGTGTTTCTTAACTCTTCGCCATGTAACTGAAGTTCCCCGGTCGATGTCACGTCAGGCATGATACCCTAACACTAACATTAAACGTGTCCTCCATTCTAACCCAACCCTTAACACTAAACGTAACCCTGAAACGGTCCCTAACATGAACCATAACGTTAGCCATGTTCCTAACTGTAACACTAACTCTGCCCTCAACCCTAGCTATGCCCCTAACCCTAACCCTAACATATCCTAACCTGAACCCAAACCCTACCATAATCCTACAGCAAACCTTGTCCTGCCCTGACTCTGTCCTGAACACTAACTCTGACCTAATCATAACCCTTTCCTTAACCCTAAATGTAACCCTAACTCTGTCCCTAAGCTTAACCCTAAACCTAACACTAACTATGTTCCTAACCCGAACTCTGTCCCGAACCCTAAAACAAATCCTAAACCAAACCCTAACCCTAAAAAGTATTCCTAACCCTAACATTACCCTTAACTATGTTTTGAACCCTAATTTAAATATAACCGTGCCTCTCATCCTAACCGTAACTCTAACCTTGTTTCTAACCCTACCCCTAGACCTATCCCTAACCTTAATGTTAACCTTAACTTGAGCGCTGACCCTAACTTTAACCCTAAACCTAACACTGTCCATAAACCTAACCCTAATTTTGTCCCTAACCATAACTGTAACCCTAAACTTAAACTTAACACTAACCCTGACAGTGTCCCTAAACTTCATCTTGTCTCTAACCCTAATCCTGTCCTTAACCTTAACCTTGTCTCTAACCCTAAGACCTCCCCTATGTCAAATGAAAACCCCAATTGTATTCCTCACCCTCATGCGAACCCTAAGCCATCCGTGTGCCTACCATGCATACGGTTCTTAATCCAAACCCTGTTATTGTAACCCTTTTCCTAAACCGAAATCTGAAAATAACCCTTTTTCTAAACTTCACACAAACTCCAAAACTAACCTTCTCCCTAAACTTAACCCTGTAGCTAACCCTAACCCTAACCCTAACAACTTCACTAACCCTAACCCTGTTTTTACACTTACTCATAACCAATTTTGTAACTCTAACCTGAAACCTGTCTCTACCCCTAACACTAATCCTACCCTAACCTGTCCCTAACACTGAATCTCAGCCAAACCCATACGCTAAACCAAACCGTGTCTTTATCACTACCCCTAAACCTTACACTAAGCTTAACTGTGTCCCTAATTTTAACAGAAACCCTAATCCTAACCAGAACACTAGCCTTTCTTTAACCATATCCCTAAATGTAAATCGAACTGTAAACCTAACCTTAGCCCTGGCCCTAACACTAACACTAACCATTAACCTGTCCCTAAACTTAACGCTAAGAGTAACGTTAAATCTAACCATGTCGGTAAACCTAAGCGTATCTCTAACCGTGACCCTAATTGTGTCATAAACACTAACCCTAATCCAATCCATAAGCCTGTTCCTACTCTTAAACCTAACTCTGTACCTATCCCTAATTTAACCCTAACACTGACCCTGTTCCTGTCCCTAACGTTAACCCTAAACCTATTCTTAATCCTTAACGTTCCCCTAATTCTAATTCTAACCCTAACTCTAATCCTACTTCAGACCTAACCCTGACACTAACATACACCTCAAACCTAGCCCTAATCTTATTCCTAACCTTAAACCTAACTGTAACCTGTCCCTAATCTTAACCTAAATCTTACCTATACCTTGACCCTAACCCTAACCATACCTGTCTCTAACCCTGACCCTAACCTTAAACCTGACTCTAATCCCAACCCTAACCATAACCATATCCCTATCACCGTGCCTGGCCCTATCCCTACCCTAATCCGAAGGCCACCCTGACTCTAACACTAACCGTAGACCTAAACTGAAACCTAACACTAAACTCAACTCCAAACCTAACCCTAACACTGTCTCTAAACCTAACCTTAACCCTAACACTAAGCCTGTCACTAATACTAACACTATCACTCAACCTAATCTGTTTCTAACCAAAATGCTAACCTTAACCCTAACTCTGCTTCTAATATTAAACCTAACCCTAACACTGTCGCTAAACCTAACTCTGAACCTTACTGTCTCTCTAACCTTAACTCTAACCCTCACCCTTTCACTAAAACTGTCCCTAACCCTAACCTTAACCATCAGGCAAAACCTAAACTTAACTATAACCCTAACACTGAATTTAACCATGTCCCAAACCCGAATCGTGTCCCTAACCCTAAACCTAATCCTAACCATAACCCTAACCCTAAATCCTAAACCATAACCCTAACCCTAACCCTATCTTAAACCCTAAACCTAACCCTAAACCTATCCCTAAACCCTAATTTTAACCCTAACCCTAACCCTAAACCCTAATCCTAATGCTATCTCAAAACCCTAACCCTAACCCTAAACCCTAACCCTAACCCTAATCGTAACCTAACCCTAACCCTAAACCTAATACTGTCTCTAAACCTAACTCTGACCCTTACCGTCTCTCTAACTTTAACTATAACACTCACCCTGTAACTAACCCTGTACCTAAACCTAACCTTAACCATCAGCCAAAACCTAAACTTAACTATAACCCTAACACTAAACATAACCATGTCTCAAACGGGAATCGTATACCTAACCCTAAACCTAACCTTGACCCTAACCCTAACCTTGACCCTAACCCTAAACCCGAAACCCTAACCCTAATCCTAACACTATACCTAAACCCTAAATCAAAACCCTAACCCTAACGCTAACCCTAACCCTAAACACTAAACCCTAACCCAAACCCAACCCTAAACCTAACCCTAAATCCTAAACCTAACCCTAACCCTAACCCTAAAGCCTACACCCTAACCCTAACCCTAAACCTATCCCTAACCCTATCCCTAAACCCTAACCCTAAAATCTAAACACTAACCATCACCTATTCCTAACCCTAACCCTAACCCTAACACTAAACCCTAACCTAACCCGATCCCTAACCCTAACACTGTCGCTAAACCTAACTCTGACCCTTACCGTCTCTCTAACCTTAACTGTAACCCTCACCCTGTCACTAAACCTGTCCCTAAAACTAAACTTAACCATCAGCCAAAACCAAAACTTAACTATAACCCTAACACTAAACCTAACCATGTCCCAAACCCTAATCGTGCCCCTAACCCTAACCCTAACCCTAAACCCTAACCCTAAACCTGTCCCTAACCCTAAACCCTAAACCCTAACCCTAACGCTAACCCTATCCCTAAACCCTAAACCCTAAACCCTAACCCTAACCCTAACTCTAACCCTAACCCGAAACCCTAACCCTAACCCAAACCCTAACCTTAAATCTAACCCTAATCCTAACTCTAACACTCACTGTGTCCCTACCCTATCCCTGCCCCTGTAGGTAAACCTTTTTCTAACCCAAAACCTAAATCTAAACGTATCCCTACCCCTAACTCTAAATGGAGCCCTAACACTCTTCCCAACTCTGTCCCTAACCCTAATCTTAACACGAACCCTAACCCTAACGCTAACCCAAACCCTAACTCTGTCCTTCAACACTAAACCTAAAACTAACCCTAATTCTAACCGTGTCTCTAAACCTAGTCCTAGTTCTAATCCTGTCCCTTACCCTAAAGCAAACTCTGTCGGTACCCTAACCCTAAACCTAACTTCATCCTGTTTATAAACCTAACCCTAATGTCACCGTGGAGCTGCCGATTCGAATGCTCCTGTGCACTGAGCCTTTCACGTCATAAGGAAGTGTCTCCGAATGCTAAGACCCGAGGGAATGATCTCAGTACAACTTCCTTATCTGGTGGTCTCGGAATGCTGAGTCCATCCGGGGGATCATACGTACATGTGAAAGCAAAACTTGTGTTTGATCACAATGAGTTTTGGCTAAGCAGCTGCCAGACAAATAGAATCAACTCCCTGTGTATAGATATTCAAATTGACTTCTTGGTGGCAGTTATAAAGAAAAGCTATGCGCCCACAGTATTAAGGCTTGGGCCTCAGAGATGAGAACACTAGCCCACAGAAACTCTATTTTTGGCTCTGGAGTTTCTTAACTCTTGGCCATCTAACTGTAGTTCCCCAGCCGATGTCACGTGAGAAGAGATACCCTAACACTAACCCTAACCGTGTCCTCGATTCTAACCCAACCCTTAACACTAAACGTAACCCTGAAACGGTCCCTAACATGAACCCTAACCTTAGCCATGTTCCTATCAGTAACACTAACTCTGCCCTCAACCCTAGCTATGCACCTAACCCTAACCCTACCATATCCTAACCTGAACCCAAACCCTACCCTAATCCTACAGCAAACCTTGGCCTGCCCTGACACTGTCCTGAACACTAACCCTGACCCTAATCATAACCCTGTCCTTAACCCTAACTGTAACCCTAACTCTGTCCCTAAGCTTAACCCTAAACCGAACACTAACAATGTTCCTACCCTAACTCTGCCCCGGACCCTAAAACAAACCCTAAACCAAACCCTAACCCTAAAAAGTATTCCTACCCCTAACACTACCCTTAACTCTGTTTTGAACCCTAATTTAAAAATAACCGTGCCTCTAATACTAACCGTAAGTCTAACCTTGTTTCTAACCCTACCCCTAAACCTATCCCTAACCTTAATGTTAACCTTAACTTGAGCGCTGACCCTAACTTTAACACTAAACCTAACACTGTCCATGACCCTAACCCTAATTTTGTCCCTAACCCTAACTGTAACCCTAAACTTAAACTTAACACTAACCCTGACAGTGTCCCTAACCTTAATCTTGTCTCTAACCCTAATGCTGTCCCTAACCTTAACCTTGTCTCTAACCCTAAGACCTCCCCTATGTCAAATGAAAACCCCAATTGTATTCCTCACCCTCAGGCGAACCCTGAGCCATCCGTGTGCCTACCATGCATACTCTTCTTAATCCAAACCCTGTTATTGTAACCCTTTTACTAAACCGAACTCTGAAAATAACCCTTATTCTAAACTTCACACAAACCCCAAACCTAACCATCTCCCTAAACCTAACCCTGCAGCTAACCCTAACCCTAACCCTAACGACTTCACTAACCCTAACCCTGTTTTTACACTTACTCATAACCAATTTTGTAACTCTAACCCGAAAATTGCCTGTACCCCTAACACTAATCCTACCCTAACCTGTCCTTAACACTGAATCTCCCCCGAACCCATACCCTAAACCAAACCGTGTCTTTATCACTAACTCTAAACCTTACACTAACCTTAACTGTGTCCCTAATTTTAACGGAAACCCTAATCCTAACCAGAACACTAGCTTGTCTTTAACCATAACCCTAAATGTAAATCAAACCAGAAACCTAACCCTAGCCCTGACCCTAACTCTAACACTAACCGTTAACCTGTCCCTAAAATTAACGCTCACAGTAACCCTAAAGCTAACCATGTCGGTAAAGCTAAGTGTAACTCTAACCATGACCCTAATTGTGTCATGAACCCTAACCCTAATAATCCATAAGCCTGTTCGTACACTTCAAACTAACTATGTACCTATCCCTAATCATAACCCTAACACTAACCCTATTCCTGTCCGTAATGTTAATCCTAAACCTATCCTTAATCCTAACCGTTCCCCTAACTCTAATTCTAACCCTATCTCTAATCCTACTTCAGACATAACCCTGACACTAACATACACCTCAAACCTAGCCCTAATCTTGTTCCTAACCCTAAACCTAACTGTAACCTCTCCCTAATCTTAACCTAAACCTTACGTATAGCTTGACCCTAACCCTTACAATACCTGTCTCTAACCCTGACCCTAACCTTAAACCTGTCTCTAATCCCAACCCTAACCATAACCATATCCCTATCCTTGTGCCTGACCCTATCCCTACCCTAATCCGAAGGCCACCCTGTCTCTAACACTAACCCTAGCCCTAAACTGAAACCTAACACAAAACTCAACTCCAAACCTAACCTTAACACTGTCTCTAAACCTAACTTTAACCCTAACAGTAAGCCTGTCACTAATACTAACACTATCACAAAACCTAATCTGTTTCTAACCATAACGCTAACCTTAACCCTAACTCTGCCTCTAATATTAACCCTAATCCTAACACTGTCGCTAAACTTAACTCTGACCCTTACTGTCTCTCTAACCTTAACTCTAACCCTCACCCAGTCACTAATCCTGTCCCTAACCCTAACCTTAACCATCAGCCAAAACCTAAACTTAACTACAACCCTAACACTGAACTTAACCATGTCCCAAACCCGAATCGTGTCCCTAACCCTAAACCTAACCCTAACCATAAACCTAACCCTAAATCCTAAACCCTAACCCTAACCCTAACCTTACCTTAAACCCTAAACCTAACCCTAAACCTATCCCTAAACCCTAACCCTAACCTAACCCTAACCCTAATCCTAACACTGTCACTAAACCTAACTCTGACCCTTACCATCTCTCTAACCTTAATTCTAACCCTCACCCTGTCATTAACCCTGTCAATAAAACTAATCTTAACCATCAGCCAAAACCTAAACTTCACTATAACCCTAACACTAACCCTAACCATGTCCCAAACCCGAATCGTTTCCCTAAACCTAACCCTAACCCTAACCCTAAACCCGAAACCCTAACGCTAACCCTAACCCTAACAGTAAGCGTGTCACTAATACTAACACTATCACTCAACTTAATCTGTTTCTAACCATAACGCTAACCTTGACCCTAACTCTGCCTCTAATATTAACCCTACCCCTAACACTGTCGCTAAACCTAACTCTGACCCTTACCGTCTCTCCACCCTTAACTCTAACCCTCACCCTGTCAATAACCCTGTCCCTAAACCTAACTTAAGCATCAGACAAATCCTAAACTTAACTATAACCCTAACACTAAACCTAACCATGTCCCAAACCCTAATCCTGTCCCTAACCCTAACCCTACCCCTACCCCTAACCCTAACCCTAAACCCTAACCCTAACCCTAACCCTAATCCTAACCCTAAACCCTAAACCTAACCCTAACCCTAACCCAAACCCTAAACCCTAAACCCTAACCCTAACCCTAACGCTAACCCTAACCCTAAACCCTAAACCCTAAACCCTAAACCTAAACCTAACGCTAACCCTAAACCCTAACCCTAACCATAACCCTAACCCTAACCCAAACCCTAACCTTAACCCTAACCCTAATCCTAACTCTAACACTCACTGTGTCCCTAAACTATCCCTGCCCCTGTAGCTAAACCTTTTCCTAACCCAAAACCTAAACCTAAACGTATCCCTAGCCTTACTCTAAATGGAGCCCTAACACTCTTCCCAACTCTGTCCCTAACCCTAATCCTAACATGAACCCTAACCCTAATGCTAACCCAAACCCTAACTCTGTCCTTCAATACTAAACGTAAAATTAACCCTAATTCTAACCGTGTCTCTAAACCTAATCCTAGTTCTAATCCTGTCCCTTACCCTAAAGCAAACTCTGTCGGTAACCCTAACCCTAAACCTAACTTCATCCTGTTTATAAACCTAACCCTAATGTCACCGTGGAGCTGCCGATTCGAATGCTCCTGTGCACTGAGCCTTTCACGTCATAAGGAAGTGTCTCGAATGCTAAGACCCGAGGGAATGATCTCAGTACAACTTCCTTATCCGGTGGTCTCGGAATGCTGAGTCCATCCGGGGGATCATACGTACATGTGAAAGCAAAACTTGTGTTTGATCACAATGAGTTTTGGCGAAGCAGCTGCCAGACAAATAGAATCAACTCCCTGTGTATAGATATTCAAATTGACTTCTTGGTGGCAGTTGTAAAGAAAAGCTATGCGCCCACAGTATTAAGGCTTGGGCCTCAGAGATGAGAACATTGGCCCACAGAAACTCTATTTTTGGCTCTGGAGTTTCTTAACTCTTCGCCGTCTAACTGTAGTTCCCCAGCCAATGTCACGTGAGACGTGTTACCCTAACACTAACCCAAACCGTGTCCTCCATTCTAACCCAACCCTTAACACTAAACGTAACCCTGAAACGGTCCCTAACATGAACCCTAACCTTAGCCATGTTCCTAACCGTAACACTGACTCTGCCCTCAACCAGAGCTATGCCCCTAACCTTAACCCTAGCATATCCTAATCTGAACCCAAACCCTATCGTGATCCTACGGCCTGCCCTGACACTGTCCTGAACACTAACCTTGACCCTAATCATAACCCTGTCCTTAACCCTAACTGTAACCCTAACTCTGTCCCTAAGCTTAACCCTAAACCTAACTCTAACTATGCTCCTAACCCGAACTCTGCCCCGAACCCTAAAACAAACCCTAAACCAAACCCTAACCCTAAAAAGTATTCCTAACCCTAACACTGCCCTTAACTGTGTTTTGAACCCTAATTTAAAAATAACCGTGCCTCTAATCCTAACCGTAAGTCTAACCTTGTTTCTAACCCTACCCCTAAATCTATCCCTAACCTTAATGTTAAACTTAACTTGAGCGCTGACCCTAACTTTAACCCTAAACCTAACACTGTCCATAACCCTAACCCTAATTTTGACCCTAACCCTAAGTGTAACCCTAAAGTTAAACGTAACACTAACCCTGACAGTGTCCCTAACCTTAATCTTGTCTCTAACCCTAATGCTGTCCCTAACCTTAACCTTGTCTCTAACCCTAAGACCTCCCCTATGTCAAATGAAAACCCCAATTGTATTCCTCACCCTCATGCGAACCCTAAGCCATCCGTGTGCCTACCATGCATACTCTTCTTAATCCAAACCCTGTTATTGTAACCCTTTTCCTAACCCGAACTCTGTAAATAACCCTTTTTCTAAACTTCACACAAACCCCAAACCTAACCATCTCCCTAAACCTAACCCTGTAGCTAACCCTCACCCTAACCCTAACAACTTCACTAACCCTAACCCTGTTTTTACACTTACTCATAACCAATTTTGTAACTGTAACCCGAAAACTGCCTGTACCCCTAACACTAATCCTACCCTAACCTGTCCCTAACACTGAATCTCCCCCAAACCCATACCCTAAACCAAACCGTGTCTTTATCACTAACCCTAAACCTTACACTAAACTTAACTGTGTCCCTAATTTTAACGGAAACCCTAATCCTAACCAGAACACTAGCTTGTCTTTAACCATAACCCTAAATGTAAATCGAACCAGAAACCTAACCCTAGCCCTGACCCTAACTCTAACACTAACACTTAACCTGTCCCTAAACTTAATGCTCACAGTAACCCTAAAGCTAACCATGTCGGTAAAGCTAAGTGTAACTCTAACCATGACCCTAATTGTGTCATAAACCCTAACCCTAATAATCCATAAGCCTGTTCGTACTCTTCAATCTAACTCTGTACCTATCCCTAATCATAACCCTAACACTAACCCTATTCCTGTCCGTAACGTTAACCCTAAACCTATCCTTAATCCTAACCGTTCCCCTAACTCTAATTCTAACCCTAACTCTAATCCTACTTCAGACCTAACCCTGACACTAACATACACCTCAACCCTAGCCCTAATCTAGTTCCTAACCCTAAACCTAACTGTAAACTGTCCCTAATCTTAACCTAAATCTTACCTATACCTTGAACCTAACCCTAACCATACCTGTCTCTAACCCTGACCCTAACTTTAAGCCTGTTTCTAATCCCAACCCTAACCATAACCATATCCCTATCCCTGTGCCTGACCCTATCCCTACCCTAATCCGAAGGCCACCCTGCCTCTAACACTAACCCTAGCCCTAAACTGAAACCTAACACTAAACTCAACTCCAAACCTAACCCTAACACTGTCCCAAACCCTAACGCTAATACTAACACTAAGGCTGTCTATAATACTAACACTATCACTTAACCTACTCTGCTTCTAACCATAACGCTAATCTTAACCTTAACTCTGACTCTAATATTAACCCTAACCCTAACACTGTCGCTAAACCTATCTCTGACCCTTTCCGTCTCTCCACCCTTAACTCTAACCCTCACCCTGTCAGTAACCCTGTCCCTAAACCTAAACTTAAGAATCAGACAAAACCTAAACTTAACTATAACCCTAACACTAAACCTAACCATGTCCCAAACCTTAATCCTGTCCCTAACCCTAAACCTAACGCTAACCCTAACCCTAACCATAACCCTAAACCCTAAACCCTAACCTTAACCCTAACCCTAAACCTAAACCCTAACCCTAACCATAACCCTATCCCTAAAACCTAACCCTAAACCTAACCCTAACCCTAAACCTAACCTAACCTTAACCATCAGCCAGAACCAAAACTTAACTATATCCCTAACACTAAACCTAATCATGTCCCAAAACCTAATCCAGTCCCTAACCGTAACCCTAAACCTAACCCTAAACCCTAACCCTAACCCTAAAACTAACCCTAACACAAAACCTAACCATGTCTCAAACCCTAATCCTGTACCTAACCCTAACCCTAAACCCTAAACACTAACCCTAACCTTAACCCTAACGCTAACGCTAACCGTAACCCTAATCCTAAACCCTAACTCTAACCCTAAACCCTAACTCTAACCCTAACCCTAACCCTAACATAACCCTAACCCTAACCCTAACACTGTCGCTAAACCTAACTCTGATCCTTACTCTCTCTCTAAACTTAACTCTAACCCTCACCATGTCACTAATCCTGTCCCTAACCCTAACCTTAACCATCAGCCAAAACCTAAATTAACTATAACGCTAACACTGATCTTAAGCATGTCCCAAACCCGAATCGTGTCCCTAACCCTAAACCTAACCCTAACCATTACCCTAATCCTAAATCCTAAACCCTAACCCTAACCCTAACCTTACCTTAAACCCTAACCCTAACCCTAAACCTATCCCTAAACCCTAACCCTAACCTAACCGTAACCCTAACCCTAACACTGTCACTAAACCTAACTCTGACACTTACCATCTCTCTAACCTTAATTCTAACCCTCACCCTGTCATTAACCCTGTTCCGGAACCTAACCTTAACCATCAGCCAAAACCTAAACTTCACTATAACCCTAACACTAAACGTAACCATGTCCCAAACCCGAATCGTGTCCTTAACCCTAACCCTAACCTGAAACCCGAAACCCTAACCCTAACCCTAACCCTAACATTAAGCCTGTCACTAATACTATCACACAACCTAATCTGTTTTTAACCATAACGCTAACCTTAACCCTAACTCTGCCACTAATACTAACCCTACCCCTAACACTGTCGCTAAACCTAACACTGACCCTTACTGTCTCTCTAACCCTAACCTAACCCTAACCCTAACACTAACACTGTCGCTAAACCTAACTCAAAATGTCCCCTGCTTTGTGATCGCAATGCCCCTTGTTATTAATCATAATGACCTTTGTCTGATAACAATACCCCCTGATGAGTGATAAAAATGCTCGCTGCTTACTGATCACAATGGCCGTTTCTTCCTGATCACTTTGCCCCCTGTTTACACATCACAGTACCCCTTGTTCACTGATCACGATACTCCTTGCCTACTGATCACAATGCCCTTTGCTTCCTGATCACAATATCTCTTGCTTCATGATCACAATTCCCCTGGGTTCCTGATCACAATCCCCCATTCTAACTGATCACAATTCCCCCTGCTTTGTGATCACAATGCCCCTTGTTCTTAATCATAATGACCACTGTTTCTGATAACAATACCCCTGATCTGTGATTAAAATGCTCCCTGCTTACTGATCACAATGGCCCTTTGTTCCTCATCACAATGACACCTGCTAACTTTTCAGAATGCCCCCTGTTTACACATCGCAGTACCCGTTGTTCACTGATAACAATACGCCTTTCTACTGATCACAATACCCTTTGCTTACTGATCACAATACCTCTTACTTCCGGATCACAATCCCCCGTCTATACTGACCAAAATGCCCCCTGCTTTGTGATCACAATGCCCCTTGCTCTTGATCAAAATGACCCGTGTTTGTGATCACAATACCCCCTGAGTAGTGATTACAATGCACCCTGCTTACTGACTACAGTGCCCCGTGCTTACTTTACAGAATGCCTGCTGTTTACACATTGCAGTACCTTTTGTTCACTGATATCTATAACACTTGCCTACTGATTGCATTGCCTTTTGCGTCCTGATCACACCTCTTGCTTCCTGATCACAATTCCCCTACTTCCTGATCACAATCCCCCATCCTTACTTATCCCAATACCCCAGTTACTCATCACAATGGCCCCTTCTTTGTGATCACAATGCCCATTGTTGACTGATCACAATGCCGCTTGTTCTTGATCATAATGACCCCTGTTTCTGATCACAATACCCCCTGATTAGTGATTACAATGCCCCCTGTTTAGACATAACAGTACCCCTTGGTCATGGATCACAATACCCCTTGCCTACTGATCACAATGCCCGTTGCCTCCTGATCACAATGCCCCCTGTTTACACATCACAGTACCCCTTGCTCCATGATCACAATACCCCTTCTCTGGTGACCACAGTGCCCTTTGCTTCCTGATCACAATTCCGCTTGCTTCCTGATCACAATTCCCCATTCTTACTGATCACAATACCCCCGTTACTGATCACAATGCCACTTTCTTCCTGATCACAATGCCCCCTGCTTTCTTATCAGAATGACCCCTATTTACACATCACAATACCCCTTGTTCACTGATCACAATACCCCTTGCCTACTGGTCACAATGCCCTTTGCTTCCTGATCACAATTGCCCTTGCCTCCTGATCACATTTCCCATCCATAGTGATCACAATGCCCCGTGTTACTGATCACAATGCCCTGTGCTTTGTGATCACAATGCCCCTTGTTATTAATCATAATGACCTTTGTTTCTGATAACAATACCCCCTGATGAGTGATAAAAATGCTCCCTGCTTACTGATCACAATGGCCGTTTCTTCCTGATCACTTTGCCCCCTATTTACACATCACAGTACCCATTGTTCACTGATCACAATACCCCTTGCCTACTGATCACAATGCCCTATGCTCCCTGATCACAACAACTCTTGCTTCCTGATCATAATTCCCCTACTTCCTGATCACAATTCCCCATCCTTACTGATCACAATGCCCCCTGCTTTGTGATCACAATGTCCCTTGCTCTTGATCTTAATGACCCTTGTTTGTGATCACAATACCTCCTGATTAGTGATTACAATGCTCCCTGCTTACTGGTCAAAATGCCCCTTTGTTCCTGATGACAATGTCCCCCTTTACTGATCACAATGCCTCCTGCTTACTTTTCAGAATGTCCCCTGTTTACACATCACAGTACCACTTGTTCACCGATCACAATACCCGTTGCCTACTGATCACAATGCCGTTTGCTTCCTGAGCACAATACATCTTGCTTCCTGATCACAATTCCCCTTGCTTCGTGATCATGGTCCCGCATCCATAGTGATCACAACGCCCCCTGTTACTGCTCAAAATGCCTTCTGCTTTGTGATCGCAATGTCCCTTGTTCTTAATCATAATGACAACTGTTTCTGATAACAATACCCCTGATAAGTGATTAAAATGCTCATTGCTTACTGATCACAATGGCCCTTTTTCCCTGATCAAAATGATCCCTGCTTACTTTTAAGAATGCCCCCAGTTTACACATGAGAGTACCCGTTGTTTACTGATAACAATACCCCTTGCCTACTGATCACAATACCCTTTGCTTACTGATCACAATACCTCTTCTTCCTGATCAGAATCCCACATCGGTACTGATCACAATGCCCCTGCTTTGTGATCACAATGCCCCTTGCTCTTGATCATAATGACCCATGTTTGTGATCAAAATACCCCCTGAGTAGTGATTACAATGCACCCTGCTTACTGACTAGAGTGCCCCCTGCTTACTTTTCAGAATGCCTTCTGTTTACACATTGCATTACCCTTTGTTCACTGATATCTATAACCCTTGCCTACAGATTACAATGCCTTTTGCTTCCTGATCACAACACCTCTTGCTTCCTGATCACAATCCCCCATCCTTACTTATCACAATACCCCAGTTACTCATCACAATGCCCCCTTCTTTGTGATCACAATGCTCATTGTTTACTGATTACAATGCCGCTTGTTCTTGATCATAATGACCCCTGTTTCTGATCACAATATCCCCTGATTAGTGACTACAATGCCCCCTGTTTAGACATCACAGTACCCCTTGGTCACGGATCACAATAACCCTTGCTTACTGATCACAATGCCCTTTGATTCCTGATCATAATGCCCCCTGTTTACACATCACAGTACCCCTTGCTCCATGATCACAATACCCCTTCCCTAGTGACCACAGTACCCTTTGCTTCCTGATCACAATTCCGCTTGCTTCCTGATCACAATTCCCCATTCTTAGTGATCACAATACCCCCGTTACTGATCACAATGCCACTTTCTTCCTGATCACAATGCCCCCTGCTTTCTTATCAGAATGCCCCCTATTTACACATCACAATACCCCTTGTTCACTGATCACAATACCCCTTGCCTACTGGTCACAATGCCCTTTGCTTCCTGATCACAATTGCCCTTGCTTCCTGATCACATTTCCCATCCTTAGTGATCACAATGCCCGGTGCTACTGATCACAATGCCCCGTGCTTTGTGATCAAAATGCCCTTTGTTATTAATCATAATGACCTTTGTTTCTGATAACATTACCCCCTGATGAGTGATAAAAATGCTCCCTGCTTAGTGATCACAATGGCCGTTTCTTCCTGATCACTTTGCCCCCTGTTTACACATCAAGGTACCCGTTGTTCACTGATCACAATACCCCTTGCCTACTGATCACAATGCCCTATGCTTCCTGATCACAACACCTCTTGCTTCACGATCACGATTCCCTTACTTCCTTATCACAATTCCCCATCGTTACTGATCACAATGCCCCCTGCTTTGTGATCACAATGTCCCTTGGTCTTGATCTTAATGACCCTTGTTTGTGATCACAATACCTCCTGATTAGTGATTACAATGCTCCCAACTTACTGATGAAAATGCCCCTTTGTTCCTGATGACAATGTCCCCCTTTACTGATCACAATGCCTCCTGCTTACTTTTCAGAATGTCCCCTGTTTACACATCACAGTACCCCCTGTTCACCGATCACAATACCCCTTGCCTACGGATCACAATTCCCTTTGCTTCCTGAGCACAATACATCTTGTTTCCTGATCACAATTCCCCTTGCTTCGTGATCACATTCCCCATCCTTAGTGATCACAATGCCCCCTGATACTGATCAAAATGCCCCCTGCTTTGTGATCGCAGTGCCCCTTGTTCTTAATCATAATGACAACTGTTTCTGATAACAATACCCGTGATAAGTGATTAAAATGCTCCCTGCTTACTGATCACATTGGCCCTTTTTTCCTGATCACAATGTCCCCTGCTTACTTTTCAGAATGCACCCTGTTTACACATCACAGTACCCCTTGTTCACAGATCACAATACCCCTTCCCTAGTGATCAAAATGCCGTTTGCTTCATGATCACAATTCCCCTTGCTTCCTAATCACTATCCCCCATCCTTTGTGATCACAATCCCCCTGTTACTGATCACAAAGCGCCCTGCTTTGTGATTACAATGCCCCTTGTCCTTAATCATAATGACCCCTGTTTTTCATCACAATACCATGTAATTAGTGATTACAACACTCCCTGGTAACTGGTCAAATTGCCACTTTGTTCCAGATCACAATGCCCCCTTTTACTGATCACAATGCCCTTTGCTTCCTGATCACAATACCTCTTGTTGCCTGATCACAATTCCCTTTCTTCCTGATCACAATCCCCCATCATTACTCATCACAATACCCTAGTTAGTGGTCACAATGCCCCCTGCTTTATGATCACACTGCCCCTTGTTTATTGATTACAATGCCCCTTTTTCTTGATCATAATGCCCCCTGTTTCTTATCACAATACCCCCTGATTAGTGATTAAAATGCACCCTGCTTACTGATCACAATGCCCCTTTCTTCCTGATCACAATGCCCGCTGCTTACTTTTCAGAATGCCCCCAGTTTACACATCACAGTACCCGTTGTTCTCAGATCACAATACCCCTTCCCTAGTGATCACAATACCCCTTCCCTAGTGATCACAATGCCCTTTGCATCCTGATCATAATACCTCAGATTCCTGATCAAAATTCCCCTTGCCTACTGATCTCAACGCCATTTGCTTCCTGAAAACACGAACTATTGCTTCCTGATCACAATTCCCCTTGCTTCCTGATCACAATCCCCCATCCTTACGGATCTCAGTGCGCCCTGCTTTCTGATCACAATGCCCCCTGCTGTTGATCATTATGACACCTATTTGTGGTCACAATACCCCCTGATTAGTGATTACAATGCTCCCTGCTTACTGGTCAAAATGCTCCTTTGTTCCTGATCACAATTCCCCCTTTTACTGATCACAATGCCCCCTGATTTTTTATCACAATGCCCCTTCTTTACTGATCACAATGCCGCTTGTTCTTGATCATAAGGACCCCTGGTTCTGATCACAGTACCCCTGATTAGTGACTACAATATTCCCTGCTTACTGATCACAATGCGCCTTTCTTCCTGATCACAATGTCCCTGCTTACTGATCACAATGCCCCCTGCTTTGTGATGAAATGCTCCTTGCTCTTGATCATAATGACATTTGTTTGTGGTCACAATACCCCTGATGAGTGATTACAATGCTCCCTGCTTACTGGAGAAATGTCCCTTTGTTCTTGATCACAATGCCCCCTTTTACTGATCACAATGCTTCCTCCTTACTTTTCAGAATGTCCCCTGTTACACATCAAAGTACCCCTTGTTCACCGATCACAATAGCCCTTGCCTACTGATCACAATGCCTTTTTCTTGATCACAATAACTCTTCCTTCCTGATCACAATTCCCCTTGCTTCCTGATCACAATCCCCCATCATTACTGATCACAATACCCCAGTTAGTGATCACCAAGCCACCTGTTTTGTGATCACACTGCCCCTTGTTTACTGATCACAATGCCGCTTGTTCGTGATCATAATGACCCCTGTTTCTGATCACAATACCCCCTGATTTGTAATTACAATGCCCCCTGTTTACACATCACAGTACCCCTAGGTCACTGATCGCTATACCCCTTGCCTATTAATCACAATGCCCTTTGCTTCCTGATCACAATTCTCCTTGCTTCCTGATCACAACCCCCCATACTTAGTGATCACAATGCCCCCTGGTACTGATGACAATGCCCCGGGCTTTGTGATCACACTTCCCCTTGTTGTTAATCATAATGACCACTGTTTCTGATCACAATACCCCCTGATGAGTGATTAACATGTTCCCTGCTTATTGATCAGAATGGCCCTTTCTTCCTGATCAAAATGCACCCTGTTTACATATCACAGTACCCGTTGTTCAGTGATCACAATCCCCCATCCTTACTGATCACAATGAACCCTCCTTTGTGATCACAGTGCCCCTTTCTGTTGATGATAATGACCCCTGTTTGTGATCAGAATACCCCTGAGTAGTGATTACAATGCTGGTTGCTTACTGGTAATAATGCCCCTTTGTTCCTAATCACAATGCCCCTTTTACTGATCATAATGCCTCCTGCTTACTTTTCAGAATGCCTCCTGTTTACACATGACAGTACCCCTTGGTCACTGATCACAATACCCCTTGCCTACTGATCACAATGCCCCTTGCTTCCTGATCACAATCCCTCTTGCTTCCTGATCACAAATCCCCTTACTTCCTGATCACAATTCCCCTTGCTTCCTGATCACAATCCCCCATCCTTAGTGATCACAATGCCCCCTGTTACTGATGACAATGCCCCCTGCTTTGTGATCACAATGCCCCTTGTTCTGAATCATAATGGCCCATGTTTGTGATCACAATACCACCCAATTAGTGATTACAATGCTCCCTGCTTACTGGTCAAAATGCCCCTTTATTCCTGATCAAAATTCCCTCTTTTAATGATCACAATGAAACCTGCTTACTTTTCAGAATGTCCCCTGTTTACACATCACAATACCCCTTGCCTACTGAACACAATGCCTTTTGCTCCTGAGCACAATACCTCTTGCTTCCTGATCTCAATTCCCCTTACTTCCTGATCACAATCCCCCATCGTTACTGTTCACAACACCCACTGTTACTGATCACAATGCCCCTTGCTTTGTGATTACAATGCCCCTTGTTCTTAATCATAATGACCTCTGTTTGTGATCAAAATACCACCTAATTAGTGATTACAATGCTCCCTGGTAACTGGTCAAAATGCCCCTTTCTTTCTGATCACAATGCGCCTGGTGACTTTTCAGAATGCCCCCTGTTTACACATCACAGTACCCCTTGTTGACTGATCACAATATCCCTTCCCAAGTGATCACAATGCCCTTAGCTTCCTGATCACATTACCTCAGCTTCCTGATCAAAATTCCCCTTGCCTACTGATCACAATGCCCTTTGCTTCCTGAAAACAATAACTATTGCTTCCTGATCACAATTACCCTTGCTTCCTGATCACAATACCTCTTGCTTCGTGATCACAATTCCGCTATATCCTGTTCACAATTCCCCATCCTTACTGATCACAATGCCCCCTGCTTTGTGATCACAGTGCCACTTGCTCTTGATCATAATGACACTTGTTGTGATCACAAACCCCTTCATTAGTGATTACAATGCTCCCTGCTTTCTGCTCAAAATGCCCCTTTTTTCCTGATCACAATGCCCCCTGCTTTGTGATCACAATACCCCTTCTTTACTGATCACATTGCCGCTTGTTCTTGATCAGAATGACCCCTGTTTCTGATCACAATACCTCCTGTATAGTGATTACAATATTCCGTGCTTACTGATCACAATGCCGCTTTCTTCCTGATCACAATGCCCCTGCTTACTTATCAGAATGCCCCCTGTTTACACATCACAGTACCCTTGATCAATTATCACAATACCCCTTGCCTACTGCTCACAATGCTCTTTGCTTCCTAATCACAATGACTCTTGCTTCCTGATCACAATTCCCCTTACTTCCTGATCAAAATCCCCGATTCTTACTGATCACAATACCCCGTTACTGATCACAGTGACCCCTGCTTTTTGATCACAATGCCCCTTGTTTTTTGATCACAATGCGCCTTGTTCTTGACATAATGCCCCTTGTTTCTGATCACAATACCCCCTGATTAGTGATTAGAATGCTCCCTGCTTACTGATCACAATGCCCCATTCTTCCTGATCAAAATGCCCCCTTTTACTGACCACAATGCCCCCTGCTTACTTTTCAGAATGCCCCCTGTTACACATCACAGTACCCCTTGTTCACTGATCACAATACCCCTTGCCTACTTCTCACAATGCCCGTTGCTTCCTGATCTCAATGCCTCTTGCTTCCTGATCACAATTCCCCTTGCTTCCTGATCACAATCCCCCATCTTTAGTGATCACAATGCCCCGTGTTACTGATCACAATACCCCCTGCTTTGTGATCACAATGCCCCTTGTTCTTAATCATAATGACCACTGTTTCTGATAACAATACCCCCTGATGAGTGATTAAAATGCTCCCTGCTTACTGATCACAATGGCCCTTTCTTCCTGATCTCATTGCCCCCTGTTTACACATCACAGTACGCGTTGTTCACTGATCAAAATACCCCTTGCCTACTGATCACAATGCCCTTTGTTTCCTGATCACAATAACTGTGGCTTCCTGATCACAATTGCCCTTGCGTCCTGATCACAATCCCCCATCCTTACTGATCACAATACCCCCGATACTGATCTCAGTGCCCCCTGTTTAATTTTCAGAATACGCCCTGTTTACACATCACATACCTCTTGTTCACTGATCACGATAGCCCTCTCCTAATGATCACAATGCCCTCTGCTTCCTGATCACAATATATCTTGCTTCCTCATCACAATTCCATGGGTTCCTGATCACAATCCCCCATTCTTCCGGATCGCAATGCCCCTTGCTCTTGATAATAATGACCCTTGTTTGTGGTCACGATACCCTCTGATTAGTGATTACAATGCTCCCTGCTTACTGGTCAAAATGCCCCTTTGTTCCGGATCACACTGCCCCCTTTTACTGATCACAATGCCCCCTGCTTTGTGATCACAATGCCCCTTCTTTACTGATCACAATGCCGCTTGTTCTTGATCATAATGACCCCTGTTTCTGATCACAATACCTCATGTTTAGTGATTACAATATTCCGTGCTTACTGCTCACAATGCCCTTTGGTTCCTGAACACAATGCCTCTTGCTTCCTGATCACAATTCCCCTTATTTCCTGATCACAATCCCCCATCCTTACTGATCACAGTACCCCCGTTAATGATAACAATGCCCCTGCATTGTGATCACAATGCCCCGTCTTTACTGATCACAATGTCGCTTGTACTTGATCATAATGACCCCTGTTTCTGATCACAATACCCCCTGATTAGTGATTACAATGCTCCCGGCTTACTGGTCAAAATGCCAGTTTGTTCCTGATCACAGTGCCCCCTTTTACTGATCACAATGCTGCCTGCTTAGTTTTCAGAATATCCCCTGTTTACACGTCACAGTACCCCTTGTTCACCGATCACAAAACCCTTTGCCTACTGATCACAATGCCCTTTGCTTCTTGATCACAATACCTCTTGCTTCCTCATCACAATTCCTCTACTTCCTGATCACAATTCCACATCCTAACTGAGCACAATACCCCCTGCTTTGTGATCACAAAGCCACTTGCTCTTGATCATAATGACCCTTGTTTGTGATCACAATACCCCCTCATTAGTGAATACAATGCTCCCTGCATACTGATCACAATGCCCCTTTCTTCCTGATCACAATGACCCCTGCTTACTTATCAGAATGCCCCCAGTTTACACATCACAGTACCCCTTGTTCACCTATCAGTATACCCCTTGCCTACTGATTACAATGTCCTTTGTTTCCTGATCACAACTCCACATTCTTATTGATCACAATAACCCAGTTACTGATCACAATGCCCCTTTTTTCCTGATCACAATGCCCACTGCTTACTTTTCAGAATGCCCCCTGTTTACACATCACAGTACCCCTTGTTCACTGATCACAATACCCCTTGGCTACTGATCACAATGCCTTTGCTTCCTGATCACAATCCCTCTTGCTTCCTGATCACAATTCCCCTTGCTTCCTGATCACAATCTCCCATCTTTACTGATCACAATGCCCACTGCATTGTGATCACAGTGCCCCTTGCTCTTGATCATGAAGACCCCTGTTTCTGATCACCATACCCCTGATTAGTGATTACAATGCTCCCTGCTTACTGATCACAATGACCCTTTCTTCCTGATCACAACGCCCCCTGCTACTTTTCAGAATGCACCCTGTTTACACATCACAGTACGCGTTGTTCACTGATCACAATACTCCTTGCCTACTGATCACAATGCCCCATCTTTACTGATTACAATGCCCCCTGCTTTGTTATCACAATACCCCTTGCTCTTGATCATAATGACCCTTGTTTGTGGTCACAATGAACCCTGAAGTGTAATTACAATGCTCCCTGCTTAATGGTCAAAATGCCCCTTTTCTCCTGATCATAATGCCCCTGTTTACTTATCAGAATGCCCCCTGTTTACACATCACAGTACCCCTTGTTCTTTGATCACAATACCCCTTGCCTACTGCTCACAATGCCCTTTGCTTCCTGATCACAATAACTCTTGCGTCCTGATCACAATACCTCTACCTTCCTGATCACAATTCCCCTTGCTTCCTGATAACAATCCCCCATCTTTTCTGATCACAATACCCCAGTTAGCGATCACAATGTCCCCTGCTTTGAGATCACAATGCCCCTTGTATACTGGTCAGAATGCTGCTTCTTCTCGATCATAATGACCCCTGTTTCTGATCACAATACCCCCTGATTAGTGAATAAAATGCTCCCTGCGAGTGATCACAATTACACTTTCATCCTGATCACAATGCCCCTGCTTACTTATCAGAATGCCCCCTGCTTGCACATCACAGTACCCCTTGTTCTCTGATCACAATACCCCTTGCCTACTGCTCACAATGCCCTTTGCATCCTGGTCACAATAACTCTTGCTTCCTGATCACAATTCCCCTTGGTTCCTGATCACAATTCACCTTTCTTCCTGATCACATTGCCCCCTGCATGCTTATCAGAATGCCCCGTCTTTACACATCACGTTACCCCTTGTTCCCTTATCGCAATACGCCTTTCCTACTGGTCACAATGCCCTTTGCTTCCTGATCAAAATTCCCCTTGCTTCCTGATCACAATCCCCCATCCTTAGTGATCACAATGCCCCCTGTTACTGATGACAATGCCCCCTGCTTTGTGATCACAATGCCCCTTGTTCTGAATCATAATGGCCCATGTTTGTGATCACAATACCACCCAATTAGTGTTTACAATGCTCCCTGCTTACTGGTCAAAATGCCCCTTTATTCCTGATCAAAATTCCCCCTTTTAATGATCACAATGACCCCTGCTTACTTTTCAGAATGTCCCCTGGTTACACATCACAATACCCCTTGCCTACTGAACACAATGCCTTTTGCTCCTGAGCACAATACCTCCTGCTTCCTGATCTCAATTCCCCTTACTTCCTGATCACAATCCCCCATCCTTACTGTTCACAATACCCCCTGTTACTGATCACAATGCCCCTTGCTTTGTGATTACAATGCCCCTTGTTCTTAATCATAATGACCCCTGTTTGTGATCAAAATACCACCTAATTAGTGATTACAATGCTCCCTGGTAACTGGTCAAAATGCCCCTTTCTTTCTGATCACAATGCGCCTGGTGACTTTTCAGAATGCCCTCTGTTTACACATCACAGTACCCCTTGTTGACTGATCACAATATCCCTTCCCAAGTGATCACAATGCCCTTAGCTTCCTGATCACATTATCTCAGCTTCCTGATCAAAATTCCCCTTGCCTACTGATCACAATGCCCTTTGCTTCCTGAAAACAATAACTATTGCTTCCTGATCACAATTACCCTTGCTTCCTGATCACAATACCCCTGTTACTGATCACAATGCCCCTGCTTTGTGATCACAATGACCCTTCTTTACTGATCACAATGCCGCTTGTTCTTGATCATAATGAACCCTGTTTCTGATCACAATACCCCCTGATGAATGATTACAATGCTCCCTGCTTACTACTCACAATGTCCCTTTCTTCCTGATCACATTGCCCCCTGTTTACACATGCAGTACGCGTTCTTCATTGATCACAATACCCCTTGCGTACTGATCACAATGCCCTTTGCTTCCTGATCACAATACCTCTTGCTTCGTGATCACAATTCCGCTATTTCCTGTTCACAATTCCCCATCCTTACTGATCACAATGCCCCCTGCTTTGTGATCACAATGCCACTTGCTCTTGATCATAATGACACTTGTTGTGATCACAAACCCCTTCATTAGTGATTACAATGCTCCCTTCTTTCTGCTCAAAATGCCCCTTTTTTCCTGATCACAATGCCCCCTGCTTTGTGATCACAATACCCCTTCTTTACTGATCACATTGCCGCTTGTTCTTGATCATAATGACCCCTGTTTCTGATCACAATACCTCCTGTATAGTGATTACAATATTCCGTGCTTACTGATCACAATGCCGCTTTCTTCCTGATCACAATGCCCTTGCTTACTTATCAGAATGCCCCCTGTTTACACATCACAGTACCCTTGATCAATTATCACAATACCCCTTGCCTACTGCTCACAATGCTCTTTGCTTCCTGATCACAATTCCCCTTACTTCCTGATCAAAATCCCCCATTCTTACTGATCACAATACCCCGTTACTGATCCCAATGCCCCCTGCATTGTGATCACAATGCCCCTTGTTTTTTTATCACAATGCCCCTTGTTCTTGACCATAATGCCCCTTGTTTCTGATCACAATACCCCCTGATTTGTGATTAGAATGCTCCCTGCTTACTGATCACAATGCCCCATTCTTCCTGATCAAAATGCCCCCTTTTACTGTCCACAATGCCCCCTGCTTACTTTTCAGAATGCCCTCTGTTACACATCACAGTACCCCTTGTTCGCTGATCACAATACCCCTTGCCTACTTCTCACAATGCCCTTTGCTTCCTGATCACAATGCCTCTTGCTTCCTGATCACAATTCCCCTTGCTTCCTGATCACAATCCCCAATCTTTAGTGCTCACAATGCCCCGTGTTACTGATCACAATACCCCCTGATTAGTGATTAGAATGCTCCCTGCTTACTGACCACAATGCCCCATTCTTCCTGATCAAAATGCCCCCTTTTACTGACCACAATGCCCCCTGCTTACTTTTCAGAATGCCCCCTGTTACACATCACAGTACCCCTTGTTCACTGATACAATACCCCTTGCCTACTTCTCACAATGCCCGTTGCTTCCTGATCACAATGCCTCTTGCTTCCTGATCACAATTCCCCTTGCTTCCTGATCAGAATCCCCCATCTTTAGTGATCACAATGCCCCGTGTTACTGATCACAATACCCCCTGCTTTGTGATCACAGTGCCCCTTGTTCTTAATCATAATGACCACTGTTTCTGATAACAATACCCCCTGATGTGTGATTAAAATGCTCCCTGCTTACTGATCACAATAGCCCTTTCTTCCTGATCTCATTGCCCGCTGTTTACACATCACAGTACGCGTTGTTCACTGATCAAAATACCCCTTGCCTACTGATCACAATGCCCTTTGTTTCCTGATCACAATAACTGTGGCTTCCTGATCACAATTGCCCTTGCGTCCTGATAACAATCCCCCATCCTTACTGATCACAATACCCCGATACTGATCTCAGTGCCCCCTGTTTAATTTTCAGAATACGCCCTGTTTACACATCACATACCTCTTGTTCACTGATCACGATAGCCCTTTCCTAATGATCCCAATGCCCTTTGCTTCATGGTCACAATATATCTTGCTTCCTGATCACAATTCCATGGGTTCCTGATCACAATCCCCCATTCTTCCTGATCGCAATGCCCCTTGCTCTTGATAATAATGACCCTTGTTTGTGGTCACGATACCCTCTGATTAGTGATTACAATGCTCCCTGCTTACTGGTCAAAATGCCCCTTTGGTCCGGATCACACTGCCCCCTTTTACTGATCACAATGCCCCCTGCTTTGTGATCACAATGCCCCTTCTTTACTGATCACAATGCCGCTTGTTCTTGATCATAATGACCCCTGTTTCTGATCACAATACCTCATGTTTAGTGATTACAATATTCTGTGCTTACTGCTCACAATGCCCTTTGGTTCCTGATCACAATGCCTCTTGCTTCCTGATCACAATTCCCCTTATTTCCTGATCACAATCCCCCATCCTTACTGATCACAGTACCCCCGTTAATGATAACAATGCCCCTGCATTGTGATCACAATGCCCCGTCTTTACTGATCACAATGTCGCTTGTACTTGATCATAATGACCCCTGTTTCTGATCACAATACCCCCTGATTAGTGATTACAATGCTCCCGGCTTACTGGTCAAAATGCCAGTTTGTTCCTGATCACAGTGCCCCCTTTTACTGATCACAATGCTGCCTGCTTAGTTTTCAGAATATCCCCTGTTTACACTTCACAGTACCCCTTGTTCACCGATCACAAAACCCTTTGCCTACTGATCACAATGCCCTTTGCTTCCTGATCACAATACCTCTTGCTTCCTGATCACAATTCCTCTACTTCCTGATCACAATTCCACATCCTAACTGAGCACAATACCCCCTGCTTTGTGATCACAAAGCCCCTTGCTCTTGATCATAATGACCCTTGTTTGTGATCACAATACCCCCTCATTAGTGATTACAATGCTCCCTGAATACTGATGACAATGCCCCTTTCTTCCTGATCACAATGACCCCTGCTTACTTATCAGAATGCCCCCAGTTTACACATCACAGTACCCCTTGTTCACCTATCACTATACCCCTTGCCTACTGATTACAATGTCCTTTGTTTCCTGATCACAACTCCACATTCTTATTGATCAAAATAACCCAGTTACTGATCACAATGCCCCTTTTTTCCTGATCACAATGCCCACTGCTTACTTTTCAGAATGCCCCCTGTTTACACATCACAGTACCCCTTGTTCACTGATCACAATACCCCTTGGCTACTGATCACAATGCCTTTGCTTCCTGATCACAATCCCTCTTGCTTCCTGATCACAATTCCCCTTGCTTCCTGATCACAATCTCCCATCTTTACTGATCACAATGCCCACTGCATTGTGATCACAGTGCCCCTTGCTCTTGATCATGAAGACCCCTGTTTCTGATCACAATACCCCTGATTAGTGATTACAATGCTCCCTGCTTACTGATCACAATGACCCTTTCTTCCTGATCACAACGCCCCCTGCTTACTTTTCAGAATGCACCCTGTTTACACATCACAGTACCCCTTGTTCACTGATCACAATACCCCTTGCCTACTGATCACAATGCCCCTTGCTTCCTGATCACAAATCCCCTTACTTCCTGATCACAATTCCCCATCTTTACTGATTACAATGCCCCCTGCTTTGTTATCACAATGCCCCTTGCTCTTGATCATAATGACCCTTGTTTGTGGTCACAATGCACCCTGAATAGTAATTACAATTCTCCCTGCTTAATGGTCAAAATGCCCCTTTTCTCCTGATCACAATGCCCCTGCTTACTTATCAGAATGCCCCCTGTTTACACATCACAGTACCCCTTGTTCTCTGATCACAATACCCCTTGCCTACTGCTCACAATGCCCTTTGCATCCTGATCACAATAACTCTTGCTTCCTGATCACAATTCCCCTTGGTTCCTGATCACAATTCACCTTTCTTCCTGATCACATTGCCCCCTGCATGCTTATCAGAATGCCCCATCTTTACACATCACGTTACCCCTTGTTCCCTGATCGCAATACGCCTTGCCTACTGGTCACAATGCCCTTTGCTTCCTGATCAAAATTCCCCTTGCTTCCTGATCACAATCCCCCATCCTTAGTGATCACAATGCCCCCTGTTACTGATGACAATGCCCCCTGCTTTGTGATCACAATGCCCCTTGTTCTGAATCATAATGGCCCATGTTTGTGATCACAATACCACCCAATTAGTGTTTACAATGCTCCCTGCTTACTGGTCAAAATGCCCCTTTATTCCTGATCAAAATTCCCCCTTTTAATGATCACAATGACCCCTGCTTACTTTTCAGAATGTCCCCTGGTTACACATCACAATACCCCTTGCCTACTGTACACAATGCCTTTTGCTCCTGAGCACAATACCTCCTGCTTCCTGATCTCAATTCCCCTTACTTCCTGATCACAATCCCCCATCCTTACTGTTCACAATACCCCCTGTTACTGATCACAATGCCCCTTGCTTTGTGATTACAATGCCCCTTGTTCTTAATCATAATGAACCCTGTTTGTGATCAAAATACCACCTAATTAGTGATTACAATGCTCCCTGGTAACTGGTCAAAATGCCCCTTTCTTTCTGATCACAATGCGCCTGGTGACTTTTCAGAATGCCCCCTGTTTACACATCACAGTACCCCTTGTTTACTGATCACAATATCCCTTCCCAAGTGATCACAATGCGCTTAGCTTCCTGATCACATTACCTCAGCTTCCTGATCAAAATTCCCCTTGCCTACTGATCACAATGCCCTTTGCTTCCTGAAAACAATAACTATTGCTTCCTGATCACAATTACCCTTGCTTCCTGATCACAATACCCCTGTTACTGATCACAATGCCCCTGCTTTGTGATCACAATGACCCTTCTTTACTGATCACAATGCCGCTTGTTCTTGATCATAATGAACCCTGTTTCTGATCACAATACCCCCTGATGAATGATTACAATGCTCCCTGCTTACTACTCACAATGTCCCTTTCTTCCTGATCACATTGTCCCCTGTTTACACATGCAGTACGCGTCCTTCATTGATCACAATACCCCTTGCGTACTGATCACAATGCCCTTTGCTTCCTGATCACAATACCTCTTGCTTCGTGATCACAATTCTGCTATTTCCTGTTCACAATTCCCCATCCTTACTGATCACAATGCCCCCTGCTTTGTGATCACAATGCCACTTGCTCTTGATCATAGTGACACTTGTTGTGATCACAAACCCCTTCATTAGTGATTACAATGCTCCCTTCTTTCTGCTCAAAATGCCCCTTTTTTCCTGATCACAATGCCCCCTGCTTTGTGATCACAATACCCCTTCTTTACTGATCACATTGCCGCTTGTTCTTGATCATAATGACCCCTGTTTCTGATCACAATACCTCCTGTATAGTGATTACAATATTCCGTGCTTACTGATCACAATGCCGCTTTCTTCCTGATCACAATGCCCTTGCTTACTTATCAGAATGCCCCCTGTTTACACATCACAGTACCCTTGATCAATTATCACAATACCCCTTGCCTACTGCTCACAATGCTCTTTGCTTCCTGATCACAATTCCCCTTACTTCCTGATCAAAATCCCCCATTCTTACTGATCACAATACCCCCTGATTAGTGATTAGAATGCTCCCTGCTTACTGATCACAATGCCCCATTCTTCCTGATCAAAATGCCCCCTTTTACTGACCACAATGCCCCCTGCTTACTTTTCAGAATGCCCCCTGTTACACATCACAGTACCCCTTGTTCACTGATACAATACCCCTTGCCTACTTCTCACAATGCCCGTTGCTTCCTGATCACAATGCCTCTTGCTTCCTGATCACAATTCCCCTTGCTTCCTGATCACAATCCCCCATCTTTAGTGATCACAATGCCCCGTGTTACTGATCACAATACCCCCTGCTTTGTGATCACAGTGCCCCTTGTTCTTAATCATAATGACCACTGTTTCTGATAACAATACCCCCTGATGTGTGATTAAAATGCTCCCTGCTTACTGATCACAATAGCCCTTTCTTCCTGATCTCATTGCCCGCTGTTTACACATCACAGTACGCGTTGTTCACTGATCAAAATACCCCTTGCCTACTGATCACAATGCCCTTTGTTTCCTGATCACAATAACTGTGGCTTCCTGATCACAATTGCCCTTGCGTCCTGATAACAATCCCCCATCCTTACTGATCACAATACCCCCGATACTGATCTCAGTGCCCCCTGTTTAATTTTCAGAATACGCCCTGTTTACACATCACATACCTCTTGTTCACTGATCACGATAGCCCTTTCCTAATGATCCCAATGCCCTTTGCTTCATGGTCACAATATATCTTGCTTCCTGATCACAATTCCATGGGTTCCTGATCACAATCCCCCATTCTTCCTGATCGCAATGCCCCTTGCTCTTGATAATAATGACCCTTGTTTGTGGTCACGATACCCTCTGATTAGTGATTACAATGCTCCCTGCTTACTGGTCAAAATGCCCCTTTGGTCCGGATCACACTGCCCCCTTTTACTGATCACAATGCCCCCTGCTTTGTGATCACAATGCCCCTTCTTTACTGATCACAATGCCGCTTGTTCTTGATCATAATGACCCCTGTTTCTGATCACAATACCTCATGTTTAGTGATTACAATATTCTGTGCTTACTGCTCACAATGCCCTTTGGTTCCTGATCACAATGCCTCTTGCTTCCTGATCACAATTCCCCTTATTTCCTGATCACAATCCCCCATCCTTACTGATCACAGTACCCCCGTTAATGATAACAATGCCCCTGCATTGTGATCACAATGCCCCGTCTTTACTGATCACAATGTCGCTTGTACTTGATCATAATGACCCCTGTTTCTGATCACAATACCCCCTGATTAGTGATTACAATGCTCCCGGCTTACTGGTCAAAATGCCAGTTTGTTCCTGATCACAGTGCCCCCTTTTACTGATCACAATGCTGCCTGCTTAGTTTTCAGAATATCCCCTGTTTACACTTCACAGTACCCCTTGTTCACCGATCACAAAACCCTTTGCCTACTGATCACAATGCCCTTTGCTTCCTGATCACAATACCTCTTGCTTCCTGATCACAATTCCTCTACTTCCTGATCACAATTCCACATCCTAACTGAGCACAATACCCCCTGCTTTGTGATCACAAAGCCCCTTGCTCTTGATCATAATGACCCTTGTTTGTGATCACAATACCCCCTCATTAGTGATTACAATGCTCCCTGAATACTGATCACAATGCCCCTTTCTTCCTGATCACAATGACCCCTGCTTACTTATCAGAATGCCCCCAGTTTACACATCACAGTACCCCTTGTTCACCTATCACTATACCCCTTGCCTACTGATTGCAATGTCCTTTGTTTCCTGATCACAACTCCACATTCTTATTGATCAAAATAACCCAGTTACTGATCACAATGCCCCGTTTTTCCTGATCACAATGCCCACTGCTTACTTTTCAGAATGCCCCCTGTTTACACATCACAGTACCCCTTGTTCACTGATCACAATACCCCTTGGCTACTGATCACAATGCCTTTGCTTCCTGATCACAATCCCTCTTGCTTCCTGATCACAATTCCCCTTGCTTCCTGATCACAATCTCCCATCTTTACTGATCACAATGCCCACTGCATTGTGATCACAGTGCCCCTTGCTCTTGATCATGAAGACCCCTGTTTCTGATCACAATACCCCTGATTAGTGATTACAATGCTCCCTGCTTACTGATCACAATGACCCTTTCTTCCTGATCACAACGCCCCCTGCTTACTTTTCAGAATGCACCCTGTTTACACATCACAGTACCCCTTGTTCACTGATCACAATACCCCTTGCCTACTGATCACAATGCCCCTTGCTTCCTGATCACAAATCCCCTTACTTCCTGATCACAATTCCCCATCTTTACTGATTACAATGCCCCCTGCTTTGTTATCACAATGCCCCTTGCTCTTGATCATAATGACCCTTGTTTGTGGTCACAATGCACCCTGAATAGTAATTACAATTCTCCCTGCTTAATGGTCAAAATGCCCCTTTTCTCCTGATCACAATGCCCCTGCTTACTTATCAGAATGCCCCCTGTTTACACATCACAGTACCCCTTGTTCTCTGATCACAATACCCCTTGCCTACTGCTCACAATGCCCTTTGCATCCTGATCACAATAACTCTTGCTTCCTGATCACAATTCCCCTTGGTTCCTGATCACAATTCACCTTTCTTCCTGATCACATTGCCCCCTGCATGCTTATCAGAATGCCCCATCTTTACACATCACGTTACCCCTTGTTCCCTGATCGCAATACGCCTTGCCTACTGGTCACAATGCCCTTTGCTTCCTGATCAAAATTCCCCTTGCTTCCTGATCACAATCCCCCATCCTTAGTGATCACAATGCCCCCTGTTACTGATGACAATGCCCCCTGCTTTGTGATCACAATGCCCCTTGTTCTGAATCATAATGGCCCATGTTTGTGATCACAATACCACCCAATTAGTGTTTACAATGCTCCCTGCTTACTGGTCAAAATGCCCCTTTATTCCTGATCAAAATTCCCCCTTTTAATGATCACAATGACCCCTGCTTACTTTTCAGAATGTCCCCTGGTTACACATCACAATACCCCTTGCCTACTGTACACAATGCCTTTTGCTCCTGAGCACAATACCTCCTGCTTCCTGATCTCAATTCCCCTTACTTCCTGATCACAATCCCCCATCCTTACTGTTCACAATACCCCCTGTTACTGATCACAATGCCCCTTGCTTTGTGATTACAATGCCCCTTGTTCTTAATCATAATGAACCCTGTTTGTGATCAAAATACCACCTAATTAGTGATTACAATGCTCCCTGGTAACTGGTCAAAATGCCCCTTTCTTTCTGATCACAATGCGCCTGGTGACTTTTCAGAATGCCCCCTGTTTACACATCACAGTACCCCTTGTTGACTGATCACAATATCCCTTCCCAAGTGATCACAATGCGCTTAGCTTCCTGATCACATTACCTCAGCTTCCTGATCAAAATTCCCCTTGCCTACTGATCACAATGCCCTTTGCTTCCTGAAAACAATAACTATTGCTTCCTGATCACAATTACCCTTGCTTCCTGATCACAATACCCCTGTTACTGATCACAATGCCCCTGCTTTGTGATCACAATGACCCTTCTTTACTGATCACAATGCCGCTTGTTCTTGATCATAATGAACCCTGTTTCTGATCACAATACCCCCTGATGAATGATTACAATGCTCCCTGCTTACTACTCACAATGTCCCTTTCTTCCTGATCACATTGTCCCCTGTTTACACATGCAGTACGCGTCCTTCATTGATCACAATACCCCTTGCGTACTGATCACAATGCCCTTTGCTTCCTGATCACAATACCTCTTGCTTCGTGATCACAATTCCGCTATTTCCTGTTCACAATTCCCCATCCTTACTGATCACAATGCCCCCTGCTTTGTGATCACAATGCCACTTGCTCTTGATCATAATGACACTTTTTGTGATCACAAACCCCTTCATTAGTGATTACAATGCTCCCTTCTTTCTGCTCAAAATGCCCCTTTTTTCCTGATCACAATGCCCCCTGCTTTGTGATCACAATACCCCTTCTTTACTGATCACATTGCCGCTTGTTCTTGATCATAATGACCCCTGTTTCTGATCACAATACCTCCTGTATAGTGATTACAATATTCCGTGCTTACTGATCACAATGCCGCTTTCTTCCTGATCACAATGCCCTTGCTTACTTATCAGAATGCCCCCTGTTTACACATCACAGTACCCTTGATCAATTATCACAATACCCCTTGCCTACTGCTCACAATGCTCTTTGCTTCCTGATCACAATTCCCCTTACTTCCTGATCAAAATCCCCCATTCTTACTGATCACAATACCCCGTTACTGATCCCAATACCCCCTGCTTTGTGATCACAAAGCCCCTTGCTCTTGATCATAATGACCCTTGTTTGTGATCACAATACCCCCTCATTAGTGATTACAATGCTCCCTGAATACTGATCACAATGCCCCTTTCTTCCTGATCACAATGACCCCTGCTTACTTATCAGAATGCCCCCAGTTTACACATCACAGTACCCCTTGTTCACCTATCACTATACCCCTTGCCTACTGATTGCAATGTCCTTTGTTTCCTGATCACAACTCCACATTCTTATTGATCAAAATAACCCAGTTACTGATCACAATGCCCCGTTTTTCCTGATCACAATGCCCACTGCTTACTTTTCAGAATGCCCCCTGTTTACACATCACAGTACCCCTTGTTCACTGATCACAATACCCCTTGGCTACTGATCACAATGCCTTTGCTTCCTGATCACAATCCCTCTTGCTTCCTGATCACAATTCCCCTTGCTTCCTGATCACAATCTCCCATCTTTACTGATCACAATGCCCACTGCATTGTGATCACAGTGCCCCTTGCTCTTGATCATGAAGACCCCTGTTTCTGATCACAATACCCCTGATTAGTGATTACAATGCTCCCTGCTTACTGATCACAATGACCCTTTCTTCCTGATCACAACGCCCCCTGCTTACTTTTCAGAATGCACCCTGTTTACACATCACAGTACCCCTTGTTCACTGATCACAATACCCCTTGCCTACTGATCACAATGCCCCTTGCTTCCTGATCACAAATCCCCTTACTTCCTGATCACAATTCCCCATCTTTACTGATTACAATGCCCCCTGCTTTGTTATCACAATGCCCCTTGCTCTTGATCATAATGACCCTTGTTTGTGGTCACAATGCACCCTGAATAGTAATTACAATTCTCCCTGCTTAATGGTCAAAATGCCCCTTTTCTCCTGATCACAATGCCCCTGCTTACTTATCAGAATGCCCCCTGTTTACACATCACAGTACCCCTTGTTCTCTGATCACAATACCCCTTGCCTACTGCTCACAATGCCCTTTGCATCCTGATCACAATAACTCTTGCTTCCTGATCACAATTCCCCTTGGTTCCTGATCACAATTCACCTTTCTTCCTGATCACATTGCCCCCTGCATGCTTATCAGAATGCCCCATCTTTACACATCACGTTACCCCTTGTTCCCTGATCGCAATACGCCTTGCCTACTGGTCACAATGCCCTTTGCTTCCTGATCAAAATTCCCCTTGCTTCCTGATCACAATCCCCCATCCTTAGTGATCACAATGCCCCCTGTTACTGATGACAATGCCCCCTGCTTTGTGATCACAATGCCCCTTGTTCTGAATCATAATGGCCCATGTTTGTGATCACAATACCACCCAATTAGTGTTTACAATGCTCCCTGCTTACTGGTCAAAATGCCCCTTTATTCCTGATCAAAATTCCCCCTTTTAATGATCACAATGACCCCTGCTTACTTTTCAGAATGTCCCCTGGTTACACATCACAATACCCCTTGCCTACTGTACACAATGCCTTTTGCTCCTGAGCACAATACCTCCTGCTTCCTGATCTCAATTCCCCTTACTTCCTGATCACAATCCCCCATCCTTACTGTTCACAATACCCCCTGTTACTGATCACAATGCCCCTTGCTTTGTGATTACAATGCCCCTTGTTCTTAATCATAATGAACCCTGTTTGTGATCAAAATACCACCTAATTAGTGATTACAATGCTCCCTGGTAACTGGTCAAAATGCCCCTTTCTTTCTGATCACAATGCGCCTGGTGACTTTTCAGAATGCCCCCTGTTTACACATCACAGTACCCCTTGTTGACTGATCACAATATCCCTTCCCAAGTGATCACAATGCGCTTAGCTTCCTGATCACATTACCTCAGCTTCCTGATCAAAATTCCCCTTGCCTACTGATCACAATGCCCTTTGCTTCCTGAAAACAATAACTATTGCTTCCTGATCACAATTACCCTTGCTTCCTGATCACAATACCCCTGTTACTGATCACAATGCCCCTGCTTTGTGATCACAATGACCCTTCTTTACTGATCACAATGCCGCTTGTTCTTGATCATAATGAACCCTGTTTCTGATCACAATACCCCCTGATGAATGATTACAATGCTCCCTGCTTACTACTCACAATGTCCCTTTCTTCCTGATCACATTGTCCCCTGTTTACACATGCAGTACGCGTCCTTCATTGATCACAATACCCCTTGCGTACTGATCACAATGCCCTTTGCTTCCTGATCACAATACCTCTTGCTTCGTGATCACAATTCCGCTATTTCCTGTTCACAATTCCCCATCCTTACTGATCACAATGCCCCCTGCTTTGTGATCACAATGCCACTTGCTCTTGATCATAATGACACTTTTTGTGATCACAAACCCCTTCATTAGTGATTACAATGCTCCCTTCTTTCTGCTCAAAATGCCCCTTTTTTCCTGATCACAATGCCCCCTGCTTTGTGATCACAATACCCCTTCTTTACTGATCACATTGCCGCTTGTTCTTGATCATAATGACCCCTGTTTCTGATCACAATACCTCCTGTATAGTGATTACAATATTCCGTGCTTACTGATCACAATGCCGCTTTCTTCCTGATCACAATGCCCTTGCTTACTTATCAGAATGCCCCCTGTTTACACATCACAGTACCCTTGATCAATTATCACAATACCCCTTGCCTACTGCTCACAATGCTCTTTGCTTCCTGATCACAATTCCCCTTACTTCCTGATCAAAATCCCCCATTCTTACTGATCACAATACCCCGTTACTGATCCCAATGCCCCCTGCATTGTGATCACAATGCCCCTTGTTTTTTTATCACAATGCCCCTTGTTCTTGACCATAATGCCCCTTGTTTCTGATCACAATACCCCCTGATTTGTGATTAGAATGCTCCCTGCTTACTGATCACAATGCCCCATTCTTCCTGATCAAAATGCCCCCTTTTACTGTCCACAATGCCCCCTGCTTACTTTTCAGAATGCGCCCTGTTACACATCACAGTACCCCTTGTTCGTTGATCACAATACCCCTTGCCTACTTCTCACAATGCCCTTTGCTTCCTGATCACAATGCCTCTTGCTTCCTGATCACAATTCCCCTTGCTTCCTGATCACAATCCCCCATCTTTAGTGATCACAATGCCCCGTGTTACTGATCACAATACCCCCTGATTAGTGATTAGAATGCTCCCTGCTTACTGATCACAATGCCCCATTCTTCCTGATCAAAATGCCCCCTTTTACTGACCACAATGCCCCCTGCTTACTTTTCAGAATGCCCCCTGTTACACATCACAGTACCCCTTGTTCACTGATACAATACCCCTTGCCTACTTCTCACAATGCCCGTTGCTTCCTGATCACAATGCCTCTTGCTTCCTGATCACAATTCCCCTTGCTTCCTGATCACAATCCCCCATCTTTAGTGATCACAATGCCCCGTGTTACTGATCACAATACCCCCTGCTTTGTGATCACAGTGCCCCTTGTTCTTAATCATAATGACCACTGTTTCTGATAACAATACCCCCTGATGTGTGATTAAAATGCTCCCTGCTTACTGATCACAATAGCCCTTTCTTCCTGATCTCATTGCCCGCTGTTTACACATCACAGTACGCGTTGTTCACTGATCAAAATACCCCTTGCCTACTGATCACAATGCCCTTTGTTTCCTGATCACAATAACTGTGGCTTCCTGATCACAATTGCCCTTGCGTCCTGATAACAATCCCCCATCCTTACTGATCACAATACCCCCGATACTGATCTCAGTGCCCCCTGTTTAATTTTCAGAATACGCCCTGTTTACACATCACATACCTCTTGTTCACTGATCACGATAGCCCTTTCCTAATGATCCCAATGCCCTTTGCTTCATGGTCACAATATATCTTGCTTCCTGATCACAATTCCATGGGTTCCTGATCACAATCCCCCATTCTTCCTGATCGCAATGCCCCTTGCTCTTGATAATAATGACCCTTGTTTGTGGTCACGATACCCTCTGATTAGTGATTACAATGCTCCCTGCTTACTGGTCAAAATGCCCCTTTGGTCCGGATCACACTGCCCCCTTTTACTGATCACAATGCCCCCTGCTTTGTGATCACAATGCCCCTTCTTTACTGATCACAATGCCGCTTGTTCTTGATCATAATGACCCCTGTTTCTAATCACAATACCTCATGTTTAGTGATTACAATATTCTGTGCTTACTGCTCACAATGCCCTTTGGTTCCTGATCACAATGCCTCTTGCTTCCTGATCACAATTCCCCTTATTTCCTGATCACAATCCCCCATCCTTACTGATCACAGTACCCCCGTTAATGATAACAATGCCCCTGCATTGTGATCACAATGCCCCGTCTTTACTGATCACAATGTCGCTTGTACTTGATCATAATGACCCCTGTTTCTGATCACAATACCCCCTGATTAGTGATTACAATGCTCCCGGCTTACTGGTCAAAATGCCAGTTTGTTCCTGATCACAGTGCCCCCTTTTACTGATCACAATGCTGCCTGCTTAGTTTTCAGAATATCCCCTGTTTACACGTCACAGTACCCCTTGTTCACCGATCACAAAACCCTTTGCCTACTGATCACAATGCCCTTTGCTTCCTGATCACAATACCTCTTGCTTCCTGATCACAATTCCTCTACTTCCTGATCACAATTCCACATCCTAACTGAGCACAATACCCCCTGCTTTGTGATCACAAAGCCCCTTGCTCTTGATCATAATGACCCTTGTTTGTGATCACAATACCCCCTCATTAGTGATTACAATGCTCCCTGAATACTGATCACAATGCCCCTTTCTTCCTGATCACAATGACCCCTGCTTACTTATCAGAATGCCCCCAGTTTACACATCACAGTACCCCTTGTTCACCTATCACTATACCCCTTGCCTACTGATTACAATGTCCTTTGTTTCCTGATCACAACTCCACATTCTTATTGATCAAAATAACCCAGTTACTGATCACAATGCCCCTTTTTTCCTGATCACAATGCCCACTGCTTACTTTTCAGAATGCCCCCTGTTTACACATCACAGTACCCCTTGTTCACTGATCACAATACCCCTTGGCTACTGATCACAATGCCTTTGCTTCCTGATCACAATCCCTCTTGCTTCCTGATCACAATTCCCCTTGCTTCCTGATCACAATCTCCCATCTTTACTGATCACAATGCCCACTGCATTGTGATCACAGTGCCCCTTGCTCTTGATCATGAAGACCCCTGTTTCTGATCACAATACCCCTGATTAGTGATTACAATGCTCCCTGCTTACTGATCACAATGACCCTTTCTTCCTGATCACAACGCCCCCTGCTTACTTTTCAGAATGCACCCTGTTTACACATCACAGTACCCCTTGTTCACTGATCACAATACCCCTTGCCTACTGATCACAATGCCCCTTGCTTCCTGATCACAAATCCCCTTACTTCCTGATCACAATTCCCCATCTTTACTGATTACAATGCCCCCTGCTTTGTTATCACAATGCCCCTTGCTCTTGATCATAATGACCCTTGTTTGTGGTCACAATGCACCCTGAATAGTAATTACAATTCTCCCTGCTTAATGGTCAAAATGCCCCTTTTCTCCTGATCACAATGCCCCTGCTTACTTATCAGAATGCCCCCTGTTTACACATCACAGTACCCCTTGTTCTCTGATCACAATACCCCTTGCCTACTGCTCACAATGCCCTTTGCATCCTGATCACAATAACTCTTGCTTCCTGATCACAATTCCCCTTGGTTCCTGATCACAATTCACCTTTCTTCCTGATCACATTGCCCCCTGCATGCTTATCAGAATGCCCCATCTTTACACATCACGTTACCCCTTGTTCCCTGATCGCAATACGCCTTGCCTACTGGTCACAATGCCCTTTGCTTCCTGATCAAAATTCCCCTTGCTTCCTGATCACAATCCCCCATCCTTAGTGATCACAATGCCCCCTGTTACTGATGACAATGCCCCCTGCTTTGTGATCACAATGCCCCTTGTTCTGAATCATAATGGCCCATGTTTGTGATCACAATACCACCCAATTAGTGTTTACAATGCTCCCTGCTTACTGGTCAAAATGCCCCTTTATTCCTGATCAAAATTCCCCCTTTTAATGATCACAATGACCCCTGCTTACTTTTCAGAATGTCCCCTGGTTACACATCACAATACCCCTTGCCTACTGTACACAATGCCTTTTGCTCCTGAGCACAATACCTCCTGCTTCCTGATCTCAATTCCCCTTACTTCCTGATCACAATCCCCCATCCTTACTGTTCACAATACCCCCTGTTACTGATCACAATGCCCCTTGCTTTGTGATTACAATGCCCCTTGTTCTTAATCATAATGAACCCTGTTTGTGATCAAAATACCACCTAATTAGTGATTACAATGCTCCCTGGTAACTGGTCAAAATGCCCCTTTCTTTCTGATCACAATGCGCCTGGTGACTTTTCAGAATGCCCCCTGTTTACACATCACAGTACCCCTTGTTGACTGATCACAATATCCCTTCCCAAGTGATCACAATGCGCTTAGCTTCCTGATCACATTACCTCAGCTTCCTGATCAAAATTCCCCTTGCCTACTGATCACAATGCCCTTTGCTTCCTGAAAACAATAACTATTGCTTCCTGATCACAATTACCCTTGCTTCCTGATCACAATACCCCTGTTACTGATCACAATGCCCCTGCTTTGTGATCACAATGACCCTTCTTTACTGATCACAATGCCGCTTGTTCTTGATCATAATGAACCCTGTTTCTGATCACAATACCCCCTGATGAATGATTACAATGCTCCCTGCTTACTACTCACAATGTCCCTTTCTTCCTGATCACATTGTCCCCTGTTTACACATGCAGTACGCGTCCTTCATTGATCACAATACCCCTTGCGTACTGATCACAATGCCCTTTGCTTCCTGATCACAATACCTCTTGCTTCGTGATCACAATTCCGCTATTTCCTGTTCACAATTCCCCATCCTTACTGATCACAATGCCCCCTGCTTTGTGATCACAATGCCACTTGCTCTTGATCATAATGACACTTGTTGTGATCACAAACCCCTTCATTAGTGATTACAATGCTCCCTTCTTTCTGCTCAAAATGCCCCTTTTTTCCTGATCACAATGCCCCCTGCTTTGTGATCACAATACCCCTTCTTTACTGATCACATTGCCGCTTGTTCTTGATCATAATGACCCCTGTTTCTGATCACAATACCTCCTGTATAGTGATTACAATATTCCGTGCTTACTGATCACAATGCCGCTTTCTTCCTGATCACAATGCCCTTGCTTACTTATCAGAATGCCCCCTGTTTACACATCACAGTACCCTTGATCAATTATCACAATACCCCTTGCCTACTGCTCACAATGCTCTTTGCTTCCTGATCACAATTCCCCTTACTTCCTGATCAAAATCCCCCATTCTTACTGATCACAATACCCCGTTACTGATCCCAATGCCCCCTGCATTGTGATCACAATGCCCCTTGTTTTTTTATCACAATGCCCCTTGTTCTTGACCATAATGCCCCTTGTTTCTGATCACAATACCCCCTGATTTGTGATTAGAATGCTCCCTGCTTAATGATCACAATGCCCCATTCTTCCTGATCAAAATGCCCCCTTTTACTGTCCACAATGCCCCCTGCTTACTTTTCAGAATGCCCCCTGTTACACATCACAGTACCCCTTGTTCGTTGATCACAATACCCCTTGCCTACTTCTCACAATGCCCTTTGCTTCCTGATCACAATGCCTCTTGCTTCCTGATCACAATTCCCCTTGCTTCCTGATCACAATCCCCCATCTTTAGTGATCACAATGCCCCGTGTTACTGATCACAATACCCCCTGATTAGTGATTAGAATGCTCCCTGCTTACTGATCACAATGCCCCATTCTTCCTGATCAAAATGCCCCCTTTTACTGACCACATTGCCCCCTGTTTACTTTTCAGAATGCCCCCTGTTACACATCACAGTACCCCTTGTTCACTGATCACAATACCCCTTGCCTACTTCTCACAATGCCCGTTGCTTCCTGATCACAATGCCTCTTGCTTCCTGATCACAATTCCCCTTGCTTCCTGGTCACAATCCCCCATCTTTAGTGATCACAATGCCCCGTGTTACTGATCACAATACCCCCTGCTTTGTGATCACAGTGCCCCTTGTTCTTAATCATAATGACCACTCTTTCTGATAACAATACCCCCTGATGTGTGATTAAAATGCTCCTGCTTACTGATCACAATGGCCCTTTCTTCCTGATCTCATTGCCCCCTGTTTACACATCACAGTACGCGTTGTTCACTGATCAAAATACCCCTTGCCTACTGATCACAATGCCCTTTGTTTCCTGATCACAATAACTGTGGCTTCCTGATCACAATTGCCCTTGCGTCCTGATTACAATCCCCCATCCTTACTGATCACAATACCCCCGATACTGATCTCAGTGCCCCCTGTTTAATTTTCAGAATACGCCCTGTTTACACATCACATACCTCTTGTTCACTGATCACGATAGCCCTTGCCTAATGATCACAATGCCCTTTGCTTCATGGTCACAATATATCTTGCTTCCTGATCACAATTCCATGGGTTCCTGATCACAATCCCCCATTCTTCCTGATCGCAATGCCCCTTGCTCTTGATAATAATGACCCTTGTTTGTGGTCACGATACCCTCTGATTAGTGATTACAATGCTCCCTGCTTACTGGTCAAAATGCCCCTTTGTTCCGGATCACACTGCCCCCTTTTACTGATCACAATGCCCCCTGCTTTGTGATCACAATGCCCCTTCTTTACTGATCACAATGCCGCTTGTTCTTGATCATAATGACCCCTGTTTCTGATCACAATACCTCATGTTTAGTGATTACAATATTCCGTGCTTACTGCTCACAATGCCCTTTGGTTCCTGATCACAATGCCTCTTGCTTCCTGATCACAATTCCCCTTATTTCCTGATCACAATCCCCCATCCTTACTGATCACAGTACCCCCGTTAATGATAACAATGCCCCTGCATTGTGATCACAATGCCCCTTCTTTACTGATCACAATGCCGCTTGTTCTTGATGATAATGAACCCTGTTTCTGATCACAATACCCCCTGATGAATGATTACAATGCTCCCTGCTTACTACTCACAATGTCCCTTTCTTCCTGAACACATTGTCCCCTGTTTACACATGCAGTACGCGTTCTTCATTGATCACAATACCCCTTGCGTACTGATCACAATGCCCTTTGCTTCCTGATCACAATACCTCTTGCTTCGTGATCACAATTCCGCTATTTCCTGTTCACAATTCCCCATCCTTACTGATCACAATGCCCCTTGCTTTGTGATCACAATGCCACTTGCTCTTGATCATAATGACACTTGTTGTGATCACAAACCCCTTCATTAGTGATTACAATGCTCCCTTCTTTCTGCTCAAAATGCCCCTTTTTTCCTGATCACAATGCCCCCTGCTTTGTGATCACAATACCCCTTCTTTACTGATCACATTGCCGCTTGTTCTTGATCATAATGACCCCTGTTTCTGATCACAATACCTCCTGTATAGTGATTACAATATTCCGTGCTTACTGATCACAATGCCGCTTTCTTCCTGATCACAATGCCCTTGCTTACTTATCAGAATGCCCCCTGTTTACACATCACAGTACCCTTGATCAATTATTACAATACCCCTTGCCTACTGCTCACAATGCTCTTTGCTTCCTGATCTCAATTCCCCTTACTTCCTGATCAAAATCCCCCATTCTTACTGATCACAATACCCCGTTACTGATCCCAATGCCCCCTGCATTGTGATCACAATGCCCCTTGTTTTTTTATCACAATGCCCCTTGTTCTTGACCATAATGCCCCTTGTTTCTGATCACAATACCCCCTGATTTGTGATTAGAATGCTCCCTGCTTAATGATCACAATGCCCCATTCTTCCTGATCAAAACGCCCCATTTTACTGTCCACAATGCCCCCTGCTTACTTTTCAGAATGCCCCCTGTTACACATCACAGTACCCCTTGTTCGCTGATCACAATACCCCTTGCCTACTTCTCACAATGCCCTTTCCTTCCTGATCACAATGCCTCTTGCTTCCTGATCACAATTCCCCTTGCTTCCTGATCACAATCCCCCATCTTTAGTGATCACAATGCCCCGTGTTACTGATCACAATACCCCCTGCTTTGTGATCACAATGCCCCTTGTTCTTAATCATGAAGACCACTGTTTCTGATAACAATACCCCCTGATGAGTGATTAAAATGCTCCCTGCTTACTGATCACAATGGCCCTTTCTTCCTGATCACATTGCCCCCTGTTTACACATCACAGTACGCATTGTTCACTGATCAAAATACCCCTTGCCTACTGATCACAATGCCCTTAGTTTCCTGATCACAATAACTGTGGCTTCCTGATCACAATTGCCCTTGCCTCCTGATCACAATCCCCCATCCTTACTGATCACAATACCCCCAATACTGATCTCAGTGCCCCCTGCTTAATTTTCAGAATACGCCCTGTTTACACATCACATACCTCTTGTAAACTGATCACGATAGCCCTTGGTAATGATTACAATGCCCTTTGCTTCCTGATCACAATATATCTTGCTTCCTGATCACAATTCCCTGGGTTCCTGATCACAATGCCCCATTCTTCCTGATCGCAATGCCCCTTGCTCTTGATAATACTGACCCTTGTTTGTGGTCACGATACCCTCTGATTAGTGATTACAATGCTCCCTACTTACTGGTCAAAATGCCCCTTTGTTCCGGATCACACTGCCCCCTTTTACTGATCACAATGCCCCCTGCTTTGTGATCACAATGCCCCTTCTTTACTGATCACAATGCCGCTTGTTTTTGATCATAATGACCCCTGTTTCTGATCACAATACCTCATGTTTAGTGATTACAATATTCCGTGCTTACTGCTCACAATGCCCTTTGGTTCCTGATCACAATGCCTCTTGCTTCCTGATCACAATTCCCCTTATTTCCTGATCACAATCCCCCATCCTTACTGATCACAGTACCCCCGTTAATGATAACAATGCCCCTGCATTGTGATCACAATGCCCCGTTTTACTGATCACAATGTCGCTTGTACTTGATCATAATGACCCCTGTTTCTGATCACAATTCCCCCTGATTAGTGATTACAATGCTCCCTGCTTACTGGTCAAAATGCCCATTTGTTCCTGATCACATTGCCACCTTTTCTGATCACTATGCATCCTGCATACTTTATAGAATATCCCCTGTTTACAGACCACAGTATTCCTTATTCACCGATCACAATACCCCTTGCCGACTGATGCCAATGCCCTTTGCTTCCTCATCACAATCCCCCATCCTTAAGGATCACTATGCCCCCTGTTACTGATCACAATGCCCCTGCTTTGTGATCACAATGCCCCTTGTTCTTAATCATAATGACCCCTGTTTTTTATCACAATCCCCCCAAATTAGTGATTATGATGCTCCCTGCTTACTGGTCAAAATGCCCCTTTGTTCCTGATCACAATGTCCCCTTTTACTGATCACAATGCCCACTGCTTACTTTTCAGAATGCCCCCTGTTTACGCATCACAGTACCCCTTGTTCACTGATCACAATACCCCTTGCCAACTGATCACAATGCCCATTGATTCCTGATCACAATACCTCTGGCTTTCTGATCACAATTCCCCTTCCTTCCTGATCACAATACCCCCGTTAATGATCACAAAGCGCCTGCTTTGTGATCACAATGCCCGTTCTTTACTGATCACCATGCTACTTGTTCTTGATCATAATGACCCCTGTTTCTGATCACAATACCCCCTGATTAGTGGTTACAATGCTCGCTGCTTACTGGTCAAAATGCCCCTTTGTTCTGGATAACAACGCCCCCTTTTACTGAACACAATGCCCCCTGCTTTGTGATCACAATGCCCCTTTCTTCCTGATCACAATGACCCCTGCTTACTTATCAGAATGCCCCCAGTTTACACATCACAGTACCCTTGTTCACCTATCACTATACCCCTTGCCTACTGATCACAATGTCCTTTGTTTCCTGATCACAACTCCACATTCTTATTGATCACAATAACCCAGTTACTGATCACAATGCCCCTTTTTTCCTGATCACAATGCCCACTGCTTACTTTTCAGAATGCCCCCTGTTTACACATCACAGTACCCCTTGTTCACTGATCACAATACCCCTTGCCTACTGGTCACAATGCCTTTTCTTCCTGATCACAATCCCTCTTGCTTCCTGATCACAATTCCCCATCATTACTGATCACAATGCCCCCTGCTTTGTGATCAAAACGCCCCTTGCTCTTGATCATAATGACCCTTGTTTGTAGTCACAATGCACCCTGAATAGTAATTACAATGCTCCCTGCTTAATGGTCAAAATTCCCCTTTTCTCCTGATCACAATGCCCCTGCTTACTTATCAGAATGCCCCCTGTTTACACATCACAGGACCCCTTGTTCTCTGATCACAATACCCCTTGCCTACTGCTCACAATGCCCTTTGCTTCCTGATCACGATAACTCTTGCTTCCTGATCAAAATTCCCCTTGCTTCCTGATCACAATTCACCTTTCTTCCTGATCACATTGCCCCCTGCATACTTATCAGAATGCCCCATCTTTACACATCACGTTACCCCTTGTTCCCTGATCGCAATACGCCTTGCCTACTGGTCACAATGCCCTTTGCTTCCTGATCAAAATTCCCCTTGCTTCCTGATCACAATCCCCAATCCTTAGTGATCACAATGCCCCCTGTTACTGATGACACTGCCCCCTGCTTTGTGATCACAATGCCCCTTGTTCTGAATCATAATGGCCCATGTTTGTGATCACAATACCACCCAATTAGTGATTACAATGCTCCCTGCTTACTCGTCAAAATGCCCCTTTATTCCTGATCAAAATTCCCCATTTTAATGATCACAATGACCCCTGCTTACTTTTCAGAATGTCCCCTGTTTACACATCACAATACCCCTTGCCTACTGAACACAATGCCTTTTGCTCCTGAGCACAATACCTCTTGCTTCCTGATCTCAATTCCCCTTACTTCCTGATCACAATCCCCCATCCTTACTGTTCACAACACCCACTGTTTCTGATCACAATGCCCCTTGCTTTGTGATTACAATGCCCCTTGTTCTTAATCATAATGACCTATGTTTGTGATCAAAATACCACCTAATTAGTGATTAAAATGCTCCCTGGTAACTGGTCAAAATGCCCCTTTCTTTCTGATCACAATGTGCCTGCTGACTTTTCAGAATGCCCCCTGTTTACACATCACAGTACCCCTTGTTGACTGATCACAATATCCCTTCCCAAGTGATCACAATGCCCTTAGCTTCCTGATCACATTACCTCAGCTTACTGATAAAAATTCCCCTTGCCTACTGATCACAATGCCCTTTGCTTCCTGAAAACAATAACTATTGCTTCCTGATCACAGTTACCCTTGCTTCCTGATCACAATACCCCTGTTACTGATCACAATGCCCCTGCTTTGTGATCACAATGACCCTTCTTTACTGATCACAATGCCGCTTGTTCTTGATCATAATGAACCCTGTTTCTGATCACAATACCCCTGATGAATGATTACAATGCTCCCTGCTTACTACTCACAATGTCCCTTTCTTCCTGATCACATTGCCCCCTGTATACACATGCAGTACGCGTTCTTCGTTGATCACAATACCCTTGCGTATTGATCACAATGCCCTTTACTTCCTGATCACAATACATCTTGCTTCGTGATCACAATTCCGCTATTTCCTGTTCACAATTCCCCATCCTTACTGATCACAATGTCCCCTGCTTTGTGATCACAATGCCACTTGCTCCTGATCATAATGACACTTGTTGTGATCACAAACCCCTTCATTAGTGATTACAATGCTCCCTGCTTTCTGCTCAAAATGGCCCTTTTTTCCTGATCACAATGCCCCCTGCTTTGTGATCACAATACCCCTTCTTTACTGATCACATTGCCGCTTGTTCTTGATCATAATGACCCCTGTTTCTGATCACAATACCTCCTGTATAGTGATTACAATATTCCGTGCTTACTGATCACAATGCCGCTTTCTTCCTGATCACAATGCCCCTGCTTACTTATCAGAATGCCCCCTGTTTACACATCACAGTACCCTTGATCAATTATCACAATACCCGTTGCCTACTGCTCACAATGCTCTTTGCTTCCTAATCACAATGACTCTTGCTTCCTGATCACAATTCCCCTTACTTCCTGATCAAAATCCCCGATTCTTACTGACCACAATACCCCGTTACTGATCACAGTGACCCCTGCTTTGTGATCACAATGCCCCTTGTTTTTTTATCACAATGCCCCTTGTTCTTGACATAATGCCCCTTGTTTCTGATCACAATACCCCCTGATTAGTGATTAGAATGCTCCCTGCTTACTGATCACAATGCCCCATTCTTCCTGATCAAAATGCCCCCTTTTACTGACCACAATGCCCCCTGCTTACTTTTCAGAATGCCCCCTGTTACACATCACAGTACCCCTTGTACACTGATCACAATACCCCTTGCCTACTTCTCACAATGCCGATTGCTTCCTGATCACAATGCCTCTTGCTTCCTGATCACAATTCCCCTTGCTTCCTGATCACAATCCCCCATCTTTAGTGATCACAATGCCCCGTGTTACTGATCACAATACCCCCTGCTTTGTGATCACAATGCCCCTTGTTCTTAATCATAATGACCACTGTTTCTGATAACAATACCCCCTGATGAGTGATTAAAATGCTCCCTGCTTACTGATCACAATGGCCCTTTCTTCCTGATCTCATTGCCCCCTGTTTACACATCACAGTACGCGTTGTTCACTGATCAAAATACCCCTTGCCTACTGATCACAATGCCCTTTGTTTCCTGATCACAATAACTGTGGCTTCCTGATCACAATTGCCCTTGCGTCCTGATCACAATCCCCCATCCTTACTGATCACAATACCCCCGATACTGATCTCAGTGCCCCCTGTTTAATTTTCAGAATACGCCCTGTTTACACATCACATACCTCTTGTTCACTGATCACGATAGCCCTTGCCTAATGATCACAATGCCCTTTGCTTCCTGATCACAATATATCTTGCTTCCTGATCACAATTCCCTGGGTTCCTGATCACAATGCCCCATTCTTCCTGATCGCAATGCCCCTTGCTCTTGATAATACTGACCTTTGTTTGTGGTCACGATACCCTCTGATTAGTGATTACAATGCTCCCTGCTTACTGGTCAAAATGCCCCTTTGTTCCGGATCACACTGCCCCCTTTTACTGATCACAATGCCCCCTGCTTTGTGATCACAATGCCCCTTATTTACTGATCACAATGCCGCTTGTTTTTGATCATAATGACCCCTGTTTCTGATCACAGTACCTCATGTTTAGTGATTACAATATTCCGTGCTTACTGCTCACAATGCCCTTTGGTTCCTGATCACAATGCCGCTTTCTTCCTGATCACAATGCCCCTGCTTACTTATCAGAATGCCCCCTGTTTACACATCACAGTACCCCTTGTTCTCTGATCACAATACCCCTTGCCTACTGCTCACAATGCCCTTTGCTTCCTGATCACAATAACTCTTGCTTCCTGATCACAATTCCCCTTGCTTCCTGATCACAATTCACCTTTCTTCCTGATCACATTGCCCCCTGCATGCTTATCAGAATGCCCCGTCTTTACACATCACGTTACCCCTTGTTCCCTGATCGCAATACACCTTGCCTACTGGTCACAAACCCTTTGCTTCCTGATCAAAATTCCCTTTGCTTCCTGATCAGAATCCCCCATCCTTAGTGATCACAATGCCCCCTGTTACTGATGACAATGCCCCCTGCTTTGTGATCACAATGCCCCTTGTTCTGAATCATAATGGCCCATGTTTGTGATCACAATACCACCCAATTAGTGATTACAATGCTCCCTGCTTACTGGTCAAAATGCCCATTTGTTCCTAATCACAATGCCACATTTTCTGATCACAATGCATCCTGCATACTTTTCAGAATATCTCCAGTTTACAACCACAGTTCCCCTTATTCACCGATCAGAATACCCCTTGCCTACTGATGCCAATGCCCTTTGCTTCCTCATCACAATCCCCCATCCTTAAGGATCACTATGCCCCCTGTTACTGATCACATTGCCCCTGCTTTGTGATCACAATGCCCCTTGTTCTTAATCATAATTACCCCTGTTTTTGATCACAATCCCCCCAAATTAGTGATTATAATGCTCCCTGCTTACTGTTCAAAATGCCCCTTTGCTCTTGATCACAATGCCCACTTTTACTGATCACAATGCCCACTGCTTACTTTTCAGAATGCCCCCTGTTTACACATCACAGTACCCTTTGTTCACTGATCACAATACCCCTTGCCAACTGATCACAATGCCCTTTGCTTCCTGATCACAATACCTCTGGCTTCCTGATCACAATTCCCCTTTCTTCCTGATCACAATGCCCCCGTTAATGATCACAAAGCGCTTGCTTTGTGATCACAATGCCCGTTCTTTACTGATCACAATGCCGCTTGTTCTTGATCATAATGACGCCTGTTTCTGATCACAATACCCCCTGATTAGTGATCACAATGCTCCCGGCTAACTGGTCAAAATGCCAGTTTGTTCCTGAACACAGTGCCCCCTTTTACTGATCACAATGCTGCCTGCTTAGTTTTCAGAATATCCACTGTTTACACATCACAGTACCCGTTGTTCACTGATTACAATACCCCATGCCTACTGATCACAATGCCCTTTGCTTCCTGATCACAATACCTCTTGCTTCCTGATCACAATTCCTCTACTTCCTGATCACAATTCCACATCCTAACTGAGCACAATACCCCCTGCTTTGTGATCCCAAAGCCCCTTTCTCTTGATCATAATGACCCTTGTTTGTGATCACAATACCCCCTGATTAGTGATTACAATGCTCCCTGCATACTGATCACAATGCCCCTTTCTTCCTGATCACAATGACCCCTGCTTACTTATCAGAAATCCCCAGTTTACACATCACAGTACCCCTTGTTCACCTATCACTATACCCCTTGTCTACTGATCACAATGTCCTTATTTTCCTGATCACAACTCCACATTCTTGTTGACCACAATAACCCAGTTACTGATCACAATGCCCCATTTTTGCTGATCACAATGCCCACTGCATTGTGATCACAGTGCCCCATGCTCTTGATCATGAAGACCCCTGTTTCTGATCACAATACCCCTGATTAGTGATTACAATGCTCCCTGCTTACTGATCACAATGACCCTTTCTTCCTGATCACAACGCCCCCTGCTTACTTTTCAGAATGCACCCTGTTTACACATCACAGTACCCGTTGTTCACTGATCACAATACCCCTTGCCTACTGATCACAATGCCCCTTGCTTCCTGATCACAATCCCTCTTGCTTCCTGATCACAAATCCCCTTACTTCCTGATCACAATTCCCCATCTTTACTGATCACAATGCCCCCTGCTTTGTGATCACAATGCCCCTTGCTCTTGATCATAATGACCCTTGTTTGTCATCACAATGAACCCTGAATAGTAATTACAATGCTCCCTGCTTAATGGTCAAAATGCCCCTTTTCTCCTGATCACAATGACCCTGCTTACTTATCAAAATGCCCCCTGTTTACACATCACAGTACCCCTTGTTCTCTGATCACAATACACCTTGCCTACTGCTCACAATGCCCTTTGCTTCCTGATCACAAGAACTCTTGCTTCCTGATCACAATTCCCCTTGCTTCCTGATCACAATTCCCCATTCTTCCTGATCACCATACCCCCATTACTGATCACAATGCCCCATTCTTCCTGATCACAATGACCCCTGCTTACTTATCAGAATGCCCCCAGTTTACACATCACAGTACCCCTTGTTCACCTATCACTATACCCCTTGCCTACTGATCACAATGTCCTTTGTTTCCTGATCACAACTCCACATTCTTATTGATCACAATAACCCAGTTACTGATCACAATGCCCCTTTTTTCCTGACCACAATCCCACTGCTTACTTTTCAGAATGCCCCCTGTTTACACATCACAGTACCCCGTGTTCACTGATCACAATCCCTCTTGCTTCCTGATCACAACTCCCCTTGCTTCCTGATCACAATCTCCCATCTTTACTGATCACAATGCCCACTGCATTGTGATCACAGTGCCCCTTGCTCTTGATCATGAAGACCCCTGTTTCTGATCACAATACCCCTGATTAGTGATTACAATGCTCCCTGCTTACTGATCACAATGACACTTTCTTCCTGATCACAACGCCCCCTGCTTACTTTTCAGAATACACCCTGTTTACACATCACAGTACCCGTTGTTCACTGATCACAATACCCCTTGCCTACTGATCACAATGCCCTTTGCTTTTTGATCACAATACCCTTGCTTCCTGATCACAATTCCCCTTACTTCCTGATCACAATTCCCCATCTTTACTGATCACAATACCCCAGTTAGCGATCACAATGCCCCCTGCTTTGTGATCACAATGCCCCTTGTTTACTAGTCAGAATGCCGCTTCTTCTCGATCATAATGACCCCTGTTTCTGATCACAATACCCCCTGATTAGTGAATAAAATGCTCCCTGTGACTGATCACAATTACACTTTCTTCCTGATCACATTGCCCCCTGCTTGCTTATCAGAATGCCCCGTATTACACATCACAGTACCTGATCACAATACCCCTTGCCTACTGATCACAATGCCCTTTGCTTCCTGATCACAATTCCTCTGGCTTCCTGATCACAATTCCCCTAGTTTCCTGATCACAATCCCCCATTCTTACTGATCACAATACACCTCACGGCGGCTTTCTCCACTCAGGGCAATGCACGTTCTTGGCAACGCAGACCAAGAACTCAAGGAAAACCGTCTGTCTCCCTGAAGTGTGCATTGAGTCACCCACTCTGTCTGTCCCACGACCCAGGACCAAGGGATGTATCACATGACCCACCATAATGAAGGCCCCTGTCTTCGCTGCTGTGCCCCTCGTTCGCAATCTCTCCCAATGCACGGTAATCCTCCATCCTACCTAGGACTCCCATCACACAGGGGAAAAGAGCCGGAACAAAACAGCAGACTCAACTATGGAGAAAAACACCAACACCCCTGTGAGTCGTGTGAGGCCTCTGACTGCAGGAAAGAAGAACTCTATGGGAAAAGCTCAGAGGCACGTGACCCACGCACAGAGAGTTCCTGCTACTACAACTTGTCGCCCCAAGATGGAAATCTGGGTGAGGCTCCGAGCACCATCGCACTGCTGGGACCCTGACGGCATGCATTTAGTCACCACCGTGATTGCCACCGACAGGGCACCGCCTCCTCACAGGACCCCAGTCCCCGGCAGGACCACACTCCAATGTGTAAGTTTCCACCTCAACACAGCCTCGGTGTGACTGTCTCAGTGTGTTTCCCAGGTTGAGTGGCCATCCCATGGCTGTCAAGCTCTGGGTCTTGGATGCTATGCTCCCCCTCCCATTCCTTCTACCTGTGTCTCCTTCTGTCATTTAGTCTGCGGGTCTCTCTCGCTCCCTGTGTGTCTCTCTCTGTTGCCCCTTCAGTGGCCTTCTTTTATTGGCTCTTAGCTCAGTTGTTCAGAGGATTTGATGTGTCAGGGGTAGTTGGAGCCTCGTCTCCTGTGGCGAGACCTAGGCCAGGTTTATTTGTACCAGAAGAGGTTGTAGGTGTGCTATTGCGGGGGCACAGAGCTTCATTGATTCACTCATAGGGGCTGGTTTTGGTCTCCCTTCACTTCTGCATTAGGTGGGGAATGGGTCAACTTGGTCACCCTAAATGAACTGGAGTCTTCTTGCCCTTGTATGTCTGGTAGGCATGGTGGACCATTCCTCATCCATGAGGGTCTTGGGTCCCTGGCGAGCTGCTGGGCGAGCTGAAGGCCTGGGTAAACTTTTCTATCAGTAGGCCCTTGTGACCATAGCTTTCATGGGTGGGATACTTCCTCTTCCAAGAAAGCCACCGGTTTGAGGCGTTGTGCACAACAAACAGGGTCCTGGTTTCACTCCCTCTGCAAGAAGGGCCAGGAGTCTCAAGTGCCACTCACAGTCTGGCAGCGAGGGGGAAGGTGGCAAGTCACCATCCGTTTGCCATTAGGGCCTGGTGTCCATGTTGCCCCACTTGCACGAGCTGTGGGGCATCCGTCTCCCGCCTTTGGCAGGGAAACTTGTGATTTGCACGCTGCTGGTGGGTGGCCAAGGTCTCCACCCTCTGTCAGGATGTTCTGGCTTCCTGACAACCCACTCAAGCAGTTTCTCCTTTCTCAGACAGAAAGGGCTAGGGCCGCATTGTTCCACTCAAGCCAGGTGGCGGCCCGATTACCTCGTCTCCAACAATGTGTCTGGGAACCATAATTTGCATTCAGGTGGGGTCTTTTTTTCCTACCAGTTGAGGCTAGGGTCCTGTGGCCCTGTTTACTAGACCATCATAAATACCTTTCCCATTGCCTAGAGTGTCTGGAGACACTGGGCTATGCTGACTTTCAAACTTCAGGTCCTACTGTCTGTCAGGCAGGATCATATATTGCATGCAAACTGCTCAAATGGAAATGGGGGCCGTGTTCCTTCCAACCAGCAGAATGGCCTGCGGAACTTCATGCCCTGACAGTGTCCCATCCTACTTCCAAGGCAGCCTTAGCCCCTGGTGGCCTCTCATGTTATCAGGACCATGCAACAAGTCCTCTCATTGAGCATTTCATCATCAAAATAACGATTGAAAGTTGTGTTACCTAGAAAAAAACCTGGCATCGCAGAATGGATAAAAGAAACCCAAAAAATAATACATATGCTTCCCACAACAGTCACTCCATATCAAAAGATACACAGAGACTGAAAGTGAAGGGACGGAAAAAATACGTTTTACCAATGGAATTGGGGAAAGAAAAAGCTGGGGAAACAATACTCAGATAACATAGACTTTAAAACAAAAGCTATAACAAGTGACAAAAAGTACATGTCATATTGATAAAACCATCAATCCAACAAGAGGATGGCACTCTTCTAATCATATACATGGCACACGTAGGACCTACTAACACTGAAAGCAAACATGGTGAGTCATAAATGAAGACATTGTGAGTCATAGTAGGGGATGATGACATGCAAATACATCATCCAGACAGAAAATCAACCAAGAAACAATGGAATTAAAGGACTTAAATTGATATTTGTAGACCATCTCACCCCTTATCCGAACAATATACATTCCTTTCAAGGGGACACGGGACATTTTCCACAATAGGTCACATGTTCGACCATCAAACATGTCTCCATAGATACAAGAAGATTGAAATGGTACCAAGCATCTTCTCTGCTATCTACCTAGAAATCAATTGCAAGAAAATAATGGGAAAACACACAGAGGCATGGGATCTAAGCAACATGCTACTCAATGGGTCAGCAATGTCATCAAGGAAGAAATGAAAAAATACCTTGAGGCTAAAGTAAGTGAAAACACAATGTTCCCAAATGTATGCACACAGCGAAAGCAGTCCTAAGAAGCAATTTCAGAGCAATAGAGGCCTACCTCCAGGAAGAAGAAAATACTCTAATAAACAGTCTATTCTTACAACTGAGGGACCTTGAAAAAGAAGACTGAGCAAACCCTCTACCATCCTCACCCTCCCCACCAACACTCACATAAACACACACACACACACACACACACGCACGCACACACACACAAAGCAATGAGAGGGCAGACGACAGTCAGTGTGAGATCAGCGTGGTTGTCTAACCTGGCCTGTGTGCCCTTTGCCTTCCTGTGTTATATTATTGACCTCTGAAACAACGGCCAGAAGAATGTTGTGTGAGACCTAAATCAGAGTCTAAAACATGGGTAAAGTTTCACCATTTCGGCTTTCCTGAGGCCAGTGCCTGAGGCCGCTAGGCCAAAGCATGGAAACATGGTACTATTTCCAGCATCTCCATCACAGTGAGCTGGGAAAGGGCTTCATTATGATGTGGTTGCCTGGTTACCAGGGTTCCAAGTTCTTTTAAGCTTTATGACCAGGAAGTGAGATCACAGACTGGGGTCTCCTCTGTGAACTTCTTCCTCATACAAAAACTTCCCAAATTCCCTCTGGGTTAGGGATTGCTCACCCTACCTCACTAAACAAGTCCACGCCCAGTTACACTAACACTGACCATGTCACAGTTTCAGGACAACCTGTGTGCAGCCGCGGCCATGGCTTTGAGGACCCAGAGCTTGGTTCAGAGCTGGCTTGCGCTCCTCACCAGTGATGTGACTCTGAGCAGCATGTGCTGTCAGGGCCTCCGCAGTTTTCCCATGTGCATAGTACAGGTCGTTCTAGCATCTCCACCTCAAAATATCATCACATTATAAACACGTGTAGTTCCTAGAAACCCTGGGCTGTGGTCACATGTTGTCGGGTGCAGACCTGACCGATGACGTTTGTGCTGAACAGAGGTCAGAACACAGCCTACGGGCTGCGTCTGATCTGGCACCTAGGGATGCACATTGGTTTCCTACCTCTATCTCAAGAGGGCTGTAATGAAATCCATTTCCAACACAGTCCCCTCTGGCACTGAACTTTCGAGGGACTCCATTATGTTGAGACTTGGGGCCAAGCACCTATCTCGGCCTGCGTGTGGGGCGGCCCCTCCATGGCTCCCAGTGTGCCTGCCTCCATGTCACACATCTCTGCGTGAGCCCCGCCTTTTAAGAATTCGCATTGTTTGGGACCCTTTTCTAAGGAATAGAGAAAAGAAAATGATGGGGCGTCACTTCCAGACTGAGTAATGGAAAGTTTATGATGCTGCCGTCTCCCTCTTTCTCTCTTTCTCTGTCTCTCTGTGTCTCTCAGGGACTTGTTTTCTATTCCTAGATCACTGTCTCTGTATGCGATGCTGTGTCTGTCTCACTCTCTGTCTCTTCATGCTTCTGGTTCTCTCTTTCAGTGTGGTGTGTGTGCGTGTCTGAGTGTGTGTGCCTGTGTGTGTGTGTGTGTTTCTTTATCTGTATGTCTCTCGCACTGTCTCCCTGTCGTGCATCTCTCTTCATATCGCACTCCTTCTCTCTCTATCTCTTCAATTTCTTCCCTTTGTCCTTCTCTCATTCAGTCTGTCTCCCTCTGCCTCGGTCTTGCTTTCTCTCTAGCCATCTGTGATTATCACGCTCAGCACAATGGGTTTGGAGAGGGGATGTATAGGAAAATATCATGTGAGTGTGTGGGGTGCTGTTCATAGCGTGGGAAAAGTGGACGGCAGTGTATAGAAGGGTGGCATTGGTGTGGGCCTGATGAACCCTGATGGTGCTTTTGGCATCCCGTGACAATGGCCGGTCAAACTCGCCAGCAGTTCGGGTCAGAGCCAGTGACAAGGCACCTGTTGGTGCAGGTCCCGGGGCCAGGGCCCATATGCCCATGCCTGGAATCCCAGGGTTCTGACAGTCCCCAAGCCTCAGTTGCCCCGAACAAGGGACTGCAGATTAGCCAGTTGTGTGTGCGGAGGCAAGCCATCCAGGGCCTGGAGAGTTCCTGCAGGCCAGCACTAGCAGTACTGTGTGACCGCCAGGGGTGCATCAGTGGCCGGCGGTGCCCCTGACATGGCGAATGAAGAAGACTCACTGCAGGCCTGGAATGGCCACTGCTCACGCCAGCAACTTCCGGATGAGCGGTTGGGGAAACGGCGAAACGTGCAGCATGGACTGATGAGGTTGGCGGAGAGTGCTCTCTGGCACACACGCTAAGTGAGAGCACCCAGCATGGTGACGCACACATAACAGGCCGGCCGGACCGGGTCCCCTTGGGCAAACAATGTCAAGTCCCTGTGCCTATGGGAATCCCACCCTGAATTAGATGATGTCGTCTGATCCCAGAACGTCAGCATGATCGGGTCTGGTTAGTACTTGCATGAGGACCTGTTGGAATACCACGTCCTACAGGCTTTTACCTTCCCCTAATGTTGCCGCCACCCCACGATGGGCTCCGTTGCATTACCTCCTGCCTATTGCCGCTCTACCGCCGCTCAACCCGCTGCTGGACCCCAGGCTATCGGCGAACTCGCCGCCCTGCCGTACAGCCTCACAACCCCAACCACATGTTGACGCCCGCTGGCTGGTGCTCCTTCGACTCTCGCCCTGCTCCTGCCCACAAGCCAGCAGCTCCCAGCCATTTGCGGCAACCATCGACACCCGCAATGCCCAGGCCCAGGGCTTTCCACTACGCATGTCTCTACCTTCGATGCATCACCTCACAGCGGCTTTCTCCAGTCAGGGCAATGCACGTCCTTGTCACCGCAGACCAAGGACTCAAGGAAAACCGTCTGTCTCCCTGCAAGTGTGCATTGAGTCACCCACTCTGTCTGTCCCACGACCCAGGACCAAGGGATGTATCACATGACCCACCATAATGAAGGCCCCTGTCTTCGCTGCTGTGCCCCTCGTTCGCAATCTCCCCCATTGCACGGTAATCCTCCATCCTACCTAGGACTCCCATCACACAGGGGAAAAGAGCTGGAACAAAACAGCAGACTCAACTATGGAGAAAAACACCAACACCCCTGTGAGTCGTGTGAGGCCTCTGACTGCAGGAAAGAAGAACTCTATGGGAAAATCTCAGAGGCACGTGACCCACGCACAGAGAGTTCCTGCTACTACAACTTGTCGCCCCAAGATGGAAATCTGGGTGAGGCTCCGAGCACCATCGCACTGCTGGGACCCTGACGGCATGCATTTAGTCACCACCGTGATTGCCACCGACAGGGCACCGCCTCCTCACAGGACCCCAGTCCCCGGCAGGACCACACTCCAATGTGTAAGTTTCCACCTCAACACAGCCTCGGTGTGACTGTCTCAGTGTGTTTCCCAGGTTGAGTGGCCATCCCATGGCTGTCAAGCTCTGGGTCTTGGATGCTATGCTCCCCCTCCCATTCCTTCTACCTGTGTCTCCTTCTGTCATTTAGTCTGCGGGTCTCTCTCGCTCCCTGTGTGTCTCTCTCTGTTGCCCCTTCAGTGGCCTTCTTTTATTGGCTCTTAGCTCAGTTGTTCAGAGGATTTGATGTGTCAGGGGTAGTTGGAGCCTCGTCTCCTGTGGCGAGACCTAGGCCAGGTTTATTTGTACCAGAAGAGGTTGTAGGTGTGCTATTGCGGGGGCACAGAGCTTCATTGATTCACTCATAGGGGCTGGTTTTGGTCTCCCTTCACTTCTGCATTAGGTGGGGAATGGGTCAACTTGGTCACCCTAAATGAACTGGAGTCTTCTTGCCCTTGTATGTCTGGTAGGCATGGTGGACCATTCCTCATCCATGAGGGTCTTGGGTCCCTGGCGAGCTGCTGGGCGAGCTGAAGGCCTGGGTAAACTTTTCTATCAGTAGGCCCTTGTGACCATAGCTTTCATGGGTGGGATACTTCCTCTTCCAAGAAAGCCACCGGTTTGAGGCGTTGTGCACAACAAACAGGGTCCTGGTTTCACTCCCTCTGCAAGAAGGGCCAGGAGTCTCAAGTGCCACTCACAGTCTGGCAGCGAGGGGGAAGGTGGCAAGTCACCATCCGTTTGCCATTAGGGCCTGGTGTCCATGTTGCCCCACTTGCACGAGCTGTGGGGCATCCGTCTCCCGCCTTTGGCAGGGAAACTTGTGATTTGCACGCTGCTGGTGGGTGGCCAAGGTCTCCACCCTCTGTCAGGATGTTCTGGCTTCCTGACAACCCACTCAAGCAGTTTCTCCTTTCTCAGACAGAAAGGGCTAGGGCCGCATTGTTCCACTCAAGCCAGGTGGCGGCCCGATTACCTCGTCTCCAACAATGTGTCTGGGAACCATAATTTGCATTCAGATGGGGTCTTTTTTTCCTACCAGTTGAGGCTAGGGTCCTGTGGCCCTGTTTACTAGACCATCATAAATACCTTTCCCATTGCCTAGAGTGTCTGGAGACACTGGGCTATGCTGACTTTCAAACTTCAGGTCCTACTGTCTGTCAGGCAGGGTCATATATTGCATGCAACCTGCTCAAATGGAAATGGGGGCCGTGTTCCTTCCAACCAGCAGAATGGCCTGTGGAACTTCATGCCCTGACAGTGTCCCATCCTACTTCCAAGGCAGCCTTAGCCCCTGGTGGCCTCTCATGTTATCAGGACCATGCAACAAGTCCTCTCATTGAGCATTTCATCATCAAAATAACGATTGAAAGTTGTGTTACCTAGAAAAAAACCTGGCATCGCAGAATGGATAAAAGAAACCCAAAAAATAATACATATGCTTCCCACAACAGTCACTCCATATCGAAAGATACACAGAGACTGAAAGTGAAGGGACGGAAAAAATACGTTTTACCAATGGAATTGGGGAAAGAAAAAGCTGGGGAAACAATACTCAGATAACATAGACTTTAAAACAAAAGCTATAACAAGTGACAAAAAGTACATGTCATATTGATAAAACCATCAATCCAACAAGAGGATGGCACTCTTCTAATCATATACATGGCACACGTAGGACCTACTAACACTGAAAGCAAACATGGTGAGTCATAAATGAAGACATTGTGAGTCATAGTAGGGGATGATGACATGCAAATACATCATCCAGACAGAAAATCAACCAAGAAACAATGGAATTAAAGGACTTAAATTGATATTTGTAGACCATCTCACCCCTTATCCGAACAATATACATTCCTTTCAAGGGGACACGGGACATTTTCCACAATAGGTCACATGTTCGACCATCAAACATGTCTCCATAGATACAAGAAGATTGAAATGGTACCAAGCATCTTCTCTGCTATCTACCTAGAAATCAATTGCAAGAAAATAATGGGAAAACACACAGAGGCATGGGATCTAAGCAACATGCTACTCAATGGGTCAGCAATGTCATCAAGGAAGAAATGAAAAAATACCTTGAGGCTAAAGTAAGTGAAAACACAATGTTCCCAAATGTATGCACACAGCGAAAGCAGTCCTAAGAAGCAATTTCAGAGCAATAGAGGCCTACCTCCAGGAAGAAGAAAATACTCTAATAAAGAGTCTATTCTTACAACTGAGGGACCTTGAAAAAGAAGACTGAGCAAACCCTCTACCATCCTCACCCTCCCCACCAACACTCACATAAACACACACACACACACACACACACGCACGCACACACACACAAAGCAATGAGAGGGCAGACGACAGTCAGTGTGAGATCAGCGTGGTTGTCTAACCTGGCCTGTGTGCCCTTTGCCTTCCTGTGTTATATTATTGACCTCTGAAACAACGGCCAGAAGAATGTTGTGTGAGACCTAAATCAGAGTCTAAAACATGGGTAAAGTTTCACCATTTCTGCTTTCCTGAGGCCAGTGCCTGAGGCCGCTAGGCCAAAGCATGGGAACATGGTACTATTTCCAGCATCTCCATCACAGTGAGCTGGGAAAGGGCTTCATTATGATGTGGTTGCCTGGTTACCAGGGTTCCAAGTTCTTTTAAGCTTTATGACCAGGAAGTGAGATCACAGACTGGGGTCTCCTCTGTGAACTTCTTCCTCATACAAAAACTTCCCAAATTCCCTCTGGGTTAGGGATTGCTCACCCTACCTCACTAAACAAGTCCACGCCCAGTTACACTAACACTGACCATGTCACAGTTTCAGGACAACCTGTGTGCAGCCGCGGCCATGGCTTTGAGGACCCAGAGCTTGGTTCAGAGCTGGCTTGCGCTCCTCACCAGTGATGTGACTCTGAGCAGCATGTGCTGTCAGGGCCTCCGCAGTTTACCCATGTGCATAGTACAGGTCGTTCTAGCATCTCCACCTCAAAATATCATCACATTATAAACACGTGTAGTTCCTAGAAACCCTGGGCTGTGGTCACATGTTGTCGGGTGCAGACCTGACCGATGACGTTTGTGCTGAACAGAGGTCAGAACACAGCCTACGGGCTGCGTCTGATCTGGCACCTAGGGATGCACATTGGTTTCCTACCTCTATCTCAAGAGGGCTGTAATGAAATCCATTTCCAACACAGTCCCCTCTGGCACTGAACTTTCGAGGGACTCCATTATGTTGAGACTTGGGGCCAAGCACCTATCTCGGCCTGCGTGTGGGGCGGCCCCTCCATGGCTCCCAGTGTGCCTGCCTCCATGTCACACATCTCTGCGTGAGCCCCGCCTTTTAAGAATTCGCATTGTTTGGGACCCTTTTCTAAGGAATAGAGAAAAGAAAATGATGGGGCGTCACTTCCAGACTGAGTAATGGAAAGTTTATGATGCTGCCGTCTCCCTCTTTCTCTCTTTCTCTGTCTCTCTGTGTCTCTCAGGGACTTGTTTTCTATTCCTAGATCACTGTCTCTGTATGCGATGCTGTGTCTGTCTCACTCTCTGTCTCTTCATGCTTCTGGTTCTCTCTTTCAGTGTGGTGTGTGTGCGTGTCTGAGTGTGTGTGCCTGTGTGTGTGTGTGTGTTTCTTTATCTGTATGTCTCTCGCACTGTCTCCCTGTCGTGCATCTCTCTTCATATCGCACTCCTTCTCTCTCTATCTCTTCAATTTCTTCCCTTTGTCCTTCTCTCATTCAGTCTGTCTCCCTCTGCCTCGGTCTTGCTTTCTCTCTAGCCATCTGTGATTATCACGCTCAGCACAATGGGTTTGGAGAGGGGATGTATAGGGAAATATCATGTGAGTGTGTGGGGTGCTGTTCATAGCGTGGGAAAAGTGGACGGCAGTGTATAGAAGGGTGGCATTGGTGTGGGCCTGATGAACCCTGATGGTGCTTTTGGCATCCCGTGACAATGGCCGGTCAAACTGGCCAGCAGTTCGGGTCAGAGCCAGTGACAAGGCACCTGTTGGTGCAGGTCCCGGGGCCAGGGCCCATATGCCCATGCCTGGAATCCCAGGGTTCTGACAGTCCCCAAGCCTCAGTTGCCCCGAACAAGGGACTGCAGTTTAGCCAGTTGTGTGTGCGGAGGCAAGCCATCCAGGGCCTGGAGAGTTCCTGCAGGCCAGCACTAGCAGTACTGTGTGACCGCCAGGGGTGCATCAGTGGCCGGCGGTGCCCCTGACATGGCGAATGAAGAAGACTCACTGCAGGCCTGGAATGGCCACTGCTCACGCCAGCAACTTCCGGATGAGCGGTTGAGGAAACGGCGAAACGTGCAGCATGGACTGATGAGGTTGGCGGAGAGTGCTCTCTGGCACACACGCTAAGTGAGAGCACCCAGCATGGTGACGCACACATAACAGGCCGGCCGGACCGGGTCCCCTTGGGCAAACAATGTCAAGTCCCTGTGCCTATGGGAATCCCACCCTGAATTAGATGATGTCGTCTGATCCCAGAACGTAAGCATGATCGGGTCTGGTTAGTACTTGCATGAGGACCTGTTGGAATACCACGTCCTACAGGCTTTTACCTTCCCCTAATGTTGCCGCCACCCCACAATGGGCTCCGTTGCAATACCTCCTGCCTATTGCCGCTCTACCGCCGCTCAACCCGCTGCTGGTCCCCAGGCTATCGGCGAACTCGCCGCTCTGCCGTAAAGCCTCACAACCCCAACCACATGTTGACGCCCGCTGGCTGGTGCTCCTTCGACTCTCGCCCTGCTCCTGCCCACAAGCCAGCAGCTCCCAGCCATTTGCGGCAACCATCGACACCCGCAATGCCCAGGCCCAGGGCTTTCCACTACACATGTCTCTACCTTCGATGCATCACCTCACAGCGGCTTTCTCCAGTCAGGGCAATGCACGTCCTTGTCACCACAGACCAAGGACTCAAGGAAAACCGTCTGTCTCCCTGCAAGTGTGCATTGAGTCACCCACTCTGTCTGTCCCTCGACCCAGGACCAAGGGATGTATCACATGACCCACCATAATGAAGGCCCCTGTCTTCGCTGCTGTGCCCCTCGTTCGCAATCTCCCCCAATGCACGGTAATCCTCCATCCTACCTAGGACTCCCATCACACAGGGGAAAAGAGCCGGAACAAAACAGCAGACTCAACTATGGAGAAAAACACCAACACCCCTGTGAGTCGTGTGAGGCCTCTGACTGCAGGAAAGAAGAACTCTATGGGAAAAGCTCAGAGGAACGTGACCCACGCACAGAGAGTTCCTGCTACTACAAATTGTCGCCCCAAGATGGAAATCTGGGTGAGGCTCCGAGCACCATCGCACTGCTGGGACCCTGACGGCATGCATTTAGTCACCACCGTGATTGCCACCGACAGGGCACCGCCTCCTCACAGGACCCCAGTCCCCGGCAGGACCACACTCCAATGTGTAAGTTTCCACCTCAACACAGCCTCGGTGTGACTGTCTCAGTGTGTTTCCCAGGTTGAGTGGCCATCCCATGGCTGTCAAGCTCTGGGTCTTGGATGCTATGCTCCCCCTCCCATTCCTTCTACCTGTGTCTCCTTCTGTCATTTTGTCTGCGGGTCTCTCTCGCTCCCTGTGTGTCTCTCTCTGTTGCCCCTTCAGTGGCCTTCTTTTATTGGCTCTTAGCTCAGTTGTTCAGAGGATTTGATGTGTCAGGGGTAGTTGGAGCCTCCTCTCCTGTGGCGAGACCTAGGCCAGGTTTATTTGTACCAGAAGAGGTTGTAGGTGTGCTATTGCGGGGGCACAGAGCTTCATTGATTCACTCATAGGGGCTGGTTTTGGTCTCCCTTCACTTCTGCATTAGGTGGGGAATGGGTCAACTTGGTCACCCTAAATGAACTGGAGTCTTCTTGCCCTTGTATGTCTGGTAGGCATGGTGGACCATTCCTCATCCATGAGGGTCTTGGGTCCCTGGCGAGCTGCTGGGCGAGCTGAAGGCCTGGGTAAACTTTTCTATCAGTAGGCCCTTGTGACCATAGCTTTCATGGGTGGGATACTTCCTCTTCCAAGAAAGCCACCGGTTTGAGGCGTTGTGCACAACAAACAGGGTCCTGGGTTCACTCCCTCTGCAAGAAGGGCCAGGAGTCTCAAGTGCCACTCACAGTCTGGCAGCGAGGGGGAAGGTGGCAAGTCACCATCCGTTTGCCATTAGGGCCTGGTGTCCATGTTGCCCCACTTGCACGAGCTGTGGGGCATCCGTCTCCCGCCTTTGGCAGGGAAACTTGTGATTTGCACGCTGCTGGTGGGTGGCCAAGGTCTCCACCCTCTGTCAGGATGTTCTGGCTTCCTGACAACCCACTCAAGCAGTTTCTCCTTTCTCAGACAGAAAGGGCTAGGGCCGCATTGTTCCACTCAAGCCAGGTGGCGGCCCGATTACCTCGTCTCCAACAATGTGTCTGGGAACCATAATTTGCATTCAGGTGGGGTCTTTTTTTCCTACCAGTTGAGGCTAGGGTCCTGTGGCCCTGTTTACTAGACCATCATAAATACCTTTCCCATTGCCTAGAGTGTCTGGAGACACTGGGCTATGCTGACTTTCAAACTTCAGGTCCTACTGTCTGTCAGGCAGGGTCACACATTGCATGCGACCTGCTCAAATGGAAATGGGGGCCGTGTTCCTTCCAACCAGCAGAATGGCCTGTGGAACTTCATGCCCTGACAGTGTCCCATCCTACTTCCAAGGCAGCCTTAGCACCTGGTGGCCTCTCATGTTATCAGGACCATGCAACAAGTCCTCTCATTGAGCATTTCATCATCAAAATAATGATTGAAAGTTGTGTTACCTAGAAAAAAACCTGGCATCACAGAATGGATAAAAGAAACCCAAAAAATAATACATATGCTTCCCACAACAGTCACTCCATATCAAAAGACACACAGAGACTGAAAGTGAAGGGACGGAAAAAATACGTTTTACCAATGGAATTGGGGAAAGAAAAAGCTGGGGAAACAATACTCAGATAACATAGACTTTAAAACAAAAGCTATAACAAGTGACAAAAAGTACATGTCATATTGATAAAACCATCAATCCAACAAGAGGATGGCACTCTTCTAATCATATACATGGCACACGTAGGACCTACTAACACTGAAAGCAAACATGGTGAGTCATAAATGAAGACATTGTGAGTCATAGTAGGGGATGATGACATGCAAATACATCATCCAGACAGAAAATCAACCATGAAACAATGGAATTAAAGGACTTAAATTGATATTTATAGACCATCTCACCCCTTATCCGAACAATATACATTCCTTTCAAGGGGACACGGGACATTTTCCACAATAGGTCACATGTTCGACCATCAAACATGTCTCCATAGATACAAGAAGATTGAAATGGTACCAAGCATCTTCTCTGGTATCTACCTAGAAATCAATTGCAAGAAAATAATGGGAAAACACACAAAGGCATGGGATCTAAGCAACATGCTACTCAATGGGTCAGCAATGTCATCAAGGAAGAAATGAAAAAATACCTTGAGGCTAAAGTAAGTGAAAACACAATGTTCCCAAATGTATGCACACAGCGAAAGCAGTCCTAAGAAGCAATTTCAGAGCAATAGAGGCCTACCTCCAGGAAGAAGAAAATACTCTAATAAACAGTCTATTCTTACAACTGAGGGACCTTGAAAAAGAAGACTGAGCAAACCCTCTACCATCCTCACCCTCCCCACCAACACTCACATAAACACACACACACACACACACACACACACACACACACACACGCACGCACACACACACAAAGCAATGAGAGGGCAGACGACAGTCAGTGTGAGATCAGCGTGGTTGTCTAACCTGGCCTGTGTGCCCTTTGCCTTCCTGTGTTATATTATTGACCTCTGAAACAACGGCCAGAAGAATGTTGTGTGAGACCTAAATCAGAGTCTAAAACATGGGTAAAGTTTCACCATTTCGGCTTTCCTGAGGCCAGTAGGCCAAAGCATGGAAACATGGTACTATTTCCAGCATCTCCATCACAGTGAGCTGGGAAAGGGCTTCATTATGATGTGGTTGCCTGGTTACCAGGGTTCCAAGTTCTTTTAAGCTTTATGACCAGGAAGTGAGATCACAGACTGGGGTCTCCTCTGTGAACTTCTTCCTCATACAAAAACTTCCCAAATTCCCTCTGGGTTAGGGATTGCTCACCCTACCTCACTAAACAAGTCCACGCCCAGTTACACTAACACTGACCATGTCACAGTTTCAGGACAACCTGTGTGCAGCCGCGGCCATGGCTTTGAGGACCTTGAGCTTGGTTCAGAGCTGGCTTGCGCTCCTCACCAGTGATGTGACTCTGAGCAGCATGTGCTGTCAGGGCCTCCGCAGTTTTCCCATGTGCATAGTACAGGTCGTTCTAGCATCTCCACCTCAAAATATCATCACATTATAAACACGTGTAGTTCCTAGAAACCCTGGGCTGTGGTCACATGTTGTCGGGTGCAGACCTGACCGATGACGTTTGTGCTGAACAGAGGTCAGAACACAGCCTACGGGCTGCGTCTGATCTGGCACCTAGGGATGCACATTGGTTTCCTACCTCTATCTCAAGAGGGCTGTAATGAAATCCATTTCCAACACAGTCCCCTCTGGCACTGAACTTTCGAGGGACTCCATTATGTTGAGACTTGGGGCCAAGCACCTATCTCGGCCTGCGTGTGGGGCGGCCCCTCCATGGCTCCCAGTGTGCCTGCCTCCATGTCACACATCTCTGCGTGAGCCCCGCCTTTTAAGAATTCGCATTGTTTGGGACCCTTTTCTAAGGAATAGAGAAAAGAAAATGATGGGGCGTCACTTCCAGACTGAGTAATGGAAAGTTTATGATGCTGCCGTCTCCCTCTTTCTCTCTTTCTCTGTCTCTCTGTGTCTCTCAGGGACTTGTTTTCTATTCCTAGATCACTGTCTCTGTATGCGATGCTGTGTCTGTCTCACTCTCTGTCTCTTCATGCTTCTGGTTCTCTCTTTCAGTGTGGTGTGTGTGCGTGTCTGAGTGTGTGTGCCTGTGTGTGTGTGTGTGTTTCTTTATCTGTATGTCTCTCGCACTGTCTCCCTGTCATGCATCTCTCTTCATATCGCACTCCTTCTCTCTCTATCTCTTCAATTTCTTCCCTTTGTCCTTCTCTCATTCAGTCTGTCTCCCTCTGCCTCGGTCTTGCTTTCTCTCTAGCCATCTGTGATTATCACGCTCAGCACAATGGGTTTGGAGAGGGGATGTATAGGAAAATATCATGTGAGTGTGTGGGGTGCTGTTCATAGCGTGGGAAAAGTGGACGGCAGTGTATAGAAGGGTGGCATTGGTGTGGGCCTGATGAACCCTGATGGTGCTTTTGGCATCCCGTGACAATGGCCGGTCAAACTGGCCAGCAGTTCGGGTCAGAGCCAGTGACAAGGCACCTGTTGGTGCAGGTCCCGGGGCCAGGGCCCATATGCCCATGCCTGGAATCCCAGGGTTCTGACAGTCCCCAAGCCTCAGTTGCCCCGAACAAGGGACTGCAGATTAGCCAGTTGTGTGTGCGGAGGCAAGCCATCCAGGGCCTGGAGAGTTCCTGCAGGCCAGCACTAGCAGTACTGTGTGACCGCCAGGGGTGCATCAGTGGCCGGCGGTGCCCCTGACATGGCGAATGAAGAAGACTCACTGCAGGCCTGGAATGGCCACTGCTCACGCCAGCAACTTCCGGATGAGCGGTTGGGGAAACGGCGAAACGTGCAGCATGGACTGATGAGGTTGGCGGAGAGTGCTCTCTAGCACACACGCTAAGTGAGAGCACCCAGCATGGTGACGCACACATAACAGGCCGGCCGGACCGGGTCCCCTTGGGCAAACAATGTCAAGTCCCTGTGCCTATGGGAATCCCACCCTGAATTAGATGATGTCGTCTGATCCCAGAACGTAAGCATGATCGGGTCTGGTTAGTACTTGCATGAGGACCTGTTGGAATACCACGTCCTACAGGCTTTTACCTTCCCCTAATGTTGCCGCCACCCCACAATGGGCTCCGTTGCAATACCTCCTGCCTATTGCCGCTCTACCGCCGCTCAACCCGCTGCTGGTCCCCAGGCTATCGGCGAACTCGCCGCTCTGCCGTAAAGCCTCACAACCCCAACCACATGTTGACGCCCGCTGGCTGGTGCTCCTTCGACTCTCGCCCTGCTCCTGCCCACAAGCCAGCAGCTCCCAGCCATTTGAGGCAACCATCGACACCCGCAATGCCCAGGCCCAGGGCTTTCCACTACACATGTCTCTACCTTCGATGCATCACCTCACAGCGGCTTTCTCCAGTCAGGGCAATGCACGTCCTTGTCACCGCAGACCAAGGACTCAAGGAAAACCGTCTGTCTCCCTGCAAGTGTGCATTGAGTCACCCACTCTGTCTGTCCCTCGACCCAGGACCAAGGGATGTATCACATGACCCACCATAATGAAGGCCCCTGTCTTCGCTGCTGTGCCCCTCGTTCGCAATCTCCCCCAATGCACGGTAATCCTCCATCCTACCTAGGACTCCCATCACACAGGGGAAAAGAGCCGGAACAAAACAGCAGACTCAACTATGGAGAAAAACACCAACACCCCTGTGAGTCGTGTGAGGCCTCTGACTGCAGGAAAGAAGAACTCTATGGGAAAAGCTCAGAGGAACGTGACCCACGCACAGAGAGTTCCTGCTACTACAACTTGTCGCCCCAAGATGGAAATCTGGGTGAGGCTCCGAGCACCATCGCACTGCTGGGACCATGACGGCATGCATTTAGTCACCACCGTGATTGCCACCGACAGGGCACCGCCTCCTCACAGGACCCCAGTCCCCGGCAGGACCACACTCCAATGTGTAAGTTTCCACCTCAACACAGCCTCGGTGTGACTGTCTCAGTGTGTTTCCCAGGTTGAGTGGCCATCCCATGGCTGTCAAGCTCTGGGTCTTGGATGCTATGCTCCCCCTCCCATTCCTTCTACCTGTGTCTCCTTCTGTCATTTTGTCTGCGGGTCTCTCTCGCTCCCTGTGTGTCTCTCTCTGTTGCCCCTTCAGTGGCCTTCTTTTATTGGCTCTTAGCTCAGTTGTTCAGAGGATTTGATGTGTCAGGGGTAGTTGGAGCCTCCTCTCCTGTGGCGAGACCTAGGCCAGGTTTATTTGTACCAGAAGAGGTTGTAGGTGTGCTATTGCGGGGGCACAGAGCTTCATTGATTCACTCATAGGGGCTGGTTTTGGTCTCCCTTCACTTCTGCATTAGGTGGGGAATGGGTCAACTTGGTCACCCTAAATGAACTGGAGTCTTCTTGCCCTTGTATGTCTGGTAGGCATGGTGGACCATTCCTCATCCATGAGGGTCTTGGTTCCCTGGCGAGCTGCTGGGCGAGCTGAAGGCCTGGGTAAACTTTTCTATCAGTAGGCCCTTGTGACCATAGCTTTCATGGGTGGGATACTTCCTCTTCCAAGAAAGCCACCGGTTTGAGGCGTTGTGCACAACAAACAGGGTCCTGGGTTCACTCCCTCTGCAAGAAGGGCCAGGAGTCTCAAGTGCCACTCACAGTCTGCCAGCGAGGGGGAAGGTGGCAAGTCACCATCCGTTTGCCATTAGGGCCTGGTGTCCATGTTGCCCCACTTGCACGAGCTGTGGGGCATCCGTCTCCCGCCTTTGGCAGGGAAACTTGTGATTTGCACGCTGCTGGTGGGTGGCCAAGGTCTCCACCCTCTGTCAGGATGTTCTGGCTTCCTGACAACCCACTCAAGCAGTTTCTCCTTTCTCAGACAGAAAGGGCTAGGGCCGCATTGTTCCACTCAAGCCAGGTGGCGGCCCGATTACCTCGTCTCCAACAATGTGTCTGGGAACCATAATTTGCATTCAGGTGGGGTCTTTTTTTCCTACCAGTTGAGGCTAGGGTCCTGTGGCCCTGTTTACTAGACTATCATAAATACCTTTCCCATTGCCTAGAGTGTCTGGAGACACTGGGCTATGCTGACTTTCAAACTTCAGGTCCTACTGTCTGTCAGGCAGGGTCACACATTGCATGCGACCTGCTCAAATGGAAATGGGGGCCGTGTTCCTTCCAACCAGCAGAATGGCCTGTGGAACTTCATGCCCTGACAGTGTCCCATCCTACTTCCAAGGCAGCCTTAGCACCTGGTGGCCTCTCATGTTATCAGGACCATGCAACAAGTCCTCTCATTGAGCATTTCATCCTCAAAATAATGATTGAAAGTTGTGTTACCTAGAAAAAAACCTGGCATCACAGAATGGATAAAAGAAACCCAAAAAATAATACATATGCTTCCCACAACAGTCACTCCATATCAAAAGACACACAGAGACTGAAAGTGAAGGGACGGAAAAAATACGTTTTACCAATGGAATTGGGGAAAGAAAAAGCTGGGGAAACAATACTCAGATAACATAGACTTTAAAACAAAAGCTATAACAAGTGACAAAAAGTACATGTCATATTGATAAAACCATCAATCCAACAAGAGGATGGCACTCTTCTAATCATATACATGGCACACGTAGGACCTACTAACACTGAAAGCAAACATGGTGAGTCATAAATGAAGACATTGTGAGTCATAGTAGGGGATGATGACATGCAAATACATCATCCAGACAGAAAATCAACCATGAAACAATGGAATTAAAGGACTTAAATTGATATTTATAGACCATCTCACCCCTTATCCGAACAATATACATTCCTTTCAAGGGGACACGGGACATTTTCCACAATAGGTCACATGTTCGACCATCAAACATGTCTCCATAGATACAAGAAGATTGAAATGGTACCAAGCATCTTCTCTGGTATCTACCTAGAAATCAATTGCAAGAAAATAATGGGAAAACACACAAAGGCATGGGATCTAAGCAACATGCTACTCAATGGGTCAGCAATGTCATCAAGGAAGAAATGAAAAAATACCTTGAGGCTAAAGTAAGTGAAAACACAATGTTCCCAAATGTATGCACACAGCGAAAGCAGTCCTAAGCAATTTCAGAGCAATAGAGGCCTACCTCCAGGAAGAAGAAAATACTCTAATAAACAGTCTATTCTTACAACTGAGGGACCTTGAAAAAGAAGACTGAGCAAACCCTCTACCATCCTCACCCTCCCCACCAACACTCACATAAACACACACACACACACACACACACACACACACACACACGCACACACACACAAAGCAATGAGAGGGCAGACGACAGTCAGTGTGAGATCAGCGTGGTTGTCTAACCTGGCCTGTGTGCCCTTTGCCTTCCTGTGTTATATTATTGACCTCTGAAACAACGGCCAGAAGAATGTTGTGTGAGACCTAAATCAGAGTCTAAAACATGGGTAAAGTTTCACCATTTCGGCTTTCCTGAGGCCAGTGCCTGAGGCCGCTAGGCCAAAGCATGGAAACATGGTACTATTTCCAGCATCTCCATCACAGTGAGCTGGGAAAGGGCTTCATTATGATGTGGTTGCCTGGTTACCAGGGTTCCAAGTTCTTTTAAGCTTTATGACCAGGAAGTGAGATCACAGACTGGGGTCTCCTCTGTGAACTTCTTCCTCATACAAAAACTTCCCAAATTCCCTCTGGGTTAGGGATTGCTCACCCTACCTCACTAAACAAGTCCACGCCCAGTTACACTAACACTGACCATGTCACAGTTTCAGGACAACCTGTGTGCAGCCGCGGCCATGGCTTTGAGGACCTTGAGCTTGGTTCAGAGCTGGCTTGCGCTCCTCACCAGTGATGTGACTCTGAGCAGCATGTGCTGTCAGGGCCTCCGCAGTTTTCCCATGTGCATAGTACAGGTCGTTCTAGCATCTCCACCTCAAAATATCATCACATTATAAACACGTGTAGTTCCTAGAAACCCTGGGCTGTGGTCACATGTTGTCGGGTGCAGACCTGACCGATGACGTTTGTGCTGAACAGAGGTCAGAACACAGCCTACGGGCTGCGTCTGATCTGGCACCTAGGGATGCACATTGGTTTCCTACCTCTATCTCAAGAGGGCTGTAATGAAATCCATTTCCAACACAGTCCCCTCTGGCACTGAACTTTCGAGGGACTCCATTATGTTGAGACTTGGGGCCAAGCACCTATCTCGGCCTGCGTGTGGGGCGGCCCCTCCATGGCTCCCAGTGTGCCTGCCTCCATGTCACAGATCTCTGAGTGAGCCCCGCCTTTTAAGAATTCGCATTGTTTGGGACCCTTTTCTAAGGAATAGAGAAAAGAAAATGATGGGGCGTCACTTCCAGACTGAGTAATGGAAAGTTTATGATGCTGCCGTCTCCCTCTTTCTCTCTTTCTCTGTCTCTCTGTGTCTCTCAGGGACTTGTTTTCTATTCCTAGATCACTGTCTCTGTATGCGATGCTGTGTCTGTCTCACTCTCTGTCTCTTCATGCTTCTGGTTCTCTCTTTCAGTGTGGTGTGTGTGCGTGTCTGAGTGTGTGTGCCTGTGTGTGTGTGTGTGTTTCTTTATCTGTATGTCTCTCGCACTGTCTCCCTGTCGTGCATCTCTCTTCATATCGCACTCCTTCTCTCTCTATCTCTTCAATTTCTTCCCTTTGTCCTTCTCTCATTCAGTCTGTCTCCCTCCGCTTCGGTCTTGCTTTCTCTCTAGCCATCTGTGATTATCACGCTCAGCACAATGGGTTTGGAGAGGGGATGTATAGGAAAATATCATGTGTGTGTGGGGTGCTGTTCATAGCGTGGGAAAAGTGGACGGCAGTGTATAGAAGGGTGGCATTGGTGTGGGCCTGATGAACCCTGATGGTGCTTTTGGCATCCCGTGACAATGGCAGGTCAAACTGGCCAGCAGTTCGGGTCAGAGCCAGTGACAAGGCACCTGTTGGTGCCGGTCCCCGGGCCAGGGCCCATATGCCCATGCCTGGAATCCCAGGGTTCTGACAGTCCCCAAGCCTCAGTTGCCCCGAAAAAGGGACTGCAGATTAGCCAGTTGTGTGTGCGGCGGCAAGTCATCCAGGGCCTGGAGAGTTCCTGCGGGCCAGCACTAGCAGTACTGTGTGACCGCCAGGGGAGCATCAGTGGCCGGCGGTGCCCCTGACATGGCGGATGAAGAAGACTCACTGCAAGCCTGGAATGGCCACTGCTCACGCCAGCAACTTCCGGATGAGCGGTTGGGGAAACGGCGAAACGTGCAGCATGGACTGATGAGGTTGGCGGAGAGTGCTCTCTGGCACACACTCTAAGTGAGAGCACCCAGCATGGTGACGCACACATAACAGGCCGGCCGGACCGGGTCCCCTTGGGCAAACAATGTCAAGTCCCTGTGCCTATGGGAATCCCACCCTGAATTAGATGATGTCGTCTGATCCCAGAACGTAAGCATGATCGGGTCTGGTTAGTACTTGCATGAGGACCTGTTGGAATACCACGTCCTACAGGCTTTTACCTTCCCCTAATGTTGCCGCCACCCCACAATGGGCTCCGTTGCAATACCTCCTGCCTATTGCCGCTCTGCCGCTGCTCAACCCGCTGCTGGTCCCCAGGCTATCGGCGAACTCGCCGCCCTGCCGTACAGCCTCACAACCCCAACCACATTTTGACGCCCACTGGCTGGTGCTCCTTCTGCTCTCGCGCTGCTCCTGCCCACAAGCCAGCAGCTCCCAGCCATTTGCGGCAACCATCGACACCCGCAATGCCCAGGCCCAGGGCTTTCCACTACACATGTCTCTACCTTCGATGCATCACCTCACGGCGGCTTTCTCCAGTCAGGGCAATGCACGTCCTTGTCACCGCAGACCAAGGACTCAAGGAAAACCGTCTGTCTCCCTGCAAGTGTGCATTGAGTCACCCACTCTGTCTGTCCCTCGACCCAGGACCAAGGGATGTATCACATGACCCACCATAATGAAGGCCCCTGTCTTCGCTGCTGTGCCCCTCGTTCGCAATCTCCCCCAATGCACGGTAATCCTCCATCCTACCTAGGACTCCCATCACACAGGGGAAAAGAGCCGGAACAAAACAGCAGACTCAACTATGGAGAAAAACACCAACACCCCTGTGAGTCGTGTGAGGCCTCTGACTGCAGGAAATAAGAACTCTATGGGAAAAGCTCAGAGGCACGTGACCCACGCACAGAGAGTACCTGCTACTACAACTTGTCGCCCCAAGATGGAAATCTGGGTGAGGCTCCGAGCACCATCGCACTGCTGGGACCATGACGGCATGCATTTAGTCACCACCGTGATTGCCACCGACAGGGCACCGCCTCCTCACAGGACCCCAGTCCCCGGCACGACCACACTCCAATGTGTAAGTTTCCACCTCAACACAGCCTCGGTGTGACTGTCTCAGTGTGTTTCCCAGGTTGAGTGGCCATCCCATGGCTGTCAAGCTCTGGGTCTTGGATGCTATGCTCCCCCTCCCATTCCTTCTCCCTGTGTCTCCTTCTGTCATTTAGTCTGCGGGTCTCTCTCGCTCCCTGTGTGTCTCTCTCTGTTGCCCCTTCAGTGGCCTTCTTTTATTGGCTCTTAGCTCAGTTGTTCAGAGGATTTGATGTGTCAGGGGTAGTTGGAGCCTCCTCTCCTGTGGCGAGACCTAGGCCAGGTTTATTTGTACCAGAAGAGGTTGTAGGTGTGCTATTGCGGGGGCACAGAGCTTCATTGATTCACTCATAGGGGCTGGTTTCGGTCTCCCTTCACTTCTGCATTAGGTGGGGAATGGGTCAACTTGGTCACCCTAAATGAACTGGAGTCTTCTTGCCCTTGTATGTCTGGTAGGCATGGTGGACCATTCCTCATCCATGAGGGTCTTGGTTCCCTGGCGAGCTGCTGGGCGAGCTGAAGGCCTGGGTAAACTTTTCTATCAGGAGGCCCTTGTGACCATAGCTTTCATGGGTGGGATACTTCCTCTTCCAAGAAAGCCACCGGTTTGAGGCGTTGTGCACAACAAACAGGGTCCTGGGTTCACTCCCTCTGCAAGAAGGGTCAGGAGTCTCAAGTGCCACTCACAGTCTGCCAGTGAGGGGGAAGGTGGCAAGTCACCATCCGTTTGCCATTAGGGCCTGGTGTCCATGTTGCCCCACTTGCACGAGCTGTGGGGCATCCGTCTCCCGCCTTTGGCAGGGAAACTTGTGATTTGCACGCTGCTGGTGGGTGGCCAAGGTCTCCACCCTCTGTCAGGATGTTCTGGCTTCCTGACAACCCACTCAAGCAGTTTCTCCTTTCTCAGACAGAAAGGGCTAGGGCTGCATTGTACCACTCAAGCCAGGTGGCGGCCCGATTACCTCGTCTCCAACAATGTGTCTGGGAACCATAATTTGCATTCAGGTGGGGTCTTTTTTTCCTACCAGTTGAGGCTAGGGTCCTGTGGCCTTGTTTACTAGACCATCATAAATACCTTTCCCATTGCCTAGAGTGTCTGGAGACACTGGGCTATGCTGACTTTCAAACTTCAGGACCTACTGTCTGTCAGGCAGGGTCACACATTGCATGCGACATGCTCAAATGGAAATGGGGGCCGTGTTCCTTCCAACCAGCAGAATGGCCTGTGGAACTTCATGCCCTGACAGTGTCCCATCCTACTTCCAAGGCAGCCTTAGCACCTGGTGGCCTCTCATGTTATCAGGACCATGCAACAAGTCCTCTCATTGAGCATTTCATCATCAAAATAATGATTGAAAGTTGTGTTACCTAGAAAAAAACCTGGCGTCGCAGAATGGATAAAAGAAACCCAAAAAATAATACATATGCCTCCCACAACAGTCACTCCATATCGAAAGACACACAGAGAGTGAAAGTGAAGGGACGGAAAAAGTACGTTTTACCAATGGAATTGGGGAAAGAAAAAGCTGGGGAAACAATACTCAGATAACATAGACTTTAAAACAAAAGCTATAACAAGTGACAAAAAGTACATGTCATATTGATAAAACCATCAATCCAACAAGAGGATGGCACTCTTCTAATCATATACATGGCACACGTAGGACCTACTAACACTGAAAGCAAACATGGTGAGTCATAAATGAAGACATTGTGAGTCATAGTAGGGGATGATGACATGCAAATACATCATCCAGACAGAAAATCAACCAAGAAACAATGGAATTAAAGGACTTAAATTGATATTTGTAGACCATCTCACCCATTATCCGAACAATATACATTCCTTTCAAGGGGACACGGGACATTTTCCACAATAGGTCACATGTTCGACCATCAAACATGTCTCCATAGATACAAGAAGATTGAAATGGTACCAAGCATCTTCTCTGCTATCTACCTAGAAATCAATTGCAAGAAAATAATGGGAAAACACACAGAGGCATGGGATCTAAGCAACATGCTACTCAATGGGTCAGCAATGTCATCAAGGAAGAAATGAAAAAATACCTTGAGGCTAAAGTAAGTGAAAACACAATGTTCCCAAATGTATGCACACAGCGAAAGCAGTCCTAAGAAGCAATTTCAGAGCAATAGAGGCCTACCTCCAGGAAGAAGAAAATACTCTAATAAACAGTCTATTCTTACAACTGAGGGACCTTGAAAAAGAAGACTGAGCAAACCCTCTACCATCCTCACCCTCCCCACCAACACTCACATAAACACACACACACACACACACACACACGCACGCACACACACACAAAGCAATGAGAGGGCAGACGACAGTCAGTGTGAGATCAGCGTGGTTGTCTAACCTGGCCTGTGTGCCCTTTGCCTTCCTGTGTTATATTATTGACCTCTGAAACAACGGCCAGAAGAATGTTGTGTGAGACCTAAATCAGAGTCTAAAACATGGGTAAAGTTTCACCATTTCGGCTTTCCTGAGGCCAGTGCCTGAGGCCGCTAGGCCAAAGCATGGAAACATGGTACTATTTCCAGCATCTCCATCACAGTGAGCTGGGAAAGGGCTTCATTATGATGTGGTTGCCTGGTTACCAGGGTTCCAAGTTCTTTTAAGCTTTATGACCAGGAAGTGAGATCACAGACTGGTGTCTTCTCTGTGAAATTCTTCCTCATACAAAAACTTCCCAAAGTCCTAATCTTAAACTAAATCTTACCTGTACCTTGACCCTAACCCTAACCATACCTGTCTCTAACCCTGACTCTAACTTTAAACCTGTTTCTAACCCTAACCCTAACCATAAACATATCCCAATCCCTGTGCCTGACCCTGTCCCTTCCCTAATCCGAGGCCACCATAACTCTAACACTAACCCCAGCCCTAAATTGAAACCTAAAACTAAACTCAACTCCAAACCTAACCCTAACACTGTCCCTAACCCTAACTCTAACCCTAACACTAAGCCTGTCACTAACACTAACAGTATCACTCAACCTAATCTGCTTGTAACCATAACGCTAATCTTACCTTAACTCTGACTCTAATATTAACCCTAACCCTAACACTGTCGCTAAACCTAAGTCTGACCCTTACCATCTCTCCACCCTTAAGTCTAACCCTCACCCTGTCAGTAACCCTGTCCCTAAATCTAAACTTAAGCATCAGACAAAACCTAAACTTAACTACAACCCTAACACTAAACCTAACCATGTCCCAAACCCTAATCCTGTCCCTAAACCTAATCCTAATCCTAACCCTATACCCTAACCATAAACCTAACCCTAAACCTAACGCTAACCGTAACCCTAAACCCTAAACCCTAACCCTAACCCTAACTTTATACCTAAACCCTAACCATAACCCTAACCCTAACCCAAACCCTAACCCTAACCCTAAACCTAATCCTGACTCTAACTCTCACTGTGTCCCTAACCTATCCCTGCCCCTGTAGCTAACCCTTTTCCTAACCCAAAAGCTAAATCTAAATGTATCCCTAGACCTAACTCTAAATGGGGCCCTAACACTATTCCCAACACTGTACCTAACCCTAATCCTAACATGAACCCTACCCCTAACGCTAACCTTAACCCTAACACTGCCTCTAATATTAACCCTAACCCTAACACTGTCGCTAAACCTAACTCTGACCCTTACCGTCTCTCCAACCTTAACTCTAACCTTCACCCTGTCACTAACCATGTCCCTAAACCTAAACTTAAGCATCAGACAAAACCTAAACTTAATATAACCCTAACAGTAAACCTAACCATGTCCCAAACCCTAATCCTGTCCCTAACCCTAAAGCTAATGCTAACCCTAACGCTAACCCTAACCATAAACACTAAACCCTAACCCTAACCCTAACCCTAAACCCTAAACCCTAACACTAACCCTAACCCTAAAGCCTAAACCCTAACTCTAACCCTAACCCTAACCCTAAACCCTAAACCCTAACCTTAACCCTAACCCTAAACCTAAACCGTAACCCTAACCCTAACCCTATCCCTAAAACCTAACCCTAACCCTAACCCTAACTCTAACCCTAACCCTAACCCTAACCCTATCCCTAAATCCTAACCCTAAAATGTAAACACTAACCCTCCCCTATTCCTAACCCTAACCCTAACCCTAACCCTAAACCCTAACCTAACCTGATCCCTAACCCTAACACTGTCGCTAAACCTAACTCTGACCCTTACCGTCTCTCCAACCTTAACTGTAACCCTCACCCTGTCACTAACCCTGTCCCTAAACCTAAACTTAAGCATCAGACAAAACCTGAACTTAATATAACCCTAACAGTAAACCTAAACATGTCCCAAACCCTAATCCTGTCCCTAACCCTAAAACTAATGCTAACCATAACCCTAACCCTAACCCTAAACCCTAAACCCTAACCTTAACCCTAACCCTAAACGTAAACCGTAACCCTAACCGTAACCTTATCCCTAAAACCTAACCATAACCCTAACCCTAACCCTAACCCTAACCTAACCCTAACCCTAACCCTAACACTGTCGCTAAACCTAACTCTGACACTTACCGTCTCTCTATCTTTAACTCTAACCCTCACCCTGTAACTAAACCTGTCCCTAAACCTAACCTTAACCATCAGCCAAAACCTAGACTGAACTATAACCCTAACACTAAAACTAACCATGTCTCAAACCCGAATCGTGTACCTAACCCTAACCATAACCTTAACCCTAACACTAAACCCGAAACCCTAACACTAACCCTAACCCTAAACCTAAACCCTAAACCCAAACCCTAACCCTAACGCTAACTCTAAACTTAAACACTAAACCCTAACCCTAACCCTAACCCTATCCCTAACCCTAAAACCTAAACCCTAACACTAACCCTAACCCTAAAGCCTAAACCCTAACTCTAACCCTAACCCTTACCCTAGACCCTAACCCTGAAATGTAAACACTAACCCTCCCCTATTCCTAACCCTAACCCTAACCCTAACCCTAAACCTAACCTAAACTGATCCCTAACCCTAACACTGTCGCTAAACCTAACTCTGACCCTTACCGTCTCTCCAACCTTAACTCTAACCCTCACCCTGTCACTAACCCTGTCCCTAAACCTAAACTTAAGCATCAGACAAAACCTAAACTTAATATAAACCTAACAGTAAACCTAACCATGTCCCAAACCCTAATCCTGTCCCTAACCCTAAACCTAATGCTAACCCTAACCCTAACCCAAACCCTAAACCCTAAACCCTAACCTTAACCCTAACCCTAAACCTAAACCGTAACCCTAACCCTAACCCTATCCCTAAAACCTAACCCTAACCCTAACCCTAACCCTAACCCTAACCTAACCCTAACCCTAACCCTAACACTGTCGCTAAACCTAACTATGTACCTTACCGTCTCTCTAATTTTAACTCTAACCCTCACCCTGTAACTAACCCTGTACCTAAACCTAACCTTAACCATCAGCAAAAACCTAAACTTAACCATAACCCTAACACTAAACCTAAACATGTCTCAAACCCGAATCGTGTACCTAACCCTAACCCTAAACTTAACCCTAACCCGAAACCCGAAACCCTAACCCTAACCCTAACCCTAACCCTAAACCGTAAGCCCTAACTCTAACCCTAACCCTAACCCTAAAGCCTAAATCCTAACTCTAACCCTAACCCTAACCCTATCCCTATCCCTAAACCCTAAACCTAAAATGTAAACACTAACCCTCCCCTATTCCTAACTCTAACCCTAACCCTAACCCTAAACCCTAACCTAACCTGATCCCTAACACTAACACTGTCGCTAAACCTAACTCTGACCCTTACCGTCTCTCCAACCTTAACTCTAACCCTCACCCTGTCACTAACCCTGTCCTTAAACCTAAACTTAAGCATCAGACAAAACGTAAACTTAATATTACCCTAACAGTAAACCTAACCATGTCCCAAACCCTAATCCTGTCCCTAACCCTAACCCTAACCCTAACCCTAACACTAACACTAACCCTAACCCTAAACCTAAACACTAAACCCAAACCCTAACCCTAACGCTAAACCTAACCATAAACTTAAACCCTAACCCTAACCCTAACCCTAACACTAAACCCTAAACACTAACACTAACCCTAACCCTAAAGCCTAAACCCTAACTCTAACCCTAACCCTAACCCTAAACCCTAAACCCTAACCTTAACCCTAACCCTAAACCTAAACCGTAACCCTAACCCTAACCCTATCCCTAAAACATAACCCTAACCCTAACCCTAACTCTAACCCTAACCCTAACCCTAACCCTATCCCTAAACCCTAACCCTAAAATGTAAACACTAACCCTCCCCTATTCCTAACCCTAACCCTAACCCTAACTCTAAACCCTAACCTAACCTGATCCCTAACCCTAACACTGTCGCTAAACCTAACTCTGACCCTTACCGTCTCTCCAACCTTTACTCTAACCCTCACCCTGTCACTAACCCTGTCCCTAAACCTAAACTTAAGCATCAGACGAAAGCTGAACTTAATATAACCCTAGCAGTAAACCTAACCATGTCCCAAACCCTAATCCTGTCCCTAACCCTAAAACTAATGCTAACCCTAACCCTAACCCTAACTCTAAACCCTAAACCCTAACCTTAACCCTAACCCTAAACCTAAACCGTAACCCTAACCCTAACCCTATCCCTAAAACCTAACCCGAACCCTAACCCTAACCCTAACCCTAACCCTAACCTAACCCTAACCCTAACCCTAACACTGTCGCTAAACCTAACTCTGACACTTACCGTCTCTCTATCTTTAACTCTAACCCTCACCCTGTAACTAAACCTGTCCCTAAACCTAACCTTAACCATCAGCCAAAACCTAAACTTAACTATAACCCTAACACTAAACCTAACCATGTCTCAAACCCGAATCGTGTACCTAACCCTAACCATAACCTTAACCCTAACACTAAACCCGAAACCCTAACACTAACCCTAACCCTAAAGCTAAACCCTAAACCCAAACCCTAACCCTAACGCTAACCCTAACCTTAAACACTAAACCCTAACCCTAACCCTAACCCTAACCCTAACCCTAACCCTAAACCCTAAACCCTAACACTAACCCTAACCCTAAAGCCTAAACCCTAACTCTAACCCTAACCCTAACCCTAAACCCTAACCATGAAATGTAAACACTAACCCTCCCCTATTCCTAACCCTAACCCTAACCCTAACCCTAAACCCTAACCTAACCTGATCCCTAACCCTAACACTGTCGCTAAACCTAACTCTGACCCTTACCGTCTCTCCAACCTTAACTCTAACCCTCACCCTGTCACTAACCCTGTCCCTAAACCTAAACTTAAGCATCAGACAAAACCTAAACTTAATATAACCCTAACAGTAAACCTAACCATGTCCCAAACCCTAATCCTGTCCCTAACCCTAAACCTAATGCTAACCCTAACCCTAACCCTAACCCTAAACCCTAAACCCTAACCTTAACACTAACCCTAAACCTAAACCGTAACCCTAACCCTAACCCTATCCCTAAAACCTAACCCTAACCCTAACCCTAACCCTAACCCTAACCTAACCCTAACCCTAACCCTAACACTGTCAATAAACCTAACTCTGTACCTTACCGTCTCTCTAACTTTAACTCTAACCCTCACCCTGTAACTAACCCTGTCCCTAAACCTAACCTTAACCATCAGCCAAAACCTAAACTTAACCATAACCCTAACACTAAACCTAAACATGTCTCAAACCCGAATCGTGTACCTAACCCTAACCCTAAACTTAACCCTAACCCGAAACCCGAAACCCTAACCCTAACCCTAACCCTAACCCTAATCCGTAAGCCCTAACTCGAACCCTAACCCTAACCCTAAAGCCTAAATCCTAACTCTAACCCTAACCCTAACCCTAACCCTAACCCTATCCCTAAACCCTAACCCTAAAATGTAAACACTAACCCTCCCCTATTCCTAACTCTAACCCTAACCCTAACCCTAAACCCTAACCTAACCTGATCCCTAACACTAACACTGTCGCTAAACCTAACTCTGACCCTTACCGTCTCTCCAACCTTAACTGTAACCCTCACCCTGTCACTAACCCTGTCCCTAAACCTAAACTTAAGCATCAGACAAAACCTGAACTTAATATAACCCTAACAGTAAACCTAACCATGTCCCAAACGCTAATCCTGTCCCTAACCCTAAAACTAATGCTAACCATAACCCTAACCCTAACCCTAAACCCTAAACCCTAACCTTAACCCTAACCCTAAACGTAAACCGTAACCCTAACCCTAACCTTATCCCTAAAACCTAACCATAACCCTAACCCTAACCCTAACCTAACCCTAACCCTAACCCTAACACTGTCGCTAAACCTAACTCTGACACTTACCGTCTCTCTATCTTTAACTCTAACCCTCACCCTGTAACTAAACCTGTCCCTAAACCTAACCTTAACCATCAGCCAAAACCTAGACTTAACTATAACCCTAACACTAAAACTAACCATGTCTCAAACCTGAATCGTGTACCTAACCCTAACCATAACCTTAACCCTAACACTGAACCCGAAACCCTAACACTAACCCTAACCCTAAACCTAAACCCTAAACCCAAACCCTAACCCTAACGCTAACTCTAACCTTAAACACTAAACCCTAACCCTAACCCTAACCCTATCCCTAACCCTAAACCCTAAACCCTAACACTAACCCTAACCCTAAAGCCTAAACCCTAACTCTAACCCTAACCCTTACCCTAGACCCTAACCCTGAAATGTAAACACTAACCCTCCCCTATTCCTAACCCTAACCCTAACCCTAACCCTAAACCTAACCTAAACTGATCCCTAACCCTAACACTGTCGCTAAACCTAACTCTGACCCTTACCGTCTCTCCAACCTTAACTCTAACCCTCACCCTGTCACTAACCCTGTCCCTAAACCTAAACTTAAGCATCAGACAAAACCTAAACTTAATATAACCCTAACAGTAAACCTAACCATGTCCCAAACCCTAATCCTGTCCCTAACCCTAAACCTAATGCTAACCCTAACCCTAACCCTAACCCTAAACCCTAAACCCTAACCTTAACCCTAACCCTAAACCTAAACCGTAACCCTAACCCTAACCCTATCCCTAAAACCTAACCCTAACCCTAACCCTAACCCTAACCCTAACCTAACCCTAACCCTAACCCTAACACTGTCGCTAAACCTAACTATGTACCTTACCGTCTCTCTAATTTTAACACTAACCCTCACCCTGTAACTAACCCTGTACCTAAACCTAACCTTAACCATCAGCAAAAACCTAAACTTAACCATAACCCTAACACTAAACCTAAACATGTCTCAAACCCGAATCGTGTACCTAACCCTAACCCTAAACTTAACCCTAACCCGAAACCCGAAACCCTAACCCTAACCCTAACCCTAACCCTAAACCGTAAGCCCTAACTCTAACCCTAACCCTAACCCTAAAGCCTAAATCCTAACTCTAACCCTAACCCTAACCCTAACCCTATCCCTAAACCTAACCCTAAAATGTAAACACTAACCCTCCCCTATTCCTAACTCTAACCCTAACCCTAACCCTAAACCCTAACCTAACCTGATCCCTAACACTAACACTGTCGCTAAACCTAACTCTGACCCTTACCGTCTCTCCAACCTAACTCTAACCCTCACCCTGTCACTAACCCTGTCCTTAAACCTAAACTTAAGCATCAGACAAAACCTAAACTTAATATTACCCTAACAGTAAACCTAACCATGTCCCAAACCCTAATCCTGTCCCTAACCCTAACCCTAACCCTAACCCTAACACTAACACTAACCCTAACCCTAAACCTAAACACTAAACCCAAACCCTAACCCTAACGCTAACCCTAACCATAAACTTAAACCCTAACCCTAACCCTAACCCTAACACTAAACCCTAAACCCTAACACTAACCCTAACCCTAAAGCCTAAACCCTAACTCTAACCCTAACCCTAACCCTAAACCCTAAACCCTAACCTTAACCCTAACCCTAAACCTAAACCGTAACCCTAACCCTAACCCTATCCCTAAAACCTAACCCTAACCTTAACCCTAACTCTAACCCTAACCCTAACCCTAACCCTATCCCTAAACCCTAACCCTAAAATGTAAACACTAACCCTCCCCTATTCCTAACCCTAACCCTAACCCTAACTCTAAACCCTAACCTAACCTGATCCCTAACCCTAACACTGTCGCTAAACCTAACTCTGACCCTTACCGTCTCTCCAACCTTTACTCTAACCCTCACCCTGTCACTAACCCTGTCCCTAAACCTAAACTTAAGCATCAGACGAAAGCTGAACTTAATATAACCCTAGCAGTAAACCTAACCATGTCCCAAACCCTAATCCTGTCCCTAACCCTAAAACTAATGCTAACCCTAACCCTAACCCTAACTCTAAACCCTAAACCCTAACCTTAACCCTAACCCTAAACCTAAACCGTAACCCTAACCCTAACCCTATCCCTAAAACCTAACCCTAACCCTAACCCTAACCCTAACCTAACCCTAACCCTAACCCTAACACTGTCGCTAAACCTAACTCTGACACTTACCGTCTCTCTATCTTTAACTCTAACCCTCACCCTGTAACTAAACCTGTCCCTAAACCTAACCTTAACCATCAGCCAAAACCTAAACTTAACTATAACCCTAACACTAAACCTAACCATGTCTCAAACCCGAATCGTGTACCTAACCCTAACCATAACCTTAACCCTAACACTAAACCCGAAACCCTAACACTAACCCTAACCCTAAAGCTAAACCCTAAACCCAAACCCTAACCCTAACGCTAACCCTAACCTTAAACACTAAACCCTAACACTAACCCTAACCCTAACCCTAACCCTAACCCTAACCCTAACCCTAAACCCTAAACCCTAACACTAACCCTAACCCTAAAGCCTAAACCCTAACTCTAACCCTAACCCTAACCCTAAACCCTAACCATGAAATGTAAACACTAACCCTCCCCTATTCCTAACCCTAACCCTAACCCTAACCCTAAACCCTAACCTAACCTGATCCCTAACCATAACACTGTCGCTAAACCTAACTCTGACCCTTACCGTCTCTCCAACCTTAACTCTAACCCTCACCCTGTCACTAACCCTGTCCCTAAACCTAAACTTAAGCATCAGACAAAACCTAAACTTAATATAACCCTAACAGTAAACCTAACCATGTCCCAAACCCTAATCCTGTCCCTAACCCTAAACCTAATGCTAACCCTAACCCTAACCCTAACCCTAAACCCTAAACCCTAACCTTAACACTAACCCTAAACCTAAACCGTAACCCTAACCCTAACCCTATCCCTAAAACCTAACCCTAACCCTAACCCTAACCCTAACCCTAACCTAACCCTAACCCTAACCCTAACACTGTCACTAAACCTAACTCTGTACCTTACCGTCTCTCTAACTTTAACTCTAACCCTCACCCTGTAACTAACCCTGTCCCTAAACCTAACCTTAACCATCAGCCAAAACCTAAACTTAACCATAACCATAACACTAAACCTAAACATGTCTCAAACCCGAATCGTGTACCTAACACTAACCCTAAACTTAACCCTAACCCGAAACCCGAAACCCTAACCCTAACCCTAACACTAACACTAACCCTAACCCTAAACCTAAACACTAAACCCAAACCCTAACCCTAACGCTAACCCTAACCATAAACTTAAACCCTAACCCTAACCCTAACCCTAACACTAACCCCTAAACCCTAACACTAACCCTAACCCTAAAGCCTAAACCCTAACTCTAACCCTAACCCTTACCCTAGACCCTAACCCTGAAATGTAAACACTAACCCTCCCCTATTCCTAACCCTAACCCTAACCCTAACCCTAAACCTAACCTAAACTGATCCCTAACCCTAACACTGTCGCTAAACCTAACTCTGACCCTTACTGTCTCTCCAACCTTAACTCTAACCCTCACCCTGTCACTAACCCTGTCCCTAAACCTAAACTTAAGCATCAGACAAAACCTAAACTTAATATAACCCTAACAGTAAACCTAACCATGTCCCAAACCCTAATCCTGTCCCTAACCCTAAACCTAATGCTAACCCTAACCCTAACCCTAACCCTAAACCCTAAACCCTAACCTTAACCCTAACCCTAAACCTAAACCGTAACCCTAACCCTAACCCTATCCCTAAAACCTAACCCTAACCCTAACCCTAACCCTAACCATAACCTAACCCTAACCCTAACCCTAACACTGTCGCTAAACCTAACTATGTACCTTACCGTCTCTCTAATTTTAACACTAACCCTCACCCTGTAACTAACCCTGTACCTAAACCTAACCTTAACCATCAGCAAAAACCTAACTTAACCATAACCCTAACACTAAACCTAAACATGTCTCAAACCCGAATCGTGTACCTAACCCTAACCCTAAACTTAACCCTAACCCGAAACCCGAAACCCTAACCCTAACCCTAACCCTAACCCTAAACCGTAAGCCCTAACTCTAACCCTAACCCTAACCCTAAAGCCTAAATCCTAACTCTAACCCTAACCCTAACCCTAACCCTATCCCTAAACCTAACCCTAAAATGTAAACACTAACCCTCCCCTATTCCTAACTCTAACCCTAACCCTAACCCTAAACCCTAACCTAACCTGATCCCTAACACAAACACTGTCGCTAAACCTAACTCTGACCCTTACCGTCTCTCCAACCTAACTCTAACACTCACCCTGTCACTAACCCTGTCCTTAAACCTAAACTTAAGCATCAGACAAAACCTAAACTTAATATTACCCTAACAGTAAACCTAACCATGTCCCAAACCCTAATCCTGTCCCTAACCCTAACCCTAACCCTAACCCTAACCCTAACACTAACACTAACCCTAACCCTAAACCTAAACACTAAACCCAAACCCTAACCCTAAGGCTAACCCTAACCATAAACTTAAACCCTAACCCTAACCCTAACCCTAACACTAAACCCTAAACCCTAACACTAACCCTAACCCTAAAGCCTAAACCCTAACTCTAACCCTAACCCTAACCCTAAACCATAAACCCTAACCTTAACCCTAACCCTAAACCTAAACCGTAACCCTAACCCTAACCCTATCCCTAAAACCTAACCCTAACCCTAACCCTAACTCTAACCCTAACCCTAACCCTAACCCTATCCCTAAACCCTAACCCTAAAATGTAAACACTAACCCTCCCCTATTCCTAACCCTAACCCTAACCCTAACTCTAAACCCTAACCTAACCTGATCCCTAACCCTAACACTGTCGCTAAACCTAACTCTGACCCTTACCGTCTCTCCAACCTTTACTCTAACCCTCACCCTGTCACTAACCCTGTCCCTAAACCTAAACTTAAGCATCAGACGAAAGCTGAACTTAATATAACCCTAGCAGTAAACCTAACCATGTCCCAAACCCTAATCCTGTCCCTAACCCTAAAACTAATGCTAACCCTAACCCTAACCCTAACTCTAAACCCTAAACCCTAACCTTAACCCTAACCCTAAACCTAAACCGTAACCCTAACCCTAACCCTATCCCTAAAACCTAACCCTAACCCTAACCCTAACCCTAACCTAACCCTAACCCTAACCCTAACACTGTCGCTAAACCTAACTCTGACACTTACCGTCTCTCTATCTTTAACTCTAACCCTCACCCTGTAACTAAACCTGTCCCTAAACCTAACCTTAACCATCAGCCAAAACCTAAACTTAACTATAACCCTAACACTAAACCTAACCATGTCTCAAACCCGAATCGTGTACCTAACCCTAACCATAACCTTAACCCTAACACTAAACCCGAAACCCTAACACTAACCCTAACCCTAAAGCTAAACCCTAAACCCAAACCCTAACCCTAACGCTAACCCTAACCTTAAACACTAAACCCTAACCCTAACCCTAACCCTAACCCTAACCCTAACCCTAAACCCTAAACCCTAACACTAACCCTAACCCTAAAGCCTAAACCCTAACTCTAACCCTAACCCTAACCCTAAACCCTAACCATGAAATGTAAACACTAACCCTCCCCTATTCCTAACCCTAACCCTAACCCTAACCCTAAACCCTAACCTAACCTGATCCCTAACCATAACACTGTCGCTAAACCTAACTCTGACCCTTACCGTCTATCCAACCTTAACTCTAACCCTCACCCTGTCACTAACCCTGTCCCTAAACCTAAACTTAAGCATCAGACAAAACCTAAACTTAATATAACCCTAACAGTAAACCTAACCATGTCCCAAACCCTAATCCTGTCCCTAACCCTAAACCTAATGCTAACCCTAACCCTAACCCTAACCCTAAACCCTAAACCCTAACCTTAACACTAACCCTAAACCTAAACCGTAACCCTAACCCTAACCCTATCCCTAAAACCTAACCCTAACCCTAACCCTAACCCTAACCCTAACCTAACCCTAACCCTAACCCTAACACTGTCACTAAACCTAACTCTGTACCTTACCGTCTCTCTAACTTTAACTCTAACCCTCACCCTGTAACTAACCCTGTCCCTAAACCTAACCTTAACCATCAGCCAAAACCTAAACTTAACCATAACCATAACACTAAACCTAAACATGTCTCAAACCCGAATCGTGTACCTAACACTAACCCTAAACTTAACCCTAACCCGAAACCCGAAACCCTAACCCTAACCCTAACCCTAACCCTAAACCGTAAGCCCTAACTCGAACCCTAACCCTAACCCTAAAGCCTAAATCCTAACTCTAACCCTAACCCTAACCCTAACCCTAACCCTATCCCTAAACCCTAACCCTAAAATGTAAACACTAACCCTCCCCTATTCCTAACTCTAACCCTAACCCTAACCCTAAACCCTAACCTAACCTGATCCCTAACACTAACACTGTCGCTAAACCTAACTCTGACCCTTACCGTCTCTCTAAACTTAACTCTAACCCTCACCCTGTCACTAAACCTGTCCCTAAAACTAACCTTAACCATCAGCCAAAGCCAAAATTTAACTATAACACTACACTAAACCTAACCATTTCCCAAACCCTAATCCTGCCCCTAACCCTACCCCTAACCCTAACCATAACCCTAACCCTAAATCCTAAATCCTAACCCTAACCCTAACCCTAAACCCTAACTCTATCCCTAACCCTAACCCTAACACTGTCGCTAAACCTAATTCTGACCCTTACCGTCTCTCTATCTTTAACTCTAACCCTCACCCTGTAACTAACTCTGTCCCTAAACCTAACCTTAACCATCAGCCAAAACCTAAACTTAACTATAACCCTAACACTAAACCTAACCATGTCTCAAACCCGAAAGGTGTACCTAACCCTAACCCTAACCTTAACCCTAACACTAAACTCGAAACCCTAACACTAACCTTACCCTAAACCTAAACACTAAACCCAAACCCTAACCCTAACGCTAACCCTAACCATAAACACTAAACCCTAACCCTAACCCTAACCCTAACCCTAACCCTAACCCTAAACCCTAAACCCTAACACTAACCCTAACCCTAAAGCCTAAACCCTAACTCTAACCCTAACCCTAACCCTAAACCCTAACCATGAAATGTAAACACTAACCCTCCCCTATTCCTAACCCTAACCCTAACCCTAACCCTAAACCCTAACCTAACCTGATCCCTAACCCTAACACTGTCGCTAAACCTAACTCTGACCCTTACCGTCTCTCCAACCTTAACTCTAACCCTCACCCTGTCACTAACCCTGTCCCTAAACCTAAACTTAAGCATCAGACAAAACCTAAACTTAATATAACCCTAACAGTAAACCTAACCATGTCCCAAACCCTAATCCTGTCCCTAACCCTAAACCTAATGCTAACCCTAACCCTAACCCTAACCCTAAACCCTAAACCCTAAACTTAACACTAACCCTAAACCTAAACCGTAACCCTAACCCTAACCCTATCCCTAAAACCTAACCCTAACCCTAACCCTAACCCTAACCCTAACCTAACCCTAACCCTAACCCTAACACTGTCAATAAACCTAACTCTGTACCTTACCGTCTCTCTAACTTTAACTCTAACCCTCACCCTGTAACTAACCCTGTCCCTAAACCTAACCTTAACCATCAGCCAAAACCTAAACTTAACCATAACCCTAACACTAAACCTAAACATGTCTCAAACCCGAATCGTGTACCTAACCCTAACCCTAAACTTAACCCTAACCCGAAACCCGAAACCCTAACCCTAACCCTAACCCTAACCCTAAACCGTAAGCCCTAACTCGAACCCTAACCCTAACCCTAAAGCCTAAATCCTAACTCTAACCCTAACCCTAACCCTAACCCTAACCCTATCCCTAAACCCTAACCCTAAAATGTAAACACTAACCCTCCCCTATTCCTAACTCTAACCCTAACCCTAACCCTAAACCCTAACCTAACCTGATCCCTAACACTAACACTGTCGCTAAACCTAACTCTGACCCTTACCGTCTCTCCAACCTTAACTGTAACCCTCACCCTGTCACTAACCCTGTCCCTAAACCTAAACTTAAGCATCAGACAAAACCTGAACTTAATATAACCCTAACAGTAAACCTAACCATGTCCCAAACGCTAATCCTGTCCCTAACCCTAAAACTAATGCTAACCATAACCCTAACCCTAACCCTAAACCCTAAACCCTAACCTTAACCCTAACCCTAAACGTAAACCGTAACCCTAACCCTAACCTTATCCCTAAAACCTAACCATAACCCTAACCCTAACCCTAACCTAACCCTAACCCTAACCCTAACACTGTCGCTAAACCTAACTCTGACACTTACCGTCTCTCTATCTTTAACTCTAACCCTCACCCTGTAAATAAACCTGTCCCTAAACCTAACCTTAACCATCAGCCAAAACCTAGACTTAACTATAACCCTAACACTAAAACTAACCATGTCTCAAACCTGAATCGTGTACCTAACCCTAACCATAACCTTAACCCTAACACTGAACCCGAAACCCTAACACTAACCCTAACCCTAAACCTAAACCCTAAACCCAAACCCTAACCCTAACGCTAACTCTAACCTTAAACACTAAACCCTAACCCTAACCCTAACCCTATCCCTAACCCTAAACCCTAAACCCTAACACTAACCCTAACCCTAAAGCCTAAACCCTAACTCTAACCCTAACCCTTACCCTAGACCCTAACCCTGAAATGTAAACACTAACCCTCCCCTATTCCTAACCCTAACCCTAACCCTAACCCTAAACCTAACCTAAACTGATCCCTAACCCTAACACTGTCGCTAAACCTAACTCTGACCCTTACCGTCTCTCCAACCTTAACTCTAACCCTCACCCTGTCACTAACCCTGTCCCTAAACCTAAACTTAAGCATCAGACAAAACCTAAACTTAATATAACCCTAACAGTAAACCTAACCATGTCCCAAACCCTAATCCTGTCCCTAACCCTAAACCTAATGCTAACCCTAACCCTAACCCTAACCCTAAACCCTAAACCCTAACCTTAACCCTAACCCTAAACCTAAACCGTAACCCTAACCCTAACCCTATCCCTAAAACCTAACCCTAACCCTAACCCTAACCCTAACCCTAACCTAACCCTAACCCTAACCCTAACACTGTCGCTAAACCTAACTATGTACCTTACCGTCTCTCTAATTTTAACACTAACCCTCACCCTGTAACTAACCCTGTACCTAAACCTAACCTTAACCATCAGCAAAAACCTAAACTTAACCATAACCCTAACACTAAACCTAAACATGTCTCAAACCCGAATCGTGTACCTAACCCTAACCCTAAACTTAACCCTAACCCGAAACCCGAAACCCTAACCCTAACCCTAACCCTAACCCTAAACCGTAAGCCCTAACTCTAACCCTAACCCTAACCCTAAAGCCTAAATCCTAACTCTAACCCTAACCCTAACCCTAACCCTATCCCTAAACCTAACCCTAAAATGTAAACACTAACCCTCCCCTATTCCTAACTCTAACCCTAACCCTAACCCTAAACCCTAACCTAACCTGATCCCTAACACTAACACTGTCGCTAAACCTAACTCTGACCCTTACCGTCTCTCCAACCTAACTCTAACCCTCACCCTGTCACTAACCCTGTCCTTAAACCTAAACTTAAGCATCAGACAAAACCTAAACTTAATATTACCCTAACAGTAAACCTAACCATGTCCCAAACCCTAATCCTGTCCCTAACCCTAACCCTAACCCTAACCCTAACACTAACACTAACCCTAACCCTAAACCTAAACACTAAACCCAAACCCTAACCCTAACGCTAACCCTAACCATAAACTTAAACCCTAACCCTAACCCTAACCCTAACACTAAACCCTAAACCCTAACACTAACCCTAACCCTAAAGCCTAAACCCTAACTCTAACCCTAACCCTAACCCTAAACCCTAAACCCTAACCTTAACCCTAACCCTAAACCTAAACCGTAACCCTAACCCTAACCCTATCCCTAAAACCTAACCCTAACCTTAACCCTAACTCTAACCCTAACCCTAACCCTAACCCTATCCCTAAACCCTAACCCTAAAATGTAAACACTAACCCTCCCCTATTCCTAACCCTAACCCTAACCCTAACTCTAAACCCTAACCTAACCTGATCCCTAACCCTAACACTGTCGCTAAACCTAACTCTGACCCTTACCGTCTCTCCAACCTTTACTCTAACCCTCACCCTGTCACTAACCCTGTCCCTAAACCTAAACTTAAGCATCAGACGAAAGCTGAACTTAATATAACCCTAGCAGTAAACCTAACCATGTCCCAAACCCTAATCCTGTCCCTCACCCTAAAACTAATGCTAACCCTAACCCTAACCCTAACTCTAAACCCTAAACCCTAACCTTAACCCTAACCCTAAACCTAAACCGTAACCCTAACCCTAACCCTATCCCTAAAACCTAACCCTAACCCTAACCCTAACCCTAACCTAACCCTAACCCTAACCCTAACACTGTCGCTAAACCTAACTCTGACACTTACCGTCTCTCTATCTTTAACTCTAACCCTCACCCTGTAACTAAACCTGTCCCTAAACCTAACCTTAACCATCAGCCAAAACCTAAACTTAACTATAACCCTAACACTAAACCTAACCATGTCTCAAACCCGAATCGTGTACCTAACCCTAACCATAACCTTAACCCTAACACTAAACCCGAAACCCTAACACTAACCCTAACCCTAAAGCTAAACCCTAAACCCAAACCCTAACCCTAACGCTAACCCTAACCTTAAACACTAAACCCTAACCCTAACCCTAACCCTAACCCTAAACCCTAAACCCTAACACTAACCCTAACCCTAAAGCCTAAACCCTAACTCTAACCCTAACCCTAACCCTAAACCCTAACCATGAAATGTAAACACTAACCCTCCCCTATTCCTAACCCTAACCCTAACCCTAACCCTAAACCCTAACCTAACCTGATCCCTAACCATAACACTGTCGCTAAACCTAACTCTGACCCTTACCGTCTCTCCAACCTTAACTCTAACCCTCACCCTGTCACTAACCCTGTCCCTAAACCTAAACTTAAGCATCAGACAAAACCTAAACTTAATATAACCCTAACAGTAAACCTAACCATGTCCCAAACCCTAATCCTGTCCCTAACCCTAAACCTAATGCTAACCCTAACCCTAACCCTAACCCTAAACCCTAAACCCTAACCTTAACACTAACCCTAAACCTAAACCGTAACCCTAACCCTAACCCTATCCCTAAAACCTAACCCTAACCCTAACCCTAACCCTAACCCTAACCTAACCCTAACCCTAACCCTAACACTGTCACTAAACCTAACTCTGTACCTTACCGTCTCTCTAACTTTAACTCTAACCCTCACCCTGTAACTAACCCTGTCCCTAAACCTAACCTTAACCATCAGCCAAAACCTAAACTTAACCATAACCATAACACTAAACCTAAACATGTCTCAAACCCGAATCGTGTACCTAACACTAACCCTAAACTTAACCCTAACCCGAAACCCGAAACCCTAACCCTAACCCTAACACTAACACTAACCCTAACCCTAAACCTAAACACTAAACCCAAACCCTAACCCTAACGCTAACCCTAACCATAAACTTAAACCCTAACCCTAACCCTAACCCTAACACTAAACCCTAAACCCTAACACTAACCCTAACCCTAAAGCCTAAACCCTAACTCTAACCCTAACCCTTACCCTAGACCCTAACCCTGAAATGTAAACACTAACCCTCCCCTATTCCTAACCCTAACCCTAACCCTAACCCTAAACCTAACCTAAACTGATCCCTAACCCTAACACTGTCGCTAAACCTAACTCTGACCCTTACCGTCTCTCCAACCTTAACTCTAACCCTCACCCTGTCACTAACCCTGTCCCTAAACCTAAACTTAAGCATCAGACAAAACCTAAACTTAATATAACCCTAACAGTAAACCTAACCATGTCCCAAACCCTAATCCTGTCCCTAACCCTAAACCTAATGCTAACCCTAACCCTAACCCTAACCCTAAACCCTAAACCCTAACCTTAACCCTAACCCTAAACCTAAACCGTAACCCTAACCCTAACCCTATCCCTAAAACCTAACCCTAACCCTAACCCTAACCCTAACCCTAACCTAACCCTAACCCTAACCCTAACACTGTCGCTAAACCTAACTATGTACCTTACCGTCTCTCTAATTTTAACACTAACCCTCACCCTGTAACTAACCCTGTACCTAAACCTAACCTTAACCATCAGCAAAAACCTAAACTTAACCATAACCCTAACACTAAACCTAAACATGTCTCAAACCCGAATCGTGTACCTAACCCTAACCCTAAACTTAACCCTAACCCGAAACCCGAAACCCTAACCCTAACCCTAACCCTAACCCTAAACCGTAAGCCCTAACTCTAACCCTAACCCTAACCCTAAAGCCTAAATCCTAACTCTAACCCTAACCCTAACCCTAACCCTATCCCTAAACCTAACCCTAAAATGTAAACACTAACCCTCCCCTATTCCTAACTCTAACCCTAACCCTAACCCTAAACCCTAACCTAACCTGATCCCTAACACTAACACTGTCGCTAAACCTAACTCTGACCCTTACCGTCTCTCCAACCTAACTCTAACCCTCACCCTGTCACTAACCCTGTCCTTAAACCTAAACTTAAGCATCAGACAAAACCTAAACTTAATATTACCCTAACAGTAAACCTAACCATGTCCCAAACCCTAATCCTGTCCCTAACCCTAACCCTAACCCTAACCCTAACACTAACACTAACCCTAACCCTAAACCTAAACACTAAACCCAAACCCTAACCCTAAGGCTAACCCTAACCATAAACTTAAACCCTAACCCTAACCCTAACCCTAACACTAAACCCTAAACCCTAACACTAACCCTAACCCTAAAGCCTAAACCCTAACTCTAACCCTAACCCTAACCCTAAACCCTAAACCCTAACCTTAACCCTAACCCTAAACCTAAACCGTAACCCTAACCCTAACCCTATCCCTAAAACCTAACCCTAACCCTAACCCTAACTCTAACCCTAACCCTAACCCTAACCCTATCCCTAAACCCTAACCCTAAAATGTAAACACTAACCCTCCCCTATTCCTAACCCTAACCCTAACCCTAACTCTAAACCCTAACCTAACCTGATCCCTAACCCTAACACTGTCGCTAAACCTAACTCTGACCCTTACCGTCTCTCCAACCTTTACTCTAACCCTCACCCTGTCACTAACCCTGTCCCTAAACCTAAACTTAAGCATCAGACGAAAGCTGAACTTAATATAACCCTAGCAGTAAACCTAACCATGTCCCAAACCCTAATCCTGTCCCTCACCCTAAAACTAATGCTAACCCTAACCCTAACCCTAACTCTAAACCCTAAACCCTAACCTTAACCCTAACCCTAAACCTAAACCGTAACCCTAACCCTAACCCTATCCCTAAAACCTAACCCTAACCCTAACCCTAACCCTAACCTAACCCTAACCCTAACCCTAACACTGTCGCTAAACCTAACTCTGACACTTACCGTCTCTCTATCTTTAACTCTAACCCTCACCCTGTAACTAAACCTGTCCCTAAACCTAACCTTAACCATCAGCCAAAACCTAAACTTAACTATAACCCTAACACTAAACCTAACCATGTCTCAAACCCGAATCGTGTACCTAACCCTAACCATAACCTTAACCCTAACACTAAACCCGAAACCCTAACACTAACCCTAACCCTAAAGCTAAACCCTAAACCCAAACCCTAACCCTAACGCTAACCCTAACCTTAAACACTAAACCCTAACCCTAACCCTAACCCTAACCCTAAACCCTAAACCCTAACACTAACCCTAACCCTAAAGCCTAAACCCTAACTCTAACCCTAACCCTAACCCTAAACCCTAACCATGAAATGTAAACACTAACCCTCCCCTATTCCTAACCCTAACCCTAACCCTAACCCTAAACCCTAACCTAACCTGATCCCTAACCATAACACTGTCGCTAAACCTAACTCTGACCCTTACCGTCTCTCCAACCTTAACTCTAACCCTCACCCTGTCACTAACCCTGTCCCTAAACCTAAACTTAAGCATCAGACAAAACCTAAACTTAATATAACCCTAACAGTAAACCTAACCATGTCCCAAACCCTAATCCTGTCCCTAACCCTAAACCTAATGCTAACCCTAACCCTAACCCTAACCCTAAACCCTAAACCCTAACCTTAACACTAACCCTAAACCTAAACCGTAACCCTAACCCTAACCCTATCCCTAAAACCTAACCCTAACCCTAACCCTAACCCTAACCCTAACCTAACCCTAACCCTAACCCTAACACTGTCACTAAACCTAACTCTGTACCTTACCGTCTCTCTAACTTTAACTCTAACCCTCACCCTGTAACTAACCCTGTCCCTAAACCTAACCTTAACCATCAGCCAAAACCTAAACTTAACCATAACCATAACACTAAACCTAAACATGTCTCAAACCCGAATCGTGTACCTAACACTAACCCTAAACTTAACCCTAACCCGAAACCCGAAACCCTAACCCTAACCCTAACACTAACACTAACCCTAACCCTAAACCTAAACACTAAACCCAAACCCTAACCCTAACGCTAACCCTAACCATAAACTTAAACCCTAACCCTAACCCTAACCCTAACACTAAACCCTAAACCCTAACACTAACCCTAACCCTAAAGCCTAAACCCTAACTCTAACCCTAACCCTTACCCTAGACCCTAACCCTGAAATGTAAACACTAACCCTCCCCTATTCCTAACCCTAACCCTAACCCTAACCCTAAACCTAACCTAAACTGATCCCTAACCCTAACACTGTCGCTAAACCTAACTCTGACCCTTACCGTCTCTCCAACCTTAACTCTAACCCTCACCCTGTCACTAACCCTGTCCCTAAACCTAAACTTAAGCATCAGACAAAACCTAAACTTAATATAACCCTAACAGTAAACCTAACCATGTCCCAAACCCTAATCCTGTCCCTAACCCTAAACCTAATGCTAACCCTAACCCTAACCCTAACCCTAAACCCTAAACCCTAACCTTAACCCTAACCCTAAACCTAAACCGTAACCCTAACCCTAACCCTATCCCTAAAACCTAACCCTAACCCTAACCCTAACCCTAACCCTAACCTAACCCTAACCCTAACCCTAACACTGTCGCTAAACCTAACTATGTACCTTACCGTCTCTCTAATTTTAACACTAACCCTCACCCTGTAACTAACCCTGTACCTAAACCTAACCTTAACCATCAGCAAAAACCTAAACTTAACCATAACCCTAACACTAAACCTAAACATGTCTCAAACCCGAATCGTGTACCTAACCCTAACCCTAAACTTAACCCTAACCCGAAACCCGAAACCCTAACCCTAACCCTAACCCTAACCCTAAACCGTAAGCCCTAACTCTAACCCTAACCCTAACCCTAAAGCCTAAATCCTAACTCTAACCCTAACCCTAACCCTAACCCTATCCCTAAACCTAACCCTAAAATGTAAACACTAACCCTCCCCTATTCCTAACTCTAACCCTAACCCTAACCCTAAACCCTAACCTAACCTGATCCCTAACACTAACACTGTCGCTAAACCTAACTCTGACCCTTACCGTCTCTCCAACCTAACTCTAACCCTCACCCTGTCACTAACCCTGTCCTTAAACCTAAACTTAAGCATCAGACAAAACCTAAACTTAATATTACCCTAACAGTAAACCTAACCATGTCCCAAACCCTAATCCTGTCCCTAACCCTAACCCTAACCCTAACCCTAACACTAACACTAACCCTAACCCTAAACCTAAACACTAAACCCAAACCCTAACCCTAAGGCTAACCCTAACCATAAACTTAAACCCTAACCCTAACCCTAACCCTAACACTAAACCCTAAACCCTAACACTAACCCTAACCCTAAAGCCTAAACCCTAACTCTAACCCTAACCCTAACCCTAAACCCTAAACCCTAACCTTAACCCTAACCCTAAACCTAAACCGTAACCCTAACCCTAACCCTATCCCTAAAACCTAACCCTAACCCTAACCCTAACTCTAACCCTAACCCTAACCCTAACCCTATCCCTAAACCCTAACCCTAAAATGTAAACACTAACCCTCCCCTATTCCTAACCCTAACCCTAACCCTAACTCTAAACCCTAACCTAACCTGATCCCTAACCCTAACACTGTCGCTAAACCTAACTCTGACCCTTACCGTCTCTCCAACCTTTACTCTAACCCTCACCCTGTCACTAACCCTGTCCCTAAACCTAAACTTAAGCATCAGACGAAAGCTGAACTTAATATAACCCTAGCAGTAAACCTAACCATGTCCCAAACCCTAATCCTGTCCCTAACCCTAAAACTAATGCTAACCCTAACCCTAACCCTAACTCTAAACCCTAAACCCTAACCTTAACCCTAACCCTAAACCTAAACCGTAACCCTAACCCTAACCCTATCCCTAAAACCTAACCCTAACCCTAACCCTAACCCTAACCTAACCCTAACCCTAACCCTAACACTGTCGCTAAACCTAACTCTGACACTTACCGTCTCTCTATCTTTAACTCTAACCCTCACCCTGTAACTAAACCTGTCCCTAAACCTAACCTTAACCATCAGCCAAAACCTAAACTTAACTATAACCCTAACACTAAACCTAACCATGTCTCAAACCCGAATCGTGTACCTAACCCTAACCATAACCTTAACCCTAACACTAAACCCGAAACCCTAACACTAACCCTAACCCTAAAGCTAAACCCTAAACCCAAACCCTAACCCTAACGCTAACCCTAACCTTAAACACTAAACCCTAACCCTAACCCTAACCCTAACCCTAACCCTAACCCTAAACCCTAAACCCTAACACTAACCCTAACCCTAAAGCCTAAACCCTAACTCTAACCCTAACCCTAACCCTAAACCCTAACCATGAAATGTAAACACTAACCCTCCCCTATTCCTAACCCTAACCCTAACCCTAACCCTAAACCCTAACCTAACCTGATCCCTAACCATAACACTGTCGCTAAACCTAACTCTGACCCTTACCGTCTCTCCAACCTTAACTCTAACCCTCACCCTGTCACTAACCCTGTCCCTAAACCTAAACTTAAGCATCAGACAAAACCTAAACTTAATATAACCCTAACAGTAAACCTAACCATGTCCCAAACCCTAATCCTGTCCCTAACCCTAAACCTAATGCTAACCCTAACCCTAACCCTAACCCTAAACCCTAAACCCTAACCTTAACACTAACCCTAAACCTAAACCGTAACCCTAACCCTAACCCTATCCCTAAAACCTAACCCTAACCCTAACCCTAACCCTAACCCTAACCTAACCCTAACCCTAACCCTAACACTGTCACTAAACCTAACTCTGTACCTTACCGTCTCTCTAACTTTAACTCTAACCCTCACCCTGTAACTAACCCTGTCCCTAAACCTAACCTTAACCATCAGCCAAAACCTAAACTTAACCATAACCATAACACTAAACCTAAACATGTCTCAAACCCGAATCGTGTACCTAACACTAACCCTAAACTTAACCCTAACCCGAAACCCGAAACCCTAACCCTAACCCTAACCCTAACCCTAAACCGTAAGCCCT